>CM056945.1:5680392-6160637 GCA_029856935.1 Cyclocarya paliurus
AAAAAATTAAATTAATTTTTGTGTTTTATTTAAAAAATTTAAAAATTTGAAATTGAAAAATATTTATATTTGAATAAAGTTTAGATATTGAGATGAGATGAAATAAGATTAGACAATTTTAAAGATTTGTAAAACCAAACTAGACCTTAATCTTAGCACTTTATTTTAAAAACAAATAACATGGTAACTAAGAGTGTAAATCGGTCGGTCCGGTCTGGTCCGGTCATGAACTGAATTTTTCAGTCCACCATTTTTCCTGGACCGAACACCCATAGGGACCGAACCGGTAGTTATCAGTCCGGTTTGGGCAGGCCTTTTTTTTTTTTTTAAATCAATTAATAAAAAAATTATTTAAAATTCTAAATTAAACTAAGTGACTTATTAATGTGGATTATGTAACAAACTCAATAAAAAAAAATTTTATATGGTCAATGATAATAAATTAGATGAAAACTACATTATTAATTTATATATTAGTCAATTGATAGAATATTAACAAGTGTTAATAACATATTTAAAATTTTATATTGTTAATAGTGATAGGTTAGGTAAAGATATATATAAAATATTGTTAATTTATAGAATATTAACAAGTATTAGTAACATATTTAAAATTTTATATTGTAAATGGGGATAGGTTAGATGAAAATTACATAATTTATTATACAATTATTATATAAAATAATATATTTATAAAAATAAAAATATTTTGGTTCGATCGGTCTGAGAAATCTCCACCCCGGGACGTAACTGAAGACCGAAATACTAATAATTGAGGGACCGAAACCGACTATGGGATCATTGGTCCGATTGGGTCCACTTGGTCCGGACAACAATTTTACAGCCCTAATGGCAACCATAATAGGAGATCTCTTGCCACTAGGGTTGTATATCGATGGATTTGGCGTCGGTTTTGGTGCCAAACTAAGACTCCACCAACGTCTATCATGAGTCTATTGAACCGGTTGAAACTGTTTGATTGGAGAGAGAAAATCGATCATATCGGTCTTGACATGTGTCGGTGCGATCTTCGATCTACCATCGACATCTTTTGAGGAAGAAGAAGACATGTCGTGCCGTCATCTGCCATGAGAGTAGAAGAAAGTTGCAGAGAGGAAGAAGACAATGCGGGGAAGAAGAAGAGGGGGGTTATTAATCTATTTTGAAACAGCACCGTTTGGCTTAAAAGCCAAACAACATCATTCTATATATATATATATATATATATATATTAACTTCCAGGTCTTAAAACGACGTTGTTTCACTCATTTAAGTGAAACAACGCCGTTTTATATACATATATTCAAAAAACAGTTCTTCCAGGTACAAACAATCTCATGTACCGATTATGCACCGATCGCTGACGTGGTTTTCAATATTTTTTTTATTAAAATAAAAAGAATGAAAAGAACAGACGAATACGAATTATATATGTATATTGAGATACAGGGAGGTTACACTTTACGACCACCACCACCCTTGCAGAAATCATAAGCCAACCACCGCAAACCACCTCCCACGGCCCAATTAAATCTCCACTGTTGAAACACTACACCTCACCACGGCCCCACATCGCCCTATCCCTCTCCCTCTAATCCCACGCATCAGTTTTTCTTCTCACCCAACGCAAATGTCTCTATTTTCTGTGAGTCACAGAGTTTCGCCACCTCTCAACATATGCTTCACCACCACCGTCCGCTAGCACCTCCAAGAGCCAACCACCTAGAGCCACTATCTTACACAGCCACTTGTACCAAGAACTCAACAAGCCTCTATTTTTAGCAACCTTAAAGCATAACCCTAAAGACCACCAACTTCCACCATCTCTAGTGTTGCACCACATCCACATGAACGTAACCCACCAAAATCAACCCCCACGTCTCACGACTTCACACCAACTCTCACGGTAGCCACCACTGTCGAGACTACACAATAAGCCTCTCGCTCTCCATGTTAACTCTCTCTAAGTATCGGTTTTGCCCTCATAGTACTCTCTCTCTTCTCTCTCTCTACCTCCCAGAATAGACATCGTCGCTCACCCACGCTGGAGGTTCACGGTTGAACCCATGACTCACGTCGCATGCATACTCTGCTCGTAATTATCTGTAATTACCAGAAATTAAAACAATGACTCGTACAAACAAAACTAGAAGAAAAGGACCAAAACACTAAGGATTCGCAACCACTGAGATTGGGAAACTTGACACATTCAAAAGATACAGAAATGAGTGGCAGTGAGAAGCTAACCTCATTAAGCTAAGAGCTGGACTTGGATCGACCCAACATCGAGGACTACCTCCTCTACGGATCCTCCATCCAAGAGCCTCATGGTAAGCTCTATCTGTAGAAAAAAACTAGGAAAGGAGACCATGAGTATCGACGGGAGAGGAGAAGAAATTGCAGAGAATGGAGAGGTAGAAGGAATGATGGGAGAAGAAAATGGAGAGAGAGATGAAACGACAGAAGTGCCCCCATTCAAAAATAGGCGTTTTGACCAAGGTTTTGAATTTCGTTTCGTACCAGCCGAGTAGCCGGTATAGAGAAGGATATAGTTTCATACCAGTCAGAATTTCGGCCGTTTCAGCCCATAGCGGCCAATATTTCAGATTTCGACCGATATACAGATTTCGGCCTTTACTTTTCTTTTTCTTTATTTATTTCTTCAAACTGCAAGCTCATTTTTAGACCCCTCAATTCAGACTAAACTAAATATAATTTATTCATATATAGACTATTCCAAAACGGTATCCGAAATAGTACCAATACCGAAATATCTTATTTTAATGCATCGACCGAAACGGTATTCAAAATATTGGTTTTGGCTTCTCCCATCCATCTAAAATTCATTCCTACCCAAATTAAAACTTACCGTTTAAATAAACGATACACGTAGATAGATTGGTGCATAACGGTGCACTAACGCGCCTGAAGATAGAGTTTTCCTTCAAAAAAATATATAACTAGATTGGATCGGCTGGTTCAGCGGTTTTCCAGGGGTTCAAACCGGCGCCGAACTGCCGATATCGATTTTCCCTCAAATCCTCTCACCCACTAACCAGTTCCGTCCGGTTTCATGCTCCGGCAGATGGTCTGATCGGTTCGCGGCCGGTTTCTGTACACCCCTACCTGCCACTAGAGGCAAGCCCAATATACAAGCAGTGCATAGATTTTTTTATTAGACCATCAAATATAGATAATAAATATACTACGATCATATTTTTATTTTCATTACTGTTATCTATGAATTTTTCATTTTTAAAAACATGAATAATTAATAGTTAAAGAATAATATCATAACATGACCAAATATATATATATAATAATTATCCCTCCACTAAAAAATGCGGCGGTTATTGTAGAGTCGTTATCCGCTATGTTAGTCGATGGACTCTCTATCGAACTCATTTGTTGGATAAGACTTTGAAAGAGCTCGAGGTCGAGGACGCTGAAATATAACAAGAAGTAAATATTGAGGTATCTTTTTCAAGACTTTCTCGAGAAATGTTATAACCATATACAGAGGTGGTGGATAGAAGTTCTTAACTTCTTGTTAGACCGTCAAATATAAATGATAGATGTTATATATTACGATCATATTTTATTATTATTATTGTTATATATGAATTTTTTTATTTTTAAAAATAAAAATTACTAATAGTTGATTAATAATATCGCTCATATATATATATATATATATTGTAATTCTATCTTCACTTAAAAATGTAGCGGTTATTGTAGATCCGTTCTCTGGTAGGCTAGTCGGTGGACTCGCTATCGAACCCATTTGTTGGACAACTCTTCGAAAGAGCTCGAGGCTGCGGACGCTAAAATATAAATGTAAGTAAATATTGGGGTATCATTTTCAACACTTTTTTGAAAAATGTTATAGTGGCGGTGGGAGAAATTATTGTTACACCGTCAAATATAGATGATAAATGTTATATACTACGGTCATATTTTATTTTTAGAGTTAATTACACTTTATTTCTTGAACTTTTACTCAATTCACAATATGTCTATGAAACTACTAATTGTATTAAAGTGGATTCTCGAACTTTCAAAAATTCTCAATCCCTCATTCCGTTTACCAACAACGTTAAATCTAACGGAAATTCACTGTAAAAATATAATTTTCATCTAATTTATTATCATTAATCATATAAAATATAAAATAACATATGCTATCAATTAATAATAAATCATTAATCATTAACCATATATAAAATTATTTTATACCTAAGTTGCAAGTAAGTATGAATAATCTATATACACAATGAAATTATTTGATATTCATTAACCATAAATAAATTAATAGAAAAAATTATTTAATGATTTATGATTTATTATTAATTGATAGCATATAGTATTTTATATTTTATATGATCAATGATAATAAATTAGATGAAAATTATATCTTTACATTGAATGTTATGCACATGAACAACACGAACAATGAATTTTCGTTAGATTTAACGCTGCTGGTAAACGTAAGGAGGGGATTGGGAAGTTTTGAAAGTTCGAGAGTCCACTTTGATACAATTAGTAGTTTCAAAAGTATATTGTGAATTAAGTAAAAGTTCGAGAAGGTAAAGTGTAATTAACCCTTATTTTTATTACCATTACATACTAATTTCTTATTGTTTTAAATATAAATTATTAATAATTGATGAATAATATCATTACGACTCTCTCTCTCTCTCTCTCTCTCTCTATATATATATATATATATATATATCATAACTCTGTCTCAACTAAAACATGTAGCGGTTATTGTAGATGTGTTCTTCGTTGTGCTTCTTGATGGATTCTCTATCGAACCCAATTGTTAGATGAGGCTTCGAAAGAGTTCGAGGTTGCGAATATCGTAAACATTGAGATATCCCTTTTGAGGGTTTCTCGATAAATTTTATACACCATATATAGTAGTGGCGGAAATTCTTGTTAAGACTGTTAAATATTAATGATGAATGTTATATACTATGATCATATTTTATTTTTATTATTGTAATCTATAAATTTTTAATTTTTTAATTTTAATAGGTTTTTTAATAATATCATAACATAACACTATATATATCATAATTATCTCTCCACTAAAATTGTAGCGGTTATTGTAGAATCGTTCTCAGCTATGCTTGTCGATGAACTCTTTATTGAAAGCCACATGCCGAGCGACTCTGGGATCTTTGACTCACCCGTACAGGTTACTCGTCGTTCCATTTGACGCCGCATTCGGTGGTATTGAAGATCGGCAGTTGGTCAACATCATGGCGTGGCATGTGCTGGCCTGTGGGCGGCAGGAAGTCCTAAATCTGCAATTCTCCCTTAAATGGCTTGAAAATCACAAAAACACAAAAACCACTACAATGAGGAGGCGGGAGGAGGGAAGGAGGGAGGGGAAAGGGAGCCGAAGCTCCCACCCCCTTAAGCCGGATCCATGAAGAGTTTTTCTAGAGAGAGGGGGAGAAGATATTATCATGGGCAGTACTGAAATTTAACTGTAAGTAAATATTGAGTTATCATTTTTGAGACTTTCTCGAGAAATGTTATACACTGTATCTAGAGGTGATAGATATAATTTTTTATTAGACCGTTATGTATTGATGATAAATGTTACATACAACGTTAATATTTTATTTTTAATGATTTTTATTTATAAAACTTAGAATTACTAATAGTTGATTATTAATATCTCAACATGACCATATATATATATATATATATCGTAATTCTATCTCCACTTAAAACATAGGGGTTATTGTAGAGCCGTTCTCCATTGTACTACTCGATAGACTCTCCATTGAACCCATTTATTGGACAAGTCTTCTAGAGAGCTTAAGGCCGTGGATGCTGAAATATAAATATTGGGGTATCATTTTCGATGTTTTCTCGAGAAATGTTACACATCATATATAGAGGTGGAAGATAGAATTTCTTATTAGATCGTAAAAAACTGATGATAAATGTTATAAACTGCGGTCATATTTATATATGACTTTTTTATTTTTAAAATTGGAATTACTAATATTTGATTAATAATATCATAACATGACTCAATATATGTATATCGTAATAATCTCTCTACTAAAAAATGTAGCGGTTATTCTAGAGCCGTTCTCAACTATGCTCGTCGATTGACTCTCTATCGAACCCATATGCTGGACAAGGTCTCGAAAGAGCTCAAGACCGAGGATGATGAAATATAACGATAAGTAAATATTGGGATATCCTTTTTTAGGCTTTCTCGAGAAATACTAAAAAACATATATGGAGGTGGTGGATAGAATTTCTATTAGACAGTCAAATATAGCTTATAGATGTTATATAGTGCTACAATCATATTTTATTTTTATTACTTTTATCTATAAATTTTTACTTTTTAAAATTTTAATTATTAATAGTTTTTTAATAATATCATAACATGGGACAATATATATATACATCGTAATTATCCCTCCACTAAAAAATGTAGCGGTCATTGTAGAATCATTCTTAGCTATGCTCGTCAATTAACTCTCTATTGAACCCATATATTGGACAAGGTTTTGAAAGAACTCGAGACTGCGGACGCTAAAATTTAACAAGTAAATATTGAGCTATCATTTTTTAGGGTTTCTCGAGAAATGTTATACACCTTATTTAGAGATGGTGGATAGAATTTCTGACTATACCTTTAAATATTGATGATAAATGTTATATACAACAATCATATTTTATTTTTATTAAACGTTATCTATGAATTTCTTATTTTTAAAATTTGGAATTAGTAATAGTTGATGAATAATATCATAATATGACCGTATATATATGAAAGTAATTCTGTCTCCACTAAAAACTGAACTTACCGCTTCGTAGGCAAAAGAAGGAAAGACTCATCCCAAAAGCCATTCTAGCTTGGTTAGAGCATTAGTATTGGTTTGGGCAATTGCATATCTAAACTTTAGCCAATATCACACTTTTTTACATTTGCCTATTCTATTTACATTCAATTCCCACATTGGATTAGCCATTTACTCTCTATATAATAATAAAATATTATTAAATTAATAATTTATTTATTTATTTTATTTGTATCATATTTTATAATTCTACTAATTGAATATTAATAATAATTATATTCTAATTAAATTTATATTAAAAAAATTATATTTTTAAAAGTCATTTAATGTTAATAATAAAAAATATTAATTAAACTCATCTAAATTTCTTTCTAAATTTCTTAATTACAAACCAAATAGTATTTTTATTAGAGTGAGAAACTAATATTTTAATATTTTCTTGAAATGAGAAATTAATATTTTAATATTTGGTGAATCAATAGTGATTCTCCATCTTTGGCCAATCACTGTAGCAAAAGTCTATTTTATTTTAGACTTAGCCAATCCAATGTGGAGTTTTTTTAGTACATATTATCTAAATTTTAGCCAATCTTTAACTTTGGCCAAGCCAATGCTAGTGCCCTTAGTTGTTGGACTAAGTCAAAAATTGGATCAAACCGTGGGTTCAGTCCGATTCGGTTGGTTTGAATTCTTAAAAATAAAAACCGAACCGAACCCCATTTTCATGTTGTGAAAATTGTTTTGGATCGAAACTGAACCAAAACATATAATACTTATATATATTTTATATAATATTTTATATTATATATAGTATATCCTAATTAATATAATATGAAAATTTAATCATAAATATGAATATGAATATTATCTTATTAATATAAACTTACTTTATATATATATATATATATATATATATCAAGGATTAATACATTTTTGGTATAATAAATTATAATATTTTTTTGATAAATACATTTTTACATATTTGATCATATATATTCATATAAAAAGTTTAGAACTTATGTAAACTATAGTTAAATTCAATACTATACTAGTATGTGTTAATTATTATAAAATAATGTACTTATACTATTATATATTATATATAGACTAATACTTTAGTATATTAAATATCATAGTAATACTACCATGAAGTGTATTTGTATTTTTAGAAAAAAGTGGAGTAGAGATTGTAGTTTGACAGTTTTCAAAATTCATAGTTTTCTATCCTTGAGTAGAGATTGGAGTTGAAAAATTCACACTTGTAAACCGAAATGAACTAGACCAAAAACCGAAAGTTTCGAGTTTGTGTTGAATCGGTTCATATCAGTTCTTAGATTTTCAAAATTGATTTACATTGATACAGTTATAAAATATGTCTAAAATTAAATTGAACCGAACCGATTACACTCCTATTTCGACTCTCTATCGAACCCATTTGTTGGACGAGATTTCGAAATAGTTAGAGATCGTGGACCTTGAAATATAACAATAAGTAAATATTGGGGTATCCTTTAAGAGATTTTCTCGATAAATATTATACACCAACTATAGAGGTGGTGGATATAATTTTTTTTGTTATACCGTCAAATACAGATGATAGATGTTATACACAACTATCATATTTTATTTTTATTACTATTATCTATGAATTTTTAATTTTTTGAAAATTGTAATTATTAGAAGAAAAAATTGTAATTATTAATAATTTATGAAAAATATCATAACATGATACAATATATATTGTAATTATATCTTCACTAAAAAAATATAGCGGTTATTGTAAAGTTGTGCTTTGCTATGCTAGTCGATGGACTATTTATTGAGCTCATTTATTGGATGAGACTTTGAAAAAGCTCGAGGCCAAGGACGCTAAAATGAGAAATGTTAGACACCATACACAGAGGTGCTGTGGTGGATAGAAATTCTTATTAGGCCGTCAAATATAATGATAAATGTTATCTTCTATTGTCGTATTTTGCCTTTATTACCGTTATCTATGAATTTTTTATTTTTAAAAATAGGAATTTCTAATAGTTGATGAACAATATTATACCATAACTCAATATCTATATATATAGTAATTCTGTCTCCACTTAAAACGTAGTGGTTATTGTAGACTCGTTCTTCGTTGCGTTACTCAGTGGACTCTCTATTGAACCCATTTTTTGGACGAGTCTTCTAATGAGCTCGAGGTCGTGGACGCTGAAATATAACAATAAATAAATATTGGGGTTTCCTTTTCAAGGTTTTCTCGAGAAATGTTATACACCATATATAGAGGTGGCCGGTGGATGGAATTTCTTATTGGGACGTAAAAACAAGATGATAAATGTTATATACTATGGTCATATTTTATTTTTACTACTGTTATATATGAATTTTTATTTTTAAAATACGGATTACTAATAATTGATTAATAATATCATAACATGACTCTATCTTATATATATATATATATATATAGAGCCGTTCTCTGCTGTGTTACTCGGTGGACTCTCTCTCAAACCCACTTCTTCGACGATACTTCGAAAGAGCTCGATGTTGTGGATGCTGAAAAATATTGGAGTATCCTTTTCGAGTCTTTCTCAAAAAATGTTATACCCTATACATAGAGGTGGTACATACGTACAATTTCTTACTAGACCATCAAATATAGAAGATAAATGTTATATACTAGGATCATGTTCTATTTTTATTATTGTTATCTATAAATTTTTTTATTTTTCAAACTCGTAATTATTAATAGTTTATGAATATTTTCATAACATGACTATATATATATATATATATATCATAATTCTGTCTTAAATAAAAAATACAGTGGTTATTATACAGATGTTCTTAACTGCACTGATGGGTGGACTATCTATTGAATCCATTTGTTCAATGAGGATTCGAAAGAGCTCAAGATCGCGAACGCTAAAATATAATGATAAGCTAATATTGGGATATCATTTTCACGGCTTTGTCGAAAAATGTTATTCACTGTATATAGAGATGGTGGATAGAATTTCTTAGTGGTCTCTCAAATATAGATGATTAAAATTAGACGCTACGGCTATATTTTATTTTTATTACCTTTATCTCTGAGTTTTTTTATTTTTAATAATAGAAATTATTAATAGTTGATTAATAATATCATAAATTGACTCAATATATATATATATATATATATATATATATATATATATATATATATATCTATATCGTAATATTGTATCAACTAAAAATCATAGCAGTTATTGTAGAAATGTTTTCTGCTGTGGTAGTCGGTGGACTCTCTATCGAACCCATTTGTTAGATGAGGTTTCAAAAGAGCACGAGGCCGCGCTGAAATTTAACGATAAGTTATTAAGTAAATAGTGGTGTATCATTGTCGAGGCTTTCTTGAGAAATTTTATATATCGTATCTAGAGATGGTGGGTATAATATTAGACCGCTAAATATTGATGATAAATTTTATATACAATGGTCATGTTTTATTTTTATTACCGTTATCTATGAATTTTTTATTTTTAAAAATTGGAATTACTAATAGTTGATGAATAATATCATAACCTGACTATATATATATATATATATATATATATATATATATATATATATATATATTATAGAGCCATTCTTTGCTATGCTAGTCCTTGGATTTGGGGTGAAAAACAATAGAAAAACCAGTTGAACAGTGGGTTCGGTCTGGTTCAATTGGTAACCGAATCAAAACCGATTCCGTCCCCATTTTTATGTTTTGAAAACCGTTTTAAACCAAACCGAACCGAAATATATAATATTTTATATAATATATGATTTTATATAATATATGATTTTATGTAATATATCATTTATATTATATATTATATGCTAATTAAGATAATATGAAATTTTAATCTTAAACATAAATATTGATAGTATTTTATTAATATAAATTTACTATATATATACTAAGTATATATAACCCACCTGTGGTTAGCCCAAATGGTAAGAGCGAAATTGTGTGCATGAGCCATGTCACAGGTTGGATTTTGCCTAGGATCAAATTGCGATTTAAGTGGGAGGCCATGGTGACGGGTTGCTATGCTAGTCTCCCTGAGGGTCTGGTTCCATGGGTGACATATAACGATAAGTAAATATTGGGATGGTGGCCTGATAGAAGTTATCGAGAAATGTTATACACCATATATAGAGGCAGTGGATATAATTTATTATTAGATCATCAAATATAGAGATGATAGATGTTATACAATAGGGTCATATTTTATTTTGATCACTGTTATCTATAAATTTTTAATTTTTAAAAATTGTAATTAGTAATAGTTTTTTAATAATATCAATATATATCGTAATTATCTCTCTACTAAAAAATGTAGCATTACTGTAGAGTCATTGTCAGCTATGCTCGTCGATAGACTCTCTATCGAACCCATATGTTGGACGAGGTTTCGAAAGAGCTCATGGCCGCAGATGCTGAAATGTTAGACACCGTATCTAGAGATAGTGGATAGAATTTCTTATTAGATCTTCAAATATTGATAAAAAAATGTTATATACAACGGTCATATATTATTTTTATTAACGGTTTCTAGGAATCTTTTACTTTTAAAAATTGGAATTACTAATAGTTGATGAACAATATCATAACATAACCATTTATATAAAAAAACATCATGCTTAATAGCATTCATGATGGTTTGTCTTGAATCATTAGTAAGATGCTTATCCCACCAATGACGAAGAGTACCGAAAAACTCAGTAGCTAACAAATCAACAATTTCAACATGAGTAAGATTATGGTTGGTAACATAAACATTAGCAACTATAGACATCTTATTCATTGTATTGAGGATTTTATGTTAAGATAATTCATCAATGTTCTATTTATAAAAGCTTATCAGAAGAAAAATAAAATTGTGTTTGGAAAATCTTACTTCAAACTGTAAATCGTGAGGAGTAGGTTTGGAATATCAGTTTTTTTGTAAAACTCATTGGATTAGGTTTTCTTGAAAACCTTTTTTTATCTCAGGTTTTACTAAATCAAATTTTCTAAAATTTTCTTCAATTAAAACAATATCATGATTTGTAGAGAAATTAGAAGATTCAATTTCTGTGTCTTCATCAAATATCACCTTCTTGCCTTTACTTTTAGTAACACAAGCAATGTTACTTATAGAAGTTTTGGTAATCTCAATTTTTACTCTTTGTAAATCAGAAAGCATTTGGTCAATTTTTTCAGTTGTTCTAGCTTGGTTAGCCTTGAGACTGCCTTGTTTGTTTTCACATATGAGATGAGATGAATGTTAAAAATTAAATAAAATATTGTTAAAATATATATTTTTAATATTATTTTTGTTTTGAGATCTGAAAAGTTGAATTATTTATTTTATTTTGTGTGAAAATTTAAAAAAATTGTAATAATTAAAAGAGATGAGTTGAAAAGTTTTGTGAAAATAAACGAAAATTTTCCTTGCCAAGTTTAAGGTAAGTTAACCAAAGATTTTTCAATTTTAATAGAAGATGTAGGTTTTTCAAGTTTTTATTCAATACGGTCCAATTGTTAACCAATAACATGTAAAGAATTATTGACAACATTATTTTGTTTAATAATCTTCTTTGTTTTAATAGAAATAGGGGCATTGAAATCAACTACAGGAATTTTAAAAGAAGAAGCTTTAGGCCCCGTTTGAATGTTGAGCTGAGTTGAATTCTTTATAAATAGTAGTGAGTTCAGATGGTGAAATGAGTTTCGTGGGATCTACCTAAGATGAGTTTAGATGTATTTGGATATTAAGATGTATTTATGGAAAATTGAAAAAAGTTATAGATCTCGCATGTAAAGAAGTGTTGAGTTGAAAAATATTGTAGGTCCCACTTGTAAAGAGGTTTTGAGTATATATGAGTTTAATGATTTGAGAGTTAGGTATTTGGATGCTGGACTCGGCTTAAAATTAGACTTAACTGAATTGATCTCAATCCAGTTCAAGTTCTAATCGGGGCTTTAACCTCATACCCTTGATGGTTAATAATTACCATCTCAATAGATAGATGGCTTGATCAAATAATAAATTTGTTTTTAGTAACAAAATTAGATTTTTTGACCATATTTAAACTATTATGAGAAACATTCTTTGAAATATAATAGTTTTCAATAAAATCAAAACATAATATATGTTTTTGGATACCATGTATTTTTTCTTTCTATTTTCTTTTAACACGTAATTTTTTTTTTTTGGTCATCAAAAGTAGCACGATAGCATTTTTTTTCTTTAGTTTTAACAGAACCTGTGGCGCCCCCAACTTTCATGTACGGAAACGCACGGAAATTGAGACATCGAGATGATGAAAATATGGTCACGCACCCCAACGACACGTGCCGAGTTTGTGAAATGCAACATGTGTACAATAAATAATATGCAGCGGAATGGTTAAGTCAAATAACTAAGTACCAGAGTTTAATACAATACAAAAGTACCGAAATTCCACAAGTCAACATAATACAATTTTCTTGTTCACAAAACAACATCAAATAAAAATACAAGTACAAAATAGCCAAATGTCCCTACTCCTCAGGCAGAGCCGCATCCTCGGGCTCAGTCTCCTCAAAACCTGCATCAAAATCTGCGGTCCCACAAAATGGTACCACAGGTAAGTAAAACCCAAAATACTCCAAAACATAAATATATTAACACAACAGCCACTATGCATGCACATGATGACCAAATGCAAAACCCGAAAAAAATACTATTTCTCGTAAAATCACAAGTTTTCCACGCACGCCAAAACTCACCATTTGGCACAAAAATAAAATCCAGGAATAATTCTTTTAATTCCAATTTTAACCGTATGCACCATGGCCTCCCCTAGGGACCATCCACATACTCTGGCTCCCTTCATCACGCCACAGGTAACGACCGTGCGAGTGATACAAAACGAGTGATGCCCAGTTCCGCGCCCACCGCGTATATAGCCAAGCATCCTCTGACCCCCGCCAGCACGAAGGGCCACAGAGTCGAATCGAGAGCGCTACCATCTCGTCCAAATCCCGAGCAACAGCCCCAGGGAAAGACACTCAGTATATTCCGCTCCTGAGTGCCAAGAGAAGCTCCACCGAGATAATACCCTATCTCGACTTAGGGGTGATACACACACACCCAAAAACCTTTTCACATAAAACACAGTTTCAAAATACACACCCACGCATGCGTGCACAATGCCATGAAACCAACCAATTACCAAACAGAACACAATATAAACAATACACAAAATACTCCGTCCTCAATCCATCCACCCCCGAACTCCTCGAACTCAGTCCGGAAACCAATAAGAATACAGTATATATAACAGGTTATTGCAAAAATATATTTAAATCTTAAAAATCTTTTGAAGAAATACTTACAGCGCTTTATAATAATTTATGGAGGATCACGGAGTTGCAAAAGGCGGCTGAAAGGCAACGTAACAGTGTAAAAACATTGTGGCCGAAATACACTGTATACCCAAATTTACACGGGGTCAAACGAAGACTTGAAATTGATAGGGTAGGGCCTATGGAGGGTGGTGAAACTAATGGTATCAATGGTTGGCCGTGGGTGGCGGCCGAAATGGCGGTTTAAGGCTAAAAATGTGAAATCGGAGCTTGTGTTCGTGGAGGTGGCTCCGGCGACGGATCGGGGCCGAAAATGGGTGGGTTAGGACGGCAAGGGGCCGGTGATGAAGTGGTGAAAATTTGACGGTCAATGGTGGCCGGACGGGGGCGGAATGAGAGGATGAAGGCCTTGGCTTCGCACGGCTCTCGGAGGCTAACGGCAGCGAGGGGTGGTCTGAAATTTAGTGGGCTGGGTCGCCGGCGGCTGGGGAATCCGGTGGTGTCGGCGGTGAAGGCCACGGACGGCCGGCGGCGGCGCTAGTGGCTGAAGGCCGAGTTGTGCGTGGGAGAGGAGAGAGAGAGAGAGTCGGGCTGGAGGAGAGAGAGGGTACGCGGGAGAGAGGGGATCCTGAAGAAAAAAGAAGAGGAAAATAAATGAGATCCAATTCTCACAATTTTTGGATCACAACTGATCCTCAAAATAACTATTTTTAAAATAGTAAATTAAATAAATTAATTTAAACTCAAAACTAGTTAAAGTAAAATATTAAACTCCGTCAATAACATCCTTTAAAAAAAAGGAATTAAATTGCAGAACACTGATTGAAATTAATCAAACGCAGTGAAATGCTTTAATAAAACAATAATAATTTTAAAACCCATAAACAAATCAATTTAAATTAAAGATCAATTTAAATCCAAAACAATAATTAACAATAAGAAAGCTCAATAAAAATAATTTTCACAATTTAAAATATTCTAAAATAATATTCTAAAACTCCCAAAATTCTAAAACAAGAGAATCAATATTTAAATTAATTAAAATAATCATTCATTAAAATACACTAAAATACGGGGTGTTATAGAACCATACTCATTATATAAAAGAAATCATATCAATTTTAAATACTCTTTTTATCACAAATAACTAACTGGTTGTGAATAATAGGAGCAGCAAAATTAGAAGCAGTAGGAGACATATAAGAGGTCTATTCTTTTTCTTCTTTAATAGCTTTATCCTTTTTAGGTAAATCTGTATTTTTAGTAGTGTAATAAGTTGTATTGACTTAGGAAGCATTATTAGCTATTCCCATTATTAAAACATGCTTAACAGTACTAATTCTGTCACTAATAAAAAATGTAGCGATTATTGTAGAGTCATTCTCTGTTGAGCTACTCGTTGGAGTTAGGGTGAAAAAAATAGAAGAACCGATCGAATCGGGGGTTTGGTCCGATTCAGTTGGTTAACCAAATCGAGATTGGTTCAGTGCTGGTTTTCATGTCTTGATTATCTGTTTTCAATTGTTTTAGAATTCTGCAAGTTTTTTGATAGTCTCAACAAGACAATTCTGCACTAGCTTTCACATCAGCAAGAATTCTAACAAGTGGTACCAAGAGCTAGGTTCAATTGGACTGCCAAGTTTGATGTCAAGAAGTTTACAGGAAAGAATGAATTTGGGTTGTCGAGAATAAAGATGAGGGCTCTTCTAGTTCAACAAGGCCTTCAGGATGCACTTCTTGGTGAAAAGGACTTAAGTTCTTTATCAAACAAGGAGAAATCTGAGGTTTTACAGAAAGCTCACAGCACCATTATTCTTTCTCTTGGTGACAAAGTCTTAAAAGAAATTACAAATGAGGAAACAACAGCTACAATTTGGCTTAAACTGGAAAATCTATACATGACAAAATCCTTGGCAAACCTACTTCACAAGAAGACAAGACTCTACACCTTCAAAATGACTCCAAGTATGTCTATAAAAGAATATCTTGAAGAGTTTAACAAGATAATCTTGGATCTTACAAACATAGACATAAATATAGAGGATGGGGATCAAGCTATTCTGCTATTTAAGTTCTTTGGATGCTTCATATGCTAATCTTAAAGAAACCATGATGTATGGTAGAGAAAGTTTGACATTAGATGAAGTACAATCTGTTTTGCACTTCAGAGAATTGCAAAATAAGGCAGAAACAAGAATTGAAACTGGATAAGGTTTGGTACCAAGGGGTAGACCAAAAAAATACAATCACAAAGGGAAGAATAATAAGGGAAGATCAAAGTCAAAAGGGAAGCAATTGAAATGCTTCATCTGTCATTAAGAGGGACATTTTAAGAGGGACTGTCCTATGAGGAAACAAAATATGGAAAATAAACCAAAGGTAGAGGGGAATTTAGCAATGGTACTAGATGGGTATGTCAGTGCCAAGGTCTTGAATGTTTAGATGTGGATTCAAGAAAGTAATGTATCATAAATTCAGGATGCTCATTCCACATGTGCCCCTCTAGATCATGGTTTGAGACCTTCACAGAGATGGATGGAGAACATGTAATTCTTGGAAATAACAAATATTGTAAGATTCAGGGAATCGGGTCAGTAAGGTTAAAAATGTTTGATGGTATGGAAAGATTACTAAAGGAAGTAAGATACATACCTGAGCTGAAGAGAGATCTTATTTCTCTGGGAATGCTCGACCAATCTGGCTGCACTTTCAAGTCAGAATCTGGAGCTCTAAAGGTTGCCAAGGGTTCTCTGACAGTGATGAATGGAGTAATTAAAAATGGGTTGTATACATTGGTAGGGAAGATAGTCGTTGGTGAGGCATCACATGTATAAAGAAGAATGGAAAACAAAGTTAGACTATGGCATATGAGGCTAAGACATATTAGTCAAAAGGGTCTTCAAGAACTGGAAAAACAAGGTTTGCCAAGAAAGGAACGACTTGGAGAACTACCATTCTGTGAGGATTGCATATTTGGAAAGGCTACAAGAGTTAACTTCAAAACAACAACACACCAAACAAAGCAAACTTTGGACTACTTTCATTCAGATGTATGGGGACCTGCAAGCATCACTTCACATGGTGGAGCAAGATATTTTTTATCCATCATTGATGACTACTCAAAGAAAGTATGGCTCTACATTCTAAAAAATAAAAGTGACACATTTGCTAAGTTCAAAGAATGAAAAACACTAGTTGAAAACCCGGTTGGCAGAAAGGTTAAGAGGTTAATGATAGATAATGGGCTGAAATATTTCTCAAATGAGTTTAATGTTTTCTGTAAAAGGGAGGGCATAGCTAGGCACAAAACAGTGCAGGAAATCCCTCAACAAAATGGTTTAGTTGAGAGGATGAATAGAACTATTTTGGAGAGGGTAAGGTGCATGCTGTCAACCTCAGGATTACTAAAATCATTTTCAGCTGAGGCTGCTGTCACAATAGTACACCTAATAAATAGAAGCCCTTTTTCAGCTATAGACTTTAAAACACCACAAGAAATATGGTCTGGAAAACCATCTAGGTATGGCCACTTAAGAGTTTTTGCATGTATAGCATACGCACATACAAAAACTAATAAGCTGGAACCTCAAGCACTTAAGTGCATTTTTGTGGGTTACCTAGATGGAGCTAAAGGATACAAGTTTTGGATTGATGAACCAAATAGAAATGCATAATTAACAGAGATGTGACATTCAATGAACTACAAACGGCTAGAACACAGGAAAGTTGAAAAGAATTTCAAACATAGGAGCTTACCACAGATGATATGCAACTTGAGGTGGAGCAGTCATCAAGCTCACCAAGTCACCAGGACAATCAAGTTGGAAAATTAAGGATACAAACTCAGAGGACATAAATCAAGATGGAGTAAACTCTTATAATCTGGTAAGAAACGGGCAAAAAAGGGTTATCAAGCCACTTCAAAGATATGGGCAAGCTGAACTGACAACATTTGCCTTGATAATTGCTAAAGAAATAATTGACATAAAGCCAAGGTCATACAAGGAGGCCATGGCTAGTAAGGAGGTTGATAAGTGGATGCTTGCTATGCAAGAAGAAATGGTGTCTTTAAACACAAAAAAAACATGGGAACTGGTTATTAAACCAAAGAAACTAAAATTGATTGGATCCAAATGGATCTATAAAAGAAATGAAGGCATACTAGGGGTTGAGGTTCCAAGGTATAAAACTAGATTGGTAGCAAAGGAGTTTACACATAGAGAGGGGATAGACTATAATGACATCTTCTCTCCAGTGGTCAAACATAGTTCAATTAGGCTATTACTATCATTTACTGCCTATCAAGATATGCATTTAAAACAACTGGATGTAAAGACAACATTTTTGCATGGAGATCTCGATAAAGTTATATACATGCAACCACCAGAAGGGTTCACAACTAAAACAAACAGAAATCAAGTGTATCTACTCAAGAAATCATTGTATGGACTTAAATAGTCCCCAAGACAATCGTATAAAAGATTTGGCTCCCACAAGATTGGAAATGGTTTCAAAAGAAGTTGTTATAATAGCTGTGTATATTACAAGCAAACTGAAGGAAATTTGATATATCTACTGTTATATGTAGATGACATGCTCATTGTTTGTAAATATGAAAATCAGATTGAACAAATTAAATGCATACTCAAATCAAAAATTGAGATGAAAGAATTAGGTCCTGCTAAGAGAATATTGGGAATGGAGATAGTAAGGGAAAGGAAGAAGACTACTCTACCTATCTCAAAAGTCTTATATTTCCAAAATTCTAACCAGGTTTGGTATGGATCAGTTAAAAATAGTAAGTACCCCTATAGGGCAACACTCAAAATTGTCAGTCACTCAAGCACTAGAAATTGATAAAGAAAAGGAATTCATGCAAAAAATTCCATATGCTAGCATGGTGGGAAGCATCATGTATGTCATGGTCTGCTCTAGACTAGATTTGACTTATGCTGTGACGCCTCCAAGTTTTGCTTGAGATTTGACAGACATTTGAAGCGTTGAAACATGCAACACAAGGTTACCTGCCCCCCGTTCATGACATATAAGATGCAATGTTCCTAACATTTATCTAGCATTATGCAATATTCGCAGCAAATAATTTTTTTTTTTAGCAATACTATACACCAAACTCAAATAATCTCAAATGCTTAAAACATATTTCATACATAAAGACATACTAAACATCAGAGATCACAACACTGGTCCAAAATGGTTGTGATCATAAGTGTGCTGAAGATTCAACTCCATAAGTACAAGTAGTAATTTGAGTTAACTATTATACTATCATTGACATCACACCGTCTCTTAGTCGACCGTGTTCAGTTGATTGTTTCTCAATTCTCCTTTAGATTTTATAACAAGATCTACCATTTGAGAGGAAATGGTAGTCCCAACTACCATAATGAGATTTGATTAGAAATCTTAGCAAGTTAATAGAAAATATCCACACAGGTTAATGATGCATGCATGGTAGTAAAAGTATGAATGCATAATCAAAGTCATAAGTAATCATAGCATAACTTAACTTATAACATAACATAACTGACATAATTTAAATTGAAACTTGACTTGACATAGCCTAAACGTGAACTTGAAACTTAATATGGACTTGAAACATGGCACACCATGAACGTGAATATAACATGAGCTTGAACTTGAAACATAGCATGAACGTGAACATAACATAATGTGAACTTGAACTTAAACATAACATAAACTTGGAATATTTTTCATTTAACTTGATAAACGTGAACATGTGGGTGCTACATGAGTCCCCTAGAGCCATATGTCCCTGCAGATTACCACATTACAACATAGGTATCTGCACCAGCTGTGAGTGCGTTAATATATACTCCATAATTGTTGTGGCCCCATGTATTCTACGTGTCACAATTGATATGTCTCACATAGTGTATGCATCACAATTGTTGTGACCCCATATCTCATGCTCTATAGTTGTTGTGACCCCATGAATTATTGAAATGAAATGTGGCTCCATCAGCGTTAGTGCCTAGCACGCTCTAGTGACCAGTTAGTTAGACCTCATTTGCAACCCGTTGATTGTATTTCGTCAACCCAAGAAATTTCACACTTATTTAGACACTCAAGCGTGAACAAAAGAGTTTCACTAGGATATTACCTCATCCTAGCACTTAGGATCGTGATTGATATGAATAACTTGACATGACTGTTCTCGAAATACATAAATTGTATTTGAGACAGAATGTGACTTGTATACGAAATGACAGAAGCTTTGACGTAACACAACATGACTTGAACGTAACTCATAAGACATGACTTACTTAAGATAGAAATATTTCATAACATGACATAATATATAACAGATAACATTTCATAATATGGCATAACATGTAACAGACAATATACTTAACATAACATACTTGCAACAGTGAATATTACATTACATGACAGGACATTCCACTTCTTCCTGACATTGTCTTTATGAATTTTACTGTAGAAATGACTAGTACTCATTAAGTAAGTTCTCAAGAAATATTCTTCTTTTCTAGACAGAACTTTAAGGTTTCCAGGAATGATTGGAGGGTCACATCAATCCACTTAAGTACCAATCTCCTAGACAGAACCTCCTTAGATTGGAGGTATCCACATTACTTGCAATGTATAGCAATACATGACAGAATATTTTATGTAACAGATGAATAATTCATGACAGAATATCTTATATAATAGATAAATAATTCATGACAGAATAAATTATGTGCAACAGATAAACATGTAATGACTGGGACATATGATAACATACATACATATATAGAAGTTCATTTACTTATCACCCCTACATAGTAAACTGCTAGTAAGTTAAAAACTAACTTATCTAGATCTTCGCGATTCTAGGCAAAATTCAAGCGCGATCACTAGGAACTGAAAGTAGTGATTTTAAAAATTTATAATTTAATCACTAACAATTGAAAATATGAAAAAATATCAATTTAGAGTAAAATGATCATTTTACCCTCTACATATGAAAAAAATGATTATTTTACTCCTAACTTAAAGATTTTGTATCCCAACTCCAAAAATTACCAAATAAATTTTGCTCTAAACTCAAATATCAATTCAGAAAAATTTAAAACTAAATACAACCGTTAAAACTCTATAAAAGCTAAAACTTACATAGGTTATTTCCCTTATTTTTGTTGTTAACTTGTTTTGATCAACATCTTGATCCATGACTTAAAAAGATGTGATTTTTAAACCAAAACATCACATTGTTTTAAAAGGTGTCATAAAACATATCTAAGCTTTAAACTCAACATCACATGGTTAAAAATCAACCAAAACATGAATTTAGCCAAGAACATCATCACTTGGTCTATCTGAATATCTCCTTGCATACAATTTCATATCTTTGAAACTAATATCAAATATTTTCAAAACAACATTCTAACATGTATATAAGAGGTTTAGGATCCTCAAATAAAAATATCAAAACCATTGAAATAAGATTGAATCATAAAAGATTTAAACTTTCTCAAAATAGAAATTGTTTTTCGTCTTCTAGATTCGAAGTTTCTAAATCTAAGAAAATCTTTAACCAAACTTTTAATCATGCAACAAATTCTCAACCAATAATCATATACCCATATTAAAAATATTCCATAAAAATTTCAGACCAAGATCAATCAATTAGCTTGGTCAAAAATTTCAAAATATGACACACTCTCAAAGTTATTGCCCAAAATGACCTTTCTAGATTTTAACCACATTTGACCAATCAAATTATCTCCAAATAGAACAAATAAGGTATCCAAGTAAACTAGACTAAAAAAAGAACAACTTTAATGAAGGAAATTGTGTGAGAAAATACTTATAAAAGCTTCAAATCAGGCATACAAAAGAGTTAAGAAAAACTGCCCAGGAGTGTCTTTTATATTCTAACAAAGCAAAGTGTAAATGAGAGATGATTTTCGTTGGAAGGGGCTGGAGGGCATTTTATACAAGTTATGGAAGATGATAAGTCTGGAATGAAGCTTGAGTCTTGATCTTTTCTTCCAATAAAATATACAAAAATTAGCTCAATATATTTCTTCTAGGTTGAGTGTAGAATTGAAAGAGCGAGGTGTCCCCTTAATCATTCATTTCAAGAATTTTCTAGGTCCTTTTGAACAAATCTGATCAACCATGTGGAGGGTGAAATATCTTAGTCAAAAATCAATGCTAAGGTGGGCAAATTCATGGGTTTTAATGGGCCTAAACCAAATGAGCCTTAATCTTAGGCTTTAAGAGGGTTTGGGTTGCTATCAAGCCCAAATCTGATTTCTCTTGACTCAATCAAATATTCAAGGTTGGATAAGATGTTCTAACAGAAATTTGAAAAATTAATAGCATATGAGAGTAATTTAATCAAGCGATTAAATACAATGATAGAAACTGATTCATTAAGGTTTTGGAGGTCAATTTTATGATTTCGATAAAACCGTTTAGGATTTCGATTTTCACCATGCTTTTGGGTTCTTAGTTGGATTCCAACCATATAGGATTTATTAGGATAGAAATCATCTTTGGTTTGGCACAATTTGATTAGTCGGATGGAATAGGATTTTTGCTTAGGTGATAAGATCTTACACTTTGATTCCTTCAAATCCATCAAACGTTCATCATGGTTCCAAGTGTCTAATACTATTTATTCAGAAAAAGTGAATAATAAACTTACCATTGAAAAATTATAAATATCCATATTAACCTACAATAAAAATCATTTACAGAAATTCAACCACGGAGTGGCTCTAAAAATAAAAACACAATTTCAAATAGGCGTTTCATCCGAAAATATAAAAATAGGTTATTACGCCATAAAATCCTAATGTCGCAGACCATAATGCAACACTTCTAACTATCTCAAATAATTAAAATCTCACTTCTCGCATATAGTGAGTGATAACTCTGATTATGCTCATATACTAAAACCTACGCGATTGGTCGAATCATGAAAACTTATGTTATTTTTACGAGGTTCCTAAAGCCTATAGAAATTCTATCATTAAATTTCTAGCGGGTTGTTACATATGTTGTTAGCATAGTCAGTAGGTTTATGAGTAACCTAGGAAAACCACACTAGCATGCTATCAAATGGGTGTTTCAATATCATTCTGCTACAAGGAGCTTAGGATTGAAGTTTGGTGGAAGTATACAGCAAGGAAGTGAGCTACAAGGCTTTGTTGACTTAGACTATGCAGGAAATATGGACACTAGAAAATCATTGACTGGTTTTATGGTTACAACTTTTGGAGGACCCATCAGTTGGAAAGCAAACCTGCAGCCAGTAGTTGCCTTATCAACAACTGAGGCAAAATATATTGCAATGACTGAGGCAATAAACGGAGGTTATATGGTTGAAGGGTATATCTCACGAACTAGGCATGTTTGAAGGGAATATCACAATTCACCTTAATAATCATAGCACAATTCATCTTGCCAAAAATCAGCTATACCATGAGAGAACAAAACATATAAACATTTGGCTACACTTTGTGAGGGACAACATAGCTACTAGGGAAATTGGGGTAAAAAAGATCTCAACCTAAGAAAATTCATCAAATATGATGACTAAATCCTTGTCAACAATCAAGTTCAGACATTGTCTGGACTTAATTAATATGGGAAACTGTTAAGGCCCTCATTAAGGGGAATTTGTGGGAATATCAAGAGGAAAAAAGCAGCTTGGAAAGTCTAAATGCTTGCCAAGGTGAAGAATTGTTATGAAGATTGTCAACCATTTAGATTAAAGCACATGTCAAATGAGAAGTAAATCTAGCAGCCTATGTGGAAGACTCGAGTAACAGATTATGTTGAGGTGGAATAGAGGAAGCATAGGAAGACTGCTGCTTCTATTTGATTCATGAGAGATATGTGTAATCTATAAGGGAGAGAGGGTTGTATTTAGTATAAATAAGAAAAGAGATAAAATACAAGAGAGTAGAGAGAGCAAGAATGTGTAAAATCCTTCAAGATTTGAGAGGTATTGAGGGGAGTAAACTCAATCTCAAGGTTGTGTTTTGATCATCAATAAAGAAGACTCTTGACTGTTCCTGCTATAGATGTAGATCATCGGGATTGAACCAAATTCTCAATGTCTTGATAATCTATTTTCAGTTGTTTTAGAATTCTGCAAGTTTCTTGATAGTCCTGTCAAAACAATTATGCACTAGCTTTCACACCATATATAGTAGAGGTGGATAGAATTTTAATTAGACTGTTAAATATAGATAATAAATATTATATACTACTGTCATATTTTATTTTTATTATTGTTATCTATGATTTTTTTTTTTTAAATATGAATTATTAATAGTTGATGAATAATATTATATCATGACTATATATATATATTTATATATTATATACATATATATCGTAGCTTTGTCCACTAAAAAATGTAGCGATTATTGTATAGTCGTTCGTCGCTGCGCTATTCGGTGAATTCTCTATCGAACCCATTTTTGGGACAAGATTTCGAAAGAGCTCAAGATTGCGGACGCTAAAATAAAATGATAAGTAAATATTAGGGGTATCCTTTTCAAGGCTTTCTCAAGAAATATTCCATATATAGATCTGGTAGATAGATTTTCTTATTAGATCGTTAAATATAGATGATAAATGTTATATACTAAGGTTGGGCCAACTTTCAGCCTTTTCCTTTAAAAAAAAAAAAGGTTGGGCCAAGAAAAATCGGCTCAATCCAACACTACAAGCCACCCAGACCATCCAGTATGAATTCAAGGTTGCATTACGCTCGGACCCATGATTACTCCCAGAAGCAGAGCTGCAGAGCGTAAATTGTTATCGACGAAAAACTAAATTAGCTTTATATCCACCACATTTAAGTAAAAAAATACTATAAGCTGCATTGCGTTAATATCATCCATCAATACCTGTAGAGAAGAAATTTGTCTCTTCATTGTATATACATAAATAAATAAAGAACAAGTAAAGTCAAATTTTAAAAGGAGTGCAAATTATACGTCTACATCTTTTTCCTAGTGAAGCCATATATATAATATACATATATATATATGAATAGGGTCCGCAGCCTCCTATCCAGATTGTCATACGCCCTTTACGCAGCAGCCACCCTCATCCGCACTGCAACAAATGAGTTGAAATCCTTGGGACCCTGACCACATACATTTTTCAACCAGAAAGGCAGAAATTATTACTTGCAACAACCAGACCTCCTCCAGCTTTCTAAGCTATACCCAACATCTGCTTCTTGGAGCTGCAATGGCAAACTGCATGTGAGAGTGAGTGAGAGAGTTGTCATCTTTGGAACAATGTTGGCAAAACCAAGAAAGTGCAGTCAATCAACCAACTAAAAACACAAGGTAACATTTTGAAACAAATGCACTAATCAATATGAAGCAGAGCGCCATCTCATATTTAAGGAATATATACACCCAACTTTAACAGAGCAGGCACAGTAGGTGATATGCTTTTCTTTAATTCCCTCGTATAGAATAGACAACAGAGCTTCCAACCCACCTCTTTGACAGGAGATACAAGCATCAATATTCACGCATTTCTAATACATGTAAACGAAATGAACCCTCACCCACTGTACAGTTACTCATAATGAATATACAACAATTTTGTCAAAATTTCTCTGCCCAAACCAGAGCTTGCTCCTATTTATGAGCACACCGGCCAGAACCCTCCAATCTTGGCGTTCATTTTTGCCATTCTCTATCCAGAGGAAGATAGCAGCCTCTGGGCAGAAGATTTGTCATTGCTGGATTGCAGCCTAAGTAGGCTAATCAAAACCCAAAAGAAGCCTCCCTCTATCCATGACGATCCACCGGCTCACCAGAACAAGCATCCTGGTTGATCTGCTCTCCAGTCGGAAGGATATCAGCAGGAACATATTGATATCCTTTGGGTAACCGCATATTCTTCATGGTTGCTTGATCTGAAGTCATTATGAGCTCTTTTTCAAATGTCTCTGCATGCTGCTAAGAAATATAGCATGTGAGTCCAAATTCCACTAGAAAAAAGATGAAACGAAACAATAATGTAAATGATTCCAAAATACACCAAACCTTTCTAGATTTTGACCTCCATCCGCCATCATCTGAAAGATTAGGAGATGCAACAGAAGGCCTATGAGGAATCTGCTTCCCAGAAAACGGTGCCCTCTCTGTAAGCTTTCTGGTCAGAAAGATTTGGGATGTCGAGCTGTCATCATCTGTCTTCAGGTCACTGTCCATGGACACAGGAACTTTAACCCGGTGCTTAACAGAAACTGTGCTATCAACAGTAACATCATCTGATCGTTGGATTGCATCACTGCATGATTTATACCCATCAGTGTGCCCTTTAAGGGATGTTGTAGCTGATTCAGAACTAACTTCAGGAAGGAAAAAGGGACTATGAACAAGCAGAGAACGAGCAACATGATCTCTTTTACAAGCGAGTATATCATGCGAAGACAAAACCAACTCCCGCTGCAAAGATTCAGAAAGATGGGGAAAAGTTCATGCAAGTTCCAGACAGAACATGAAGGTAGAAGTCACTAATCCAAAAGAGATTAATATGACATAAATTAGTGTTCGAAAAATGGTCATTTTTGGAAACAATGAGAAGCATAGGCATCAGGAAAACCACCCAATTGGAATGGGGTGACTAACAACCAGTAGAAGAGAGGTGCAGTAACCAGCAGCCACAAGAAAAAAAATCCGCCCGCGGGGAGGGGGGGGGGGGTTGGTAAGTTCTGAATAAAACCCTCTTTCAGCGAAAATAATACAGCATCCTAGCAGGAAAAAAGCATGAAATTGGAACCAGACTGCCTAATCATGAAAGGGAAAATCATAAAAAGAACCCTGAAGTATAGAAACTTGCACTCTAATCCTCGTAGTTTCAAAACCCATAAAATTAAAAAGATCTCTGAAGCTTACTTGATGCCACCGTCTCCACACCATAAGCTATACACGAATTAAGCCCCCAAACCTCTTTTGATGTATTTCCACAACACCCCCCCCCCCCCCATAGGGCCCATGAACTCTCCATTAGAACACCACTCGCCCCAAGCACAACCAAATTTCAAATCCACAACTGCTTTCCAGAAAAGGCCTCCCTTGCAAGCAATCATGTTAACAAGGAATTCTTGTATTATTTTCTCAGAAGATGCTGATTTAGGAAAAAATGGCGATCTTGGATAGAGCATGTATCTCTACGACATGCCGTTCTGTATTGATGAATGGTAATCCGATTGGCTTCTTCACTAGCTCTAGAGTCTCGAGATAGAGGTACCCACCGTATTTGCTACTCTTTGTTATTGTCAGAGGTCTTTAGCAATTTTTTTTATCGGCAAACACAATTTTATTGATAATTAGAATAGGCAAGAGCCCAAGTACATGAGATATATACAAGTACGTCACCTGTGCATGATAATCTAGTAATAGAAGAATTTCATGAAAGTTCACACCATTAAAATCAATTACAATCGACCAATGGAGCAAAGTATTAAAAAAAAGTTCTAAGCTCATCCATTGACCGGTCACGATCCTCAAAGCTTCTTTTGTTTCTCTCCCTCCAAAGACACCACCATAGGCATTATGGAACCATCTTCCAAATTGCTGTAATGTGGAAATTACCCTGAAGACCTCTACATGATGCTAGGAGATCACACCCTTCTCGGCATCACCCAAGCTAGTCCCACCCTAGCAAAGAATTCATCCCATAGGATCATAGCAACCTCATAGTGAAGTAGTAGATGGTCAATGGACTCCCCACTCTTTTTGCACATGCAGCACCAATCCATGACAATGATTCAGTGTTTCCTTAGGTTGTCTAATGTGAGAATCTTTCCCAAGTAAGTGTTCCATACAAAGAAGATTGCCTTTAAGGGAGCCTTTGTCTTCCAAATGCTCTTCCACAGGAATGGGCTTGTGGTATGCATACTAAGGGACTTGTAAATGAGCTGATAGTGAGCTTCTCCTTTTTAGAAGGGCGCCATCTGGTATCCTATTTGCCTATGACAACCTTTGGAAGCCTCTTTTACAGCTGTCTATTTGGGATGGAGTATTGAGAAAATGAGCATCATTTGGTGGTTGGAAGAGGATGTATTTGTTGAAAGGGGTAGGATCACCATGATCAAGAGCACCCTCTCTAACTTACCTACATACATCCTATCCTTGTTTCTCCTTTCCACACGTGTGGCCAATCACATAGCGAAGCGATGAAACTTTTTATGGAGATGGCTTTTGTTTAACATGCCCTCCGAAGGAAATCGCTTTGTTGTTACCAACATGAGGGGGAGACCTCATGCAAAGTTGTAATGGGTTCAAGATTCGGCTGTGGTTGGGTTGGGAGGTAAGATAAGGTTATGGATAAATAGCATGAAAGGACTGAAGGTTTTTTTCTAGTCATACTAGGCTTTAAGTGGGAGAAGGCTCAAGGATTCAATTATGGCATGACTTTTGGGGTGGGAACAAGGCCCTCAAGGAAGCTTTCATAGAGATGTATAGTATTGCGCATTTGCAGAAGCCCTCAGGGAGTTCACCTATGGATCTCCCTAGTGGAGAATTAGATTTATTAGAGCTTCATGACTAGGTGATTAACACCTTCACAGAGTTCTTAAACCTCTTGTATTCTACTAGATTATGCCTAGTAGATGTAGAATAGATTCTTTGGGCCCCTACCAAGAAAGCGAAGTTCATTGTTCAATTGTTCTAGAAGGTTTTGATATCTCAGGAAAGTAATTCCTTCCCTTGGAGAAGTATTTGGTGTACTAAGGCACCCTCCAGGGCAACTTTGTGATAGACTAGTGTTGTATATGCAAGAAGGATGAGGAATCAGTAGACCATCACTTAATCCATTGAAATATTGTCAGTTCCTTACGGAATAATTTCCTTGATCATGTTAGGTTAACTTGGGTTATGCCTAGAAGAATACTAGACCCCTTGGCCAATTGCAGAAGCTTTGTGGCAACCCATAAATTGTAGCTATATGCAAAATGGTCCCTTTATGCCTGGTGTTGTGTATTTGGACTCTGGAGGGACAGGAATGCAAGAAACTATGACGATCATGAGTGCATGATGGAAGAGCTTAAAACATTTTCTTCAAGACTTTGATCCTCTGGACAGCCTTTAGCAATTTAAGTGGACAGAGTGTTCATAATTTCCTTGTTTCTTTTCCTATTCCTAGTTAGGTGTTCCTCTTGTATACTTTGCTTTTTGAGTTTTTTTTAATAACATCCTTGATTTACTTATATTATATTAAAAAAAAAGTTGTCAGATGCAAGGGGGTAAAGCAACTGTGATTCCAAATAGAAAAGACCAAATGCCCATATACAAAAATACAAAAAAGTCATGAGCGTTCTCTTACTCATGTCTCAAGCTCTGTCTCCCTCTAGCTTTTTACTAAAATCATATGCTAAAACCCTAAGCAATTTAAACCCCATAGATTGTTGTAATTACCTCTCACTTTCTTCTTCCTGTTTAGTTTCTCTAAGTATTTTAACAGCAATTGCTGCATCCGCTAAGCTTGAAGGTGAGGTTGCAAAATATCTCACTGCCATTTCTACTAGCATTAGCCGGCACCAACAACTCCTGAAGTGCTTTTGGTTTTATGCTACAGGCATAGAAATCATCTTCTGACCAGTTATGAATCCCGTTTCTCATCATGCTTCAGAAATCTCAGTCACATAATTCAGCAGGTTTCATTATTGGAAAACGCATACACTGAAACAGGATTCTAATATAATTTGTTATTTTTCCAAATCATTCTTGTGCTTGCTATCAAGTGACCATCATTCACGAAATCCATACTAGAAGGAAGTTGGTCTAATGCTTAGCAATTTGAGAGGCAAGTTTCATGTCACCACATGAAACCGACTCATATATTGTTAAGGGCAATGTAGGTTTTTCTCTAAATTACTGGGTTGCACAAATCAAGAATTTTGACTGTACCAGGATCTAACTATAAGTGGGAGACATGGTGCAGCAGAAAATGACGTTTTAGAGAAATTGAAATCACAATTCAGCATTACAAACAAAAGATTTTATAATGATAATTGACTTCTTTTATCATTCCGGTAATGCCATTGAAGTATCACTAAAGTAGTAGATAAAGATACCTTTGTTTGTACTCATTCCCTATAAACATTCTAGGAATAAAATCAACTTCAAAGGATTGAGACAAAACAGTTGTAAGGATCCAGAGGCTCAATGGTACAAAGACAATAGGGATCTTATAGAGCACTTCTGATCATAATCACATATACATGTTTATGTACGTACTGTTACTCAGAAATATTGTTAATCTACAATCACTTACCTTCTTTTTTTCACGTCTGATTATTCTCTCACAGATAAGGCGTAACCTCTCTAATTCAACCTGTACAAAGATATTTATAAAAGGATTCAATCATGGGACTTGAATTGCACAAACAAAGCATAAAGAAATGTAAACCGTAGTTTCATGAAAAATCAGTGAAAAGAGGATAAAAGTATGAATTGCATGAAACACTTGATAGTAATCATAACTAATGCACAATTAGGAGTGTAATCGGTTCGGTCTGGTTCGGGGTCACGGACTGAAAATTTTGGTCCACCTTTTTTCCAGACCGGACCGGACCGGACCGATTATCCCTAAGAACTAGACCAAACTGTTAGCTATCAGTCCATACGAGCTAAGAACATTTTTCTCCTCTTTTCTTTTCTTGGTAGACAGATTAATACAAAAATTAATTAAATTAGTAAAATCAAAATTAAATGAGCCCTATAATGTTATGTAACTAACTCATTAAAAAAATAATTAATTATAATTATATTTATGATGTTAATAGTTACTAACTTAGTACTTTAGTAAAGTATGTATCTACATATAATAACATATATTATCATATGATTTATTGTATGATATAATACTTAATTGATAACATATATTATTTTACATTTTCTATGGTCAATGGTGATAGATTAGAAAAAAGTACACAATTAACTTATACAACTATTATATAAATAATATTATATATATATAATTTATATGTAAATGATTTGGTTGGTTTCGGTCCAGTCCAAAAAAATACACCCCAGGACTGGCCTGAAAGCCGAGTTTTGGAGATACCATGGACTAAGACTGAGTAGGGGTGAATTCGGTCCGGTCCGGTCGGTTTTTCTGGTCCGGACCAAAAAAGATTCACCCCTATGCACAATAATTTGCCTAAGTAGTAAACTATGCTTCTATTTGTAGGTAGATCTAGATCAATAACTTGACAGCTTACAAACTACACCCAAGAGGAAGGGAACCGATAGAAAGGTAGGTTTCAATGGAAACATAGAACCTCCTAAATATAGAGATTTAGCACACAGTGAAATAAATTCAACATAAAATAAGTAATCTTTCAAGTCTCACCAAACAATTACACAGCCAAGGCCATGTGAGTCAACAGACAGACGACAAATGGGACCTAGGAACAAAGTACACTGCTTGACCTTTCAACTTGTAGCTACAGAGTATATAAATGAAAAGACCTAAATCACATGATAAAAATGCCATAACCGATATCCCTTGGGGAAGGATCATGCAAAACAGGTGTGGAGCAGGATCAATTACAGAGCTTGGCTATTGGTGCAAAAATTCTGGATGGTCAGGACCATGGCTAACTGAGGAGATAGGAGACTCGTTTGGTAGCTTTTGGGGAGAGGTTTGTGGAAAAGTTATTTCTATCAAAGGAAATGTTTTCTGCAGTCCTCTAAATAGGATATGTTTTCTTATAGTTATCTTGTATTTAAATTACTCTTGTATTTAAATTACTTATTTGGATAAAATCAGTTAGTCAGTTAGTTAGTTAGTCAGTTGGAGATTTTATCCAAATCCTATCTTTGTAACCTCAGAACTATTTGTCTATTTAAATGAGAAGAATACCTCAATAGGGTACGCGGCATTATTGACATGGTATCAAGAGCAGGTTACTAAGTAACGGTGCCTTCTTCGAATTTTTTTTTCCTCCCACGTCTTGTTCTTCGTCTGGGTGTTCTCGGCACTTCTGTGCCATCGTGATTGCTTCTTCTTTTCTTGGTTCTCTTTCGGTGCCTTCAGAGTTTCTTTATCGGCGTACTCAGAGGTGACTTTCATCTCTCGTGTTCCTCTCGTGTGTATCGGCGTCATCAGATACCATCGTGTGTATCAGCGTACTCCGTCTGAAGGTTTCTCGGCACTTCTGTGCCATCGTGATTTTCTTTCTCGTTTCTTGGTTCCTCTCGTGCTTATCGGTGCATTCCAGCTTCCGTTATCGGCGTCTTCAAGCAGCTGTTTCTGCCTCTCGTCTGACCGTCGGCACTGTCTGGGTGGTCTGGGGTGAAGTCGAAGCTTTCTGGTGTGACTGTCGGCACTATCTGGGTGATCTTAGTCTGTCGGCGTCCTCTGTGCTGGTCTCGGCTTCTCCATCGCAATTCTCATCTCTTGCACAGTGCAGACCAAACCCACAGATCCTCACGGGGCCTCTGTTTCTTGCCTCTTGTAGTATATTCTTGGTTTCTTGTTTTTTTAAAATTTCTGGTGTGATCAGCAGTGGAAGCAAAGTTGCAGAAGGGTCTCTGTTCCTAGGCTTCTCCATTTCTGTTTTCTTTTTTTCAAGACTCGGCTTGGGCTCGTCTTCCGGGGTTCTTGTTTCAAAATTCAACAAAATTTTGGCTCTCAAACATCTGACAGGTCTGTCCATATGGCATCTGAAAAATCTGATTCTTTGTGCATTCGTTTCAATGGTAAAAATTATTCTGCTTGGGCATTTCATTTTCAACTTCTTGTAAAGGGTAAAGAACTCTGGGGTCATGTTAATGGCAAGACTCCAGCCCCAGAAAGTGCAACAGAGCTGGCCAAATGGGAGAGTAAGGATGCCAAGATCATGTCTTGGATCCTAGGCTCTATGGAGCCCCATATCATTCTCAATCTACGTCCCTACAAAACTTCCGAGGCTATGTGGGAGTATTTAAAGCGAATCTATACTCAGAATAATTCCGCTCGAAGGTTTCAATTAGAATTTGAGATGGCTAATTTTTCTCAAGGTGTCTTATCTGTAGAGGAATTCTATTCTGGTTTTTCAAACCTATGGGCTGAATATACTGATATTGTGTATTCCTCTATCTCTGCCACTGGTCTTCCTCATGTGCAAAGTGTGCATGAAACCAGTAGGAGGGATCAGTTTCTTATGAAACTACGTCCAGAGTTTGAATCAGTTCGTTCTCAGTTGATGAATAGAGATCCCGTTCCTTCTCTTGATGTTTGTTTGGGCGATTTGCTTCGGGAGGAGCAAAGGTTATTTACTCGGAGTACAATAGAACAACACCTAACTCCTCCTGCTCAAGTGGCATTTACTGCCCAAGGAAGATCCAAGGGCCGAGACTATAGCACTACACAATGCTATAGTTGCAAGAGTTTTGGTCACATTGCCACCCACTGTCCGAAGAAATTTTGTAATTACTGCAAAAAATCAGGACATATTATCAAAGATTGTCCAATCCGGCCTCCTCGAAAGCAAGAGCGTGCCTATTCCACCTTGGTTGATCTCTCAGGTACATCTTGTTCTGCAACTCCTGCTACCGCCACTCATGCTTCAGTTCCTACTGGTTCCAGTTCTACTACTCTTACTGCTGATATGGTACAACAAATGATTCTTTCTGCCTTTTCCGCTTTAGGTCTCTCAGGTAATCCTAATTCATCCCCTAATTCTTGGTTAATAGATTCTGGTGCCTCCAACCATATGACTAATAATTCTACTTCATTACATAACCTTCGATCCTATGATGGTCCTCTCAAAATACACACGGCAAATGGTAGTTCACTACCAATTTCTGCCGTAGGTGATGTATCTAGTATCATTCGAAATGTTTTGGTTTCTCCTAACCTCTCCTCCAGTTTACTTTCAGTTGGACAACTTGTTGAAAATAATTGTAATATTTCCTTGTCATCTTCTGGTTATGTTATATAGGATAGAGTGTCCGGGAGGATGATCGCGAGAGGTCCTAAGGAGGGTCGGCTATTTCCAATAAATCCTAGTACAGCTTTTCTTGAGTCTAGTTCTTTTCTTTCTTGTAATGCTGTCAAAACGAGTATTAAAGATTGGCATCGTCGTTTAGGTCATCCCAATCTTCATGTTCTTCAAACTTTGTTTAAATCTGGTGCTATTGACAATAAAAATTCAGTTTCAATAGAAATGAGTTCTTTTGATTGTACGACTTGCAAACTAGCCAAAAGCAAAGTGTTACCATTTCCACAATATGGTTCCCATGCCTCTCGGGTGTTCGATATAATTCATAGCGATGTCTGGGGTATATCTCCAGTTACATCACATGCTCACTACAAGTATTTTGTTACTTTTATTGACGATTGCAGTAGATTCACTTGGATCTATTTTCTTCGTACTAAAAGTGAAGTATTTTCCGTTTTCAAAGGTTTTTTCGCACTCATTCAGACCCAATTTGCTTCCACTATCAAAGTCTTACGATCTGATTCTGGGGGAGAATATATGTCTCATGAGTTTCAGAATTTTCTTCACGAAAAAGGAATTCTTTCTCAACGCTCTTGCGCATCTACACCACAACAAAATGGGGTAGCTGAACGTAAGAATCGACATTTACTTGATATGGTTCGGGCTCTTCTTATTGATTCATCAGTTCCATCTCGTTTTTGGGTGCGAAGCATTAGCTACCGCTGTCCATTTAATTAATAGATTGCCCACACCAGTTTTACATAATGTTTCTCCCTATTCCATACTATTTGGTCACACACCTAATCTTTCTGATTTGCATATCTTTGGTTGTGTGTGTTTTGCTCATCTTCCACCACATGAAAGACATAAATTGACCGCTCAATCTGTTCAGTGTGCTTTTCTTGGATATAGTTCAACTCAAAAAGGATTCCTTTGCTATGATCCTAATGCACGTAGAATTCGAATTTTCAGGAATGTTGTGTTTTTTGAAAATCAGCAATTTTTCCTCTCTCATGAGGATCCTATCTCACCTAGTTTTTCAATTCTTAATGATGAACCTGAGTCCTCACCTAAACCAAATCCTACTTCAATGGCTCGGTTTAAACCTGGTTTTGTCTACACTCGACGTCATAACACTCCTTTGGCCGAGTCTTCTATGACTTCTCAAGATTGTCGTCCTCTGGCACCTGATCCGACACCCACCATAGCTCCTGTTGCTCAAGTTCTTAGGAAATCTACCCGTATCTCTCACCCACCCGATCGGTATGGTTTTTCTTCCCCTACTTCTATGACTGCTACATTATCTTCCATTTCTATCCCTTCTTCTTACAAGCAGGCTATGGAACATGAGTGCTGGAAGCAAGCAATGCAAACCGAACTTGATGCACTTGCGGATAATCAAACTTGGGATGTGGTACAATGTCCTCCTTCGATCAAACCCATTGGTAGTAAATGGGTATACTCCGTTAAGCTTCGTTCCGATGGCTCACTAGAACGATACAAAGCTAGATTGGTTGCTTTGGGAAATCGCCAAGAGTATGGCGTAGATTATGATGAGACCTTTGCTCCAGTTGCTAAGATGACTATTGTTCGCTTGCTACTTGCCCTTGCTGCTTCTAAATCCTGGCAATTGCGTCAGATGGATGTCAAGAATGCTTTCTTGCATGGCGATCTAAAGGAAGATATCTACATGAAACTCCCATCTAGTATGCCTATTTCTTTTCCTACAGATGTGTGTAAATTAAAAAAGTCTTTGTATGGTCTTAAACAAGCTCCTCGAGCTTGGTTTGAGAAATTTCGTAATACTTTGCTACAGTTTTCTTTTAAGCAAAGTAAGTATGATGCTTCCTTATTTTTACACAAGAGTGATGCTGGAGTAGTATTTTTGTTGGTATATGTAGATGATATTATCATCTCTGGCTCAGATGGGCCATTGATTCAAAAACTTCAGCAACATCTTCATAATGTGTTTCACATGAAGGATCTTGGGGATCTTACCTACTTTCTAGGGTTGGAAGTTAGGTCTCAGCCACATGGTTTATTTCTCAATCAACACAAATATATTCAAGACTTAATTCAGTTAGGGGGATTGGAAGATACTACTCCGGTTGATACTCCTCAGGAGGTGAATGTTAAGTATAGGAAAGATGAAGGCGAACTCCTCTCGGATCCTACCTTGTATCGTAAGTTGGTTGGCAGCTTGATTTATCTCACCATCACACGCCCTGATATCTCTTATGCTGTCCACACTGTTAGTAAATTCATGGATTCTCCTCGACATCTACATCTTGTAGCTGTTCGTCGGATTATTCGCTATCTACTTGGAACTCCTAATCGTGGACTGTTTTTTCCCAAGGGTTCTTCTCTTCACTTGATTGTCTACAGTGATGCAAATTGGGCTGGTTGTCCAGACTCTCGACGCTCTACTACTGGATGGTGTGTCTTCCTCGGGAATTCTCTTATCTCTTGGAAGTGTAAGAAGCAAGATTGTGTATCCAAGTCATCTACAGAAGCTGAATATCGAGCAATGTCGGCTGCATGTTCAGAAATTATGTGGTTGCGTGGTATTCTTTCAGAACTCGGGTTCGCACAGACACATCCCACGCCTCTTCATGGTGATAATACAAGTGCCATTCAAATTGTAGCTAATCCAGTTTTTCATGAACGTACGAAGCACATCGAGGTTGATTGTCACTATATTCGAGATGCCTATGAGTCTAAAGCCATCATTCTTCCTCATGTGCCAACTGAACATCAAGTAGCTGATATCTTCACCAAAGTTTTGACTCGACAATGGCATCAATACCTAGTTAGCAAATTGCTGCTAGTTGACTCACTAGCATCACTTTGAGGAAGGGTATCAAAGGAAATGTTTTCTGCAGTCCTCTAAATAGGATATGTTTTCTTATAGTTATCTTGTATTTAAATTACTCTTGTATTTAAATTACTTATTTGGATAAAATCAGTTAGTCAGTCAGTTAGTTAGTCAGTTGGAGATTTTATCCAAATCCTATCTTTGTAACCTCAGAACTATTTGTCTATTTAAATGAGAAGAATACCTCAATAGGGTACGCGGCATTATTGACAATTTCGAGTTGCTGGCAGATTTTATTAGGGTGTGTCAACTGTGTTGATGGCAATGGAAGCAGGGTTCGTTAAATGAAATGAAGCGTTGCATGTGGATTTGGCTTCAAAGATGATTTTTCCAGATTTATATCTGCTAGCAACCAATAAAAAGCATCCCAATCACTTCTAATACTTCTCCACAAGCTTTACCCTTTCACTCCACTAACTTCAGCAAAAACCCCATTGACCCCAACCCTTCCCCGTTCTTCACCCCAGTCCTCAAAAGAAAATCAAGTCTATCGCAAATCTCCAAACTCATTTTCACACTAAAGCTAGATTCAGGAAAATAAAAACAGATTCCTACTACCCATGTCCCTAACCAGGGAACTCAACCGTTTCCCAAATGGTACTTATATACATCACCCACCGCGCCCCACAATAAAATTTAGTTGCAAAAGTAATAAGTAGTTGTATTGATAAAGATAGGCATAGCCCAAGTACACCGGAGGTATACATTTGAGTATACCAAATTAAGAACGAGAAATTGTTACAAGAAAGTTATGGCAGCTAAGGCCATTTAACTCTAAAGCAATGACCCACATAAATAAAGTCTTCCAAAAAAATCTCCTAAAATCCTCCGAGGAACTTTCATGATCCTCAAAAAGTCTATCATTCCGTTCTCTCCAAATACACCAGACAATACAAATAGGAGCCATCTTCCACACTGCTGCAATATGTGGTGTCCCTATGATACCTCTCCAGCTAGCTAGTAGTTCCACCTCCCTTCCCGGCATTACCCAAGCTAGTCCCATACTGCTGAAGAAGTAGTTCCATGTGTCCCTTGCAAAATCACAATGTAATAGTAGATGGTCTACCGATTCCCCACTATTTCCATACAACACCAGTCCATAATTATAATTCCTTTTTTCCTTAGATTATCAATGGTTAGGATCTTCCCTAGAGCTGCTGTCCAACAAAGAATGCAGCCTTGGGAGGTGCTTTACTCCTCCATATGTTCTTCCACAGAATGGGCCTAGTATGAGCTGAAAGTATATTATAATAAGAGCAAACCGAGAATTTCTATTTCTTAGAAGGTCTCCATTCCATCGTGTCTTCAGCTGGAACCCCAACAATGATGTTATATGGCAGGTTGAAGAACTCCTCCAGCGCACCCACTTCTCAATCTTGTGCCTCCCTAGTGAGGTTGATATTCCACACCTGTGAACCATGACTAATAGCCCTCACATCAGCCACCATAACTTCCTTATCTCGTGCAATTCTGAAAATATTAGGATAAGCATCCTTAAGAGCCAAATCTCCCACCCACACATCCTCCCAAAAGTTAATTTTGTTGCCCTCCCCCAAACACAGCCGGGTGTTACTCGAATAATCCCCCACCCTTGCCTTATATACTTCCACAACCCAACCCCGTAAGCCCCCCCTCCCCTCATTAGAACACCAACCTCCCCTTGCACTCCCATTTTTCACATCAATCACCCCTTTCCATAAGGCTTCCCTCTCATGATTATAACGCCACAACCATTTCCCTAATAGAGCCTTATTGAAGAACCTAACATTATGAACCCCCAACCCACCTTCTCTCAAAGGAGTACACACTCTATCCCAACCAACTAGATGAAATTTAAATCCATCACCTAGACCACTCCACAAAAAATCGAGTTGAAAATTCTCAATCCTAGATGCAATGCTTGCCCGAAGGGGAAACAAAGACAAGAAATATGTGGGAAGGCTAGATAAGAGTGCTCTTTATTATAAGTGTGATTTGCCCCCCTTTCGATAAGTATAACATTTTCCACCCGGCTAACCTACGCTCTAATTTCTCTAACACCTCTTCCCAAATTGTCTTGGCTTTGAAAGTTGCTCTCAACGGAAGACCAAGATACTTCAATGGCAGCGAAGAACCACACAACCCAATATGCTGGCCAATCCTCTAATATTTCTTACCTCACCAACCGCAACCATCTCCATTTTAGCAAGGTTTATCTTTAATCTAGATGCCGCTTCAAAACATAGTAGGATGGCCTTCAAAGATTGAATATGTCCTGCCTTATCCTCACAAAACAGTAACATATCATATGCAAACAAGAGATGAGAGATAGTGGTAGAGCCATGGTTAGCAACCCCTGCTGAAAATCCTGAAAAAAACCCCTCCTCTACTGCAGCCGACACCATTCTACTAAGAGCCTCCATCACAAGCACAAATAAGAGTGGTGATACTGGATCACCTTGTTGTAGCCCCCGCAAACTATTAAAGAAACCTCCAAAATCACCATTTACCAAAACCGAGAACCGAGCCATTGTCACACAATGCTTCATCCACCCCTGCCATCTTTCTCCAAAACCACATCTATTTAACAAAAAAACAAAAAAAAAATTCTAGTTAACGTGGTCATAGGCCTTCTCCATATCCAGTTTGCATAAAATACGCGGTACTCCCAACTTAAGCCTGCTGTCCAAGCATTCATTAGCTATAAGAACCGAATCCAATATTTGTCTACCTCTCACAAATGCATTTTGGGATTTAGAAATAATCTTATCCATAACGATGCTCATCCTGTTGGCAAGAACCTAGGCAATTATCTTATACATACTGCCGACAAGGCTTATCGGCCTGAAATCTTGCACCTCTATTGCACCTACCTTTTTAGGGACAAGTGCAATAAAAGCAACGTTTAAACATTTCTCAAAATTTTCAGACGAAAAAAATTCCTGAAAAACCTGCATTTCTCAAAATTGTACATTTGTCCCCCTCCCTAAGCCACAATGCCCTTGACTTTGCCGCCACAAGATCTCCTCCATTAATATCAACCTTTCTACCTCTGAGACAACCTGGCTTTTGCGTTCATTCTCTTCTTCCACACCTTCCAATCGTTGCAATTCTTGAAGGAGATTCTTCTTTTGTTGTGTTACGTTACCAAATACCTGTTCATTCCATGTCTTCAAATCCACCTTCAAAGCTTTCAATTTTCCAGCCAAGACCTTGCTCGGGGTGCCCTCTATTTGATATGACTCCCACCATTGCCTAACCAAGTCCACAAACGTCTCCGCTTTTAACCACATATTCTCAAATTTGAACGGTCTTCTACCTCCTGAAATTCCACCACAATCTAACATTATAGGAAAATGATCAGACCATACCCGAGGAAGTCTTTTCTAACATCACTCTGAGAATTGTGTTTCCCATGAAGGAGAAATGAGGAATCTGTCCAGCCTTGACCAGGCTTGGTTGTTAGACCAAGTATAGTCACCTCCCATGAGTGGTAAGTCCATGAGTTCTAGTTCGAATATCAAATCCAAGAATTCCACCATAGCTTGATTTTGTCGCCCCTCCCCTGATCTTTCACTAGGAAATTTGGTCACATTGAAGTCCCAACCAATACACCAAGAAACATCCCACCAAGTACAAAGGCCTATCAGCTCATCCCAAAGCAACCGTCGTTCATTATCCAAATTAGGGCCATAAACCCCAGTAAAGGCCCATTCAAAGCCATCTACAGAATTTTAAAGGAACATCACACCAAATAATCTCCCACAAATACATCATTGTTCTCCACTACCCTCTTATCCCACATGACTAAAATTCCACTCGAAGCCCCCTTTGAAGATAAGTATGTACATCTTACATATTGGCAGCTCCAAATACTCCTAATGGTTCTTCTTGTAATGATCTTCAGCTTTGTTTCCTACAAACAAATAATGTCTCATCTTCCATTGCCTTAACAATGATCTTATACGGAAGCCTTTATTTATCTCATTCAACCCCCTAACATTCCAAATCAGAATTTTGGGCTTCATCTATCAACTAATCCAGCCCTCCCTTTATTTCTACCACGACTTGCACTCCCCTCCTTTCCCTCATAGTAAATGGACCAATCGAGCCGTTTCAACTCCCTGTTTCTTTTTGACCCTACTCCGTATTGTAGATGTCTTGCCTCAGTGGCTATTAACAAAGCCCTAAACTGGTCAGCATATCCCTCACACGAAATCCCCACCACACTCTGCAATTCTTCCACCTTTTTTAATACCTAGTCAGTAGGTAGAGGTGGCATGATACATATTAGTGAAGGACCCTCCCCTATGGATTCCTCTTCGAAAAGGATCAATGAGCCGTCCCCTTCCCCCTCCCCCTTCTCCACCTCCTTCCCCCTCTCCAGGACTGCCAAATCTTCCTCAACCAGTGACTCCTCTCCCTTCATCGGCAAGCTCTGCAGCAACCCAGGACACACTGATATGTTCTTTGGTTCACTAACTAGAACCTGATTCACATCGTTCCCCAAAATTTCCCCCTCTTCAAGTTCAGGCTCTTGAAAATCCATCACAGGCTCCCTCTTCCCTCTCCGACGACAACACCAGCTTCGGCGAACGACCAAAATACTTGCCAAGGACCGGCAACATCAAAACAAGCTTTGCCACTGTCGTGCTACTCCCCCCCCCCCCAAATGTCTCCCAATACATCGATACGCAAATTTCGGTCCACTGGCTTACACACCCGTAACAGGCCTTTTCCCAAGCCCAGCCCTCCGGCAAATCCAGATTCTTGTCTCTAACCCAACACTTCTAGCCTGCCTTTAGCAGGCCAGTCCCCTTGGCCTAATCCCAAACGTTACCACCCTCTACGCACCATTTCGACCCCAACACTCCCCATATCACCTCCTCCCCTTTAACTTCCTCTACCACCTGTATCAAGCCAACTAAATTATTCTACATTTCACTCAACTGGTCTTGCATCTCTGATAGAGCCTTCAGTAGGCTTTCCTTATTAAAGCCTTCAGTAGGCTAGCAGGATCTCAAGCACTTGGTTTCTACAGGGCCTCCATATACGATTTCGAAGGTTGAGTTGCTGACATAGCTGCCGACGTCGTTGAAGTTGACGACCCATTTAAGTGGCCTTCGCTGCCTACCTCCCTAAAAAACTCCACCAGTTTTCTCCACCCCCTCCCATCTCTTCCTTCAAGAATGAGAATACTATTTCTCTGGCCCCCTGTTTGAATTCCACCAAAACCATGAATGGCCCTTGTGAGTTAAAACACCTTTGGGCTATGTAGCCCCTGTCTCCTTCTCTGTGAGCTGAAAAAACTCTCCCCTTCCCACCTTCAAGAAGTCCGCCAAAGCTTTAGTAAGCCACCATGCCAAGGCTAACTCCAATTGAAGACTTCTCACCAAATTCCACCCTCTTTCTATAATGTTCACCCATCTCCCAGCTCTAACTACCTCAAAGGACTTGCAATCAATATTAACAACATTTAGCATGTTCGTACTCCCACTTGTACTTGCAATCAGCACTCACTCAACCTCCAGACTGAGGATGCCAGGAGTTGCTACCTGACTGAGGATGCCACATAAAATGGAGGCTACCTGACCAAACACAGTACAAGTACGCTGCTAATATGTGATAGATGGTAATTGTTTAGCTTCAAAAATAAGTATCCACGTGACAGTTGCTAATCGATTCAATGAGCCTGAGACAAGCTGAAGCACAAATCCGATAACGGGAAACTAGAGACAACCTGAGAAGAACCTAAGAAAAACTCGGTTGCAGGAAGGTACACTGCTCAACTCCATCAGAAGGTGCTTATTGGAAGCCGCCGATCTCTTCTAAGGCTGAGGGGAAGCACAGATCCGGTGACAGATGGGTGACCGATAACGTGAAACTGATCCTAGAATCGGATATTATGAACAATCTAGTCGCCGGAGGGAAGACCAAAGCCGGACAACCCTCGGCGAGGTCGCCGGTGCCCATCGATCTTGTCTATGCCGGCAGTGAGGAGTCACATGCTGGACTATGTTGGGTGTGAGTGGGTGACAACATACGCTTGGTTTTCTCTCTTGCACGAGATCCATTCTCTCGATCCGATCCAGAGCCTGTGACAGAAACAGAGGAATGGAGTGCACGATGAAAGGGAGGCAAGGGCACAGAGGTGAGTGTACGACGAAGGGATGCAACGGCGAGGGCTCTCTCTCTCCTCTCTCTCTCTCTCTCTCTATAACCCAAAGAAAAGAAAAGAGAAAAAAATTAGGCATGGAAAACTTGAAAACAAATATAAGCTAAGACAAATTCCTTTAGAAAAGATGACTAAAAGGGGTGCAGCTAAAGCATACAAGTATTATACATGGAGAGCAAGATCCTCTAGAACTTCTAGGGTACTCCACGGGGTCGATTTCATTAAATCCCAACCATTGTCTTCAAATTGAACAGCATGAACTTTTTCTTAGCAATCTCTTAAACCTTAAAGCAAAAATTGTAGTTACCAATTTACAGGAAAAAAAAAAAAAGGTGTTGAGTAATTGGAATTGAGTCATATTGACCCAAGAATGGGAGAACCCAAATAAGCACCCAATGAAAGGGCTAACAAATGAGTGTTAATAAAAGTATATCCAAACAAATCATCTTCCTCTCACCTGATAGAAATAGCTTTGGAAAGGTATTCTTGAGAAGACAAAATGAAGACAAGGTGCGCTAATGTTGCATGTGTAAGAAGGATGGGGAATCTGTAGATCATCTGCTTCTCCATTGTGAGGTGGCCAAAACCTTGTGGAATGATTTTTTTATCGGAATGGGATTACCGTGGGTCATGCCTCGCAGGCTGGTGGAATTTCTAGCAAGCTGGAGAGGACTCCAAGGTAATCCATAAGTGGCAGCAATATGGAAGATGGCCCCTATATGTATGTGTTGGTGCATTTAGCGGGAGAGAAATGATAGAAGCTTCGAGCATCGCGAGAGGACAATAGATGACCTTAAAAGTTTTCTTCTTTAAAACCCTATTCTTATGGGCGAAGGGGTCATTTATTTATTTTTTGATTGGTAATCAATAAGTTTTATTCATAATGATAGGCAAAGCCCAAGGACACACACAGGGAGTAAATATGAGAAGTACCTAACTAAAGTTTACAACTGAAAGTAGAAAGTCATGGACATTAAGTCCGTTACAAATAATGGCCCCCCACCCAAGAAAACAAAGTTTTAAAGAAAAAAACTTTCAGCTCCTCCATTGTTCTCTCATGGTTTTCGAAGCTTCTATCATTTCGCTCCCGCCAAATACACCAACCCATACATATGGGGACCATTTTCCAAATTGCTGCAACTTGTGAATTTGCTTGATGGTCTCTCTAGCATGCTAGAAAATCCACCAATCTACTGGGCATGACCCATGATAATCCAATCCTGTAAAAAAATCAGCCCACATGGTCCTAGCCACCTCGCAATGTAGAAACAGATGATCAACTGATTCACCATCTTTCTTACACATGTAACACCAATCCAATACCATTAACCGATGTCTCCTTAGGTCATTTGTGGTGAGAATTTCGTCCAAAGCTGCTGTCCAAACAAAAAAAAACTGCTTTTGAAGGAGCTTTGGTCTGCCAAATGCTCTTCCATGGGAATGTAAGCATGCCTAGGCTCGATAAAACTTTGTGAAATGATTTGACCGTGAATTTACCTTTCTTGGAAGGGCTCCAAAACATATTGTCCAAAGTACCCTCGGTCATACGTATGGAATACAGTGCCGCATAGAAGTCTGTGATAACCTCCAACTCCCAGTCTTGGGCTGCCCTATTGAAGTCCACATTCCATTGAGGGGAGCCACTAGAAAAAGCCAAAAGATCCACTATCACTGCATCCTTTACTCGTGCTAGCTCAAATATGGCGGGAAAAGTGTCTTTGAGACAACGTTCACCACATCATTTATCATGCCAAAAGCTGACACGAGAGCCATCACCCGCAACAATATGTGTATGTCTCTTGAAAGTCTTCCAACCCTTCCTAATGTTTTTCCACAAACTCACTTCATGTGAGCCGCATACCTCATTCAAGCACCAACCACCCCATGCTTCCCCAACCTGTGCAACTATGATGGACTTCCACAGGGCCCCCCCTTTCTTGTTGGTATCGCCACAACCATTTACCCAATAGGGCTTGGTTAAACTTCGTCAAATTACGAATCCCCAATCCATCCCCAGAAAATGGAGTGCACACCATGGACCAATTGACTAGATGGAATTTGAACTCGTCCCCCAAACCACTCCACAAGAAATCGCGTTGTAGCTTCTCAATACAGTTGGCAATCTTTGTTGGGAGCCTACCACCTTTGATTTGTGAGAGTACTTTTAATCAATGTGAGCCTACCACCTTTCAATAAATACAACATCTTCCAAGATGCCAACCTGCGCTCCACCTTTTCAATCACAGCATTCCAAATCTGCTTTGATTTAAAGGAAGCGCCCAAGGGTAAGCCAAGATACTAAAGAGGTAAAGAAGATACCTTACATCCCAAGAGAGAAGCTAGTCACCGCTTCGGGAACATTCCCCACCGGCACCATTTCAGACTTTGAAAGATTAACTCTCAACCCCAAAACGGCTTCAAAACAAAGAAGTATAGCCCTCAAAGATTGGATATGCCCGAGGTTCGCTCCACAAAATATGAGTGTGTCATCAACAAACAAGAAGTGAGAAATATTAAGAGAGTCGAAATTACCATTCCCAACCGAGAAACCATAGAGAAAACCGACTTCCACAAGGCCTACAATCATCTTACTGGAGCTTCCATGACAAATAGGAAGAGTAAGGGAGAGAACAGATCTCCTTGTCTCAAGCCACAAGAGGAGTGAAAGAAACCCACCAGTGAGCCATTCACCAAGATAGAGAAGCGGACTGTTGAGATGCAAAACTCTATCCATTTCAGCCATTTCTCTCCAAAACCGCATCTTGCAAGTAAATAAAGCAAGAATTTCCAATTAACATGATCAAAGGTTTTTTCCATATCTAGTTTGCAAATTAACCCAGGTTCACGAGATTTGAGTCGTCCGTCTAGCACTTCATTTGCAATTAGAACTGAATCAAGGATTTGTCTATCTTTGAAAAATGCAATTTGTGGCTTTGAGATTAACTTCTCCATCACCATACTCAATCGGGGTCATTTATTTTAATGGGTTTAATATCCATGACTTTCTACTTTTGGTTGTAAACCCCTAGTTAGGTACTTCTTGTGTATACATCATGTGTACTTGGGCTATGCCTCATTTACCTATGAATAAAATTTCTTGATTACCTATAAAAAAAAAAAAAAAGGCTGGAAAGGCTGGGTTGACAGTCAACAGAGTGAAACTTAGTGGAAGATGATCCAGATTTGTCTTAAAAGTGGTGCATATGGAAGAAGAGAAATGACCGAAATTTTGAGGATTAAGGCTGTGGAGGAGCTAAAGAATTTCTACTTAGAATGCTTTATCATAGATACACCTAGGTGTATCTATTGTATACGCCCCGTGCACTTAGATAGTACCTTATTGCTCGATAAAATTATCTTACTTGTCAAAAAAAGAAATAACTTAGAGACAGTAATTTCAAAACTTCCAACATTTCAGCCCCTTAAGCAAAGATAGCAACATGAACAACACCTGCCTGGATGAATCTCAAATGTAAATACAAAATACAGATAAGTGTACAACCAGATAACAATGCAACAAGCTAAAGCAAAATAAACAATTTACTAGAGAAAACCCTTACCCTAATTTGCTTGATTCTCTTAAACTCCTCAATCCCATGTTCTTGGGTCTCAGCCTGCACAGATAGATTGTTCAGGACATGAAAAGTCATGATGGACCAAAAATATGCACCTAAATTTACATAGAAAATATTAGACCTTTGCCCTCTGCTCCAAGCTATGCTTTTCGCAGTAAGCCTTGTGCTGAAACTTTCCACCCAAATTCCTTATATTCATGTAGAGGCCAGTGCTCCTGGCACATGTTGGATGAAATGTGGCCTGGCAGTTACCATAGTTACACTGCAGAAAAAGAAATCATGATTGGTTAACTATCAATGATCTCACTTGGAAAGAGCCCCATGCAGTCAAATATAGAAGATTTGTTTTTTATCAGTCCATGAAGTCCAATACGGAAGATGAAAGCAAAAAACTTTCTGATGACGCTAACCCTTATGCAGACACCAAGTTTGCGACGGCAGATATAGCAAACATCAGCCTCCTTCAAAATTGTCCCCTGCATTTAATCACAAAAAAAGTAAGGTGCCAGAAAAAAAAGATACTGCAGACTTACACCTAAAACTTGCACAAATGTTAAGGACAAAGCACAAGTACCAAGCCTCATCCAGATTCAAACACTAGAAACATAATCAGAAGCACACATTCACACTACTAATCTAATTTATATATAATGTGATTCTCTCACAACTTAACATACACATACCATTCCTTCAATTTGATTCACTTGTCCCCTTCTGAATGTTGATTCAAAGACCCACTAAAATATGAGAAAGAATATAAAATTAAGTATTAAGAGAAGAAAAATAATAGTGAATCAAATAGACGAGGAGAAAAAACTTCACCTCGGCACAAAAGGCATGGACCCATTCACCATTTGAAGACTTCCTAAAAGCACCAGTAGTGCCACGACATAAACCACATTCCACAACAAAAAAGTGCTTCTCCCAAACATTGACAGTTGGAGCTCCATAGCTTCTAGATGATAATAATTCTTCACATAATTCACAGTACCATGGCCCAGTAGATTCTTTAACACTACGATAGCAACTCAAGTGAACAGCAACCTGTAAAAAAATATATCATTAAAACTCGAGCAGAGAGAACATCAAGTTTTTCAAGAAGTAATTTGTGGCTAAGGCTAGAAAACCTTGCAACTCGAACAGATTAATATGGGATTTAATAATGTCTCAGACCGACGGCAGACATCACACGATCTAGGATGTTCCTTAGAAAGATCAGATGTTGAATTAACAAAATCAGTTTGTTTTTCTAATGAAATCCTTGGGGCAGCAAGCCTTGAAAGCGTCTCTTTCCGAGGCATCAACTGTGTGCTGATGCCAGACCTCCCACTATTAGAGGTATTCAAACTCATTGAACTCTGAAAAGGAGAAAAAGAGATGTAAATTATCAAAGAGATTACAACACTAAAAGTTATTTGCTTCAAAGGGTAAAATTTTTGGAGATATAAATTAATAACCTCTTGTTGAGCTGGGTCATCATACGCATCTTTCCTAAATGATGAAATCCTAGAGGATGCTGCAGCAGCAGCAGTTGCAGCAGCCAGCACGGCTTGTGCTTCCTTATGCTTTCTCTCTTTCCTACCCTGTTTTTTGGCCTCTCTAAGGTCCCCAAGATACTGATTAACAAGCACAGAGTCCCATCTTTGCCACCGTGCCAAGTCAATCTCCTGTGGTAAACTCTTAGCAACGTTACAAATTAAGTTATCTGCAAAAAACAATTCATGCCCAATGCAATAGTTAAGGTTACATGTCACAGTTGCCAATCAGGAAAAAAAAAATAGCATTACTTCCCAAAACTCCTTGTAGTAAGGAACCGAAAAGAGTAGAAGAATAAATGAGTAAATTAAAATCCTGAAATATTCTAAAGGATAAACGGTACAAGGAAGACACCTGTAAACTGCTTTCTTGCAACTGCATTGCCAAGTAACCTATGCTGAAAATAAATAATTTCTCCCTCCACTTCATCTTCTGGAGATGAGTCTAAAACTCCCATTTTCATAGCCGTGATCAACTGGTCTAAATGAAATCCATCAGATTCGCAAATCATGTTGTTGCACTTTGAATCTTGATTTTGGTGATTACAGCAAACACTGGCATTGGAAGAAGCCTCCAACCGAGAGAGTTCACTCTCCCTTGAAGCTGCCAAAGGAAGAACCAGTTAGAATTATCCAAAAAACATTTTTTTTCTAGAAGTAGAATTATCCAAAAAACATGAAAGAGAACAGAAGAAACATTACCGTCAAAATTGTTTCTTGGATTTTTTAAAAGCATCCCCAATTCCATCTGCAATAATTTCTTCCTAATATATGGGTGGATGTAAAAACTAGAAACTGCTTCTGCTTTCCTTCATTAAATGAATGGAAAAAAAAAATCACAGAAGATCATTTAGAATAACAAAATGTAACCTGCCAGGGCTCAAACAATGACAATATAAAAAAAACATTTACATTCAACAGATGAAAAGAGGTTCTTTGCAAATCTTACATGATATCCGAGACTACTGAATTTACATGCTCTACATTCACTGGAGCATTCTGCCCAGGACTGGCAACCTCCTCCAATTGAACCCTCTCGGGAAGGTTGAAATTTGAGGTTCTAGCTGCATTGCCTGTCCAAAAAAATGCTATTTGTATCAAAGGAGACCCCACGAAAATACACTGTAAAACTCAGAAGCACCCAAGGTAACAGCAAGAAATACAAGGGATACAAAAGAAGAAAAAAAATGGGTGCTCAAAATTTGAATCGAGGAAAAAGAAGAATCTTGTAATGAAAGCAGCCAATGAGTGTGAACTCAAAAGCAAAACTCAACAAAGGCCCAAGACTATCCATCTATTTTTTCTAACCAAACACTCCATGCAGGACAGTGGAACAGTGCTGTAATTCACACCTTACAAGCCCAAAAAATACTCTTTGCAGGACACTGGCATCTCCACCAAGCTGCCCGTCTAACATGCAGCGCCAGTCTAGTACCCGACCTTCTGAGATTTTCCAGCATCAGGATCTTTCACAACTCCATTATAGGTCTCTTTGCTCTTCAAAAGAATTATCTTATAAATGTCATTTTCAATCAACATAGAAACAAACAATCATCTCTATCTTCCTCTCCAGCACCCTGATACACCATCATATCATAACTAGCTCAAGTCAACATACCCAGGGTTATTCAAATGCCATCATGGTGCAAACTGACACTGATGCTGACAATAGCATTACATTCTTTATCTCTAGACACTTTGCACTTTAAGAGGATCTAGGCATACTTCTAATGACACCGATTGTTTCACCCTTTTCAAAAAATTCGTTGTTAAGGTATCTTAACTTACAAAATACTTGTTTTTTTTTCTTTTTGATAAGTAAGAAATTTATTTAAAAACGTAATTAGGCATAGCCCAAATACACAAGAAGTGTACAAGAGAGAAACACCTAATTACAAGCTAACCCTGATAAACAGTACAAAAGTCAGGAAGACTATTCCCATCCAATACAATAAGTAAAGCCCAAAACAACCGAGTATGAAAAAAGAAAGTTCTAATCCCTTCCACAGATCATTCTCTATTCTCAAAACAGCACCCATTTCTCTCATTCCAAATACACCACATAAGACAAAGGTACCATCTTACAAACGGTTGCTATTTGACAATTTCCTAGAATCCCTCTCCAATACGTCAAGAGGTGCACCACCCTCTTAGACATCACCCAAGCAATTACCGCCATAGCAAAGACCTTGTCCCACAAAGCCTTTGACACATCACAATGAAGAAGAAGATGATCCGCCGATTCACCACATCTTTTGCACATAAACCATCAATCCATTGCATCGATACCACGCTTTCTAAACTTATCAACTGTAAGAATTTTCTCATGAGAAGCCAACCACCCGAAGAAAGCCACCTTAAGAGGCACCTTGCATCTCCAAATATTTTTCCAACGGAAAAAGTCAGTAGAAGAATGTGACGCCAAGACCTTGTATAAAGATCTAACAGAGAATTTCTTATTACCAAACTGATTCCAAAGTAAATGGGGTCGGTACCTTTTTCCAGGGTTCACTTTCAGTTAAAGATGGGGGTTCTTCCATGGTTTTGAGTACTTTGGAAGAAGCAGACGAGCCTCTTTCAAAAGATGAAAATGGGGTAATAGAAGGTAGTGCTTCCCCTACCTGTTCTATTCTATGCCTCCTAAGGGCGCAGTAGGGTCTGACAAAGTGGCACAGAAATGATCGTCGAGAGGTGGAGCACCTACAAGCAATGTTCTCGTCGATGGAACGACGACACCTATGCCGGAGGTTAAGGAACCTTTAATGGGGACAACAACAATGGACAGCAACAATATAGCTGTTGAGAAGGTTCGGGATTTTAATGCAAGATATGGTGGGGAGAAAATTATGGGTTTGTAATTGATGCCTTGTGAGGAGGAATGTTAAGAGTCGGGAGAGCATTTGGGAACTGTGTCTGGGGATAATGTTGTTCCCCTGATTTCTCTTCCTCCGATAAACAATATACCAAGTTCACTATCGGATTGGGTTCTGCATAAAGTTAACAAGATTCAGCATTGTGTGGGGATTTCATATGAAGGATGCGAAGACCAATTTAAAGCACTACTCACTGCGATTTAGGCAGGCCGCTCGCTTCAAACTATATCAAGATTTAAGAAAAACAGAGTTAAAGCGTCTTTCTTGGGCAATCAACTAAGACGCTAACAAAGGTAGTTCAAGTCGAGGAAAGACTAAGGCCTCGTTTGTTTTTGCAAATGAGATGAAATAAGATAAAATGAGTTTAGATTAAAGTTAAAAGTTGAGTAAAATATTGTTAGGATATATTTTTTTAATATTATTTTGGTTTAGGGATTTGAGAAAATTGTAAAGATGAGATAAGTTGAGATCAACTCTGAATCTATATTATGGATGGCAGTGCCTATATTATGAAAGGAAATCCTCACAAAGGAGGTATTCAATCCAATTTGACATGGTTTCAGAGCCATAACTTAGAAAAGTTTATGGTTCTTTCTTGTGGGATTTTGTTTCGTTGGTGCAGGATAGTGTTGACATTGTCAGCACTTTTTGTGAGCCGTTTGGTTGTGGCAGGGTAGCGATTATTTTTTTTCGTTGGTGGGTGACAGTTTTGCCATTGTCTGCACTATCTGTGAGGTTTTGCATTTTGGTTGTCGTTGGGCTGCGACATTCCTTGTAGTTTTTTGGTTCTCCGCACAGTCTGGGATCTCAGTGATGGTGTTTTTCAGTTTTCGGCAGTTTCTGTGAAGGTTTTGTTGTTGTTGGCATTTTCTGTGAAGCTTTTATGGTTATGTCGGCATCCCCTGTTTCACTTTTTGGTGGTTGGCACATTCTGTGGTGCGTGGGCAGGTATTCTTCTTGGCTGGTGTTTTTTTTTTTCCTTTTACAAGCATCATGTCTTCAGACTCCTTTGCTATGAAATTCAGGGTCGCATGTCTTGATACGTGACAATCTGTGACAGGTTGGTGCAAGTCTCTTGGTGACTCTTTGATCTCTTGGAAGAGTAAGAAACAAGATCATGTCTCTAAATCTTCCACTGAATCCGAATACCGTGCGATGTCGACTGCTTGTTCTAAGATTCTCTAGCTTCGTGGGCTCCTAGCTGAGATTGGTTGTGCTTAGTCGGATCCTACTCCTCTCTATGCTGACAATACTACTATCATTCAAATTGCTGCCAATCTCATCTTTTATGAACATACAAAACACATTGAGGTGGACTGTCAATCCATTCGGGAAGTCTTGGACTCTCGTATTATCTCTCTACCTCATACTTCCACTGACCTCCAGATAGCTAATGAGTTTACAAAGGCCATAAGACGACAATGTCATTAGTTTCTTGTAGGTAAATTGATGCTTCTTGACCAACCAGCATCATTTTGAGGGGGAATGTCAGCGGGAATGTATTTATAGCTGTACAGATTTTGTAATTAGTCCTAGCTTCCTTATTTAGACAGATTCAGTATTTAGTTATAGCTTCGTTATTTAGACAGTATTTTGTAGGTGTAAATAGCTTGATTATAGCCTTGTAACATGCACGGCAGTGCCTATATTATGAAAGGAAATCCTCACAAAGGAGGTATTCAATCCAATTTGACACTATCCACCTCAAATCTAAAATTTCTGAACTCCCCCCATCCATTACGGATGAATTTCCACACTCCCACACCATATGGCCCTCTTACTTCATTGGAGCACCAACCACCCCAAGAACTCCATACTTTGCATCAATAACAATTCTCCAAAGAGGATCCCCTTCTTGATGATAACTCCACAGCCATTTCCCTAAAAGAGCCTTATTGAAAGTTTTCAGCTTTCTAATCCCCAAACCTCCCAATAAAAGAGGAGTGCAAATCTTATCCCACTTAAACAAATGGAATTTCTACTCATTCTCCATACCACCCCACAACAAAGCACGAAATATCATTTCCATTATATTAGTCACTCCTGTAGGCAAAGGAAAAAGAGATATATAATAGGTTGGGATATTAGATAAGGTGCTCTTGATTAAAGTGATCCTACCACCTTTGGACAGGTAAATCATTTTCCAACCAGCCAATCAACATTCAATCTTCTCTATAATCCCATCCCAAATAGCCTTGGATTGTGAGGAGCCCCCAAAGGGAGACCAAGATACTTCAAAGGAAAGCTAGAGACTTTGCAGCCCAATATATCAGCCAAATCCCTTATATTATTGACCATACCAACAGGAATCATTTCAGACTTTGATAAGTTCACCTTAAAGCTTGATACGGCTTCAAAACATAGCAGGAGAGCCCATAGAGAACGGATCTGATCAGAATTTGGCTTACAAAGGATTAAAGTGTAGATGAGAAACATTAACACTGACATACAAAGGACCGCCCACAGAAAAGCCCAATATGAATATTTTTAAGTTACTTTCTGATCTCAATCTCCAGTTAGCTTCCCCCACAAAAGAGGTCTGCTCCACAGCTGAAAATTATTTCTTACCATTGAACACCTTCCCTTTTCTTGATTGGTACCATTGAACACTTTCCCAGAAATACTTTTGACCAAAACAAATAGTCAAAATGATTTAACTTCTAATGCTACAAGGAAATACCAAAAACCTGAACCATATCTTCCCTTTTTTATAGGAAATAAAAACCTCAACCTATCTTTTACCTGAATCGTATTTTAGTGTTAATAACTCCTCCAATTTCTAAAGTTGAGAAAGATAAGAAGAATAGAGAATTTAATAGGATTCAAAATATCAGATTAGACATATCAACAAGCATCGAGACAACTGCCATATTCAAACACATCAATACGAAAATTTAAGCACAGGTCACCAAGAACATGAACAATTTTTAAAACGCAAAAGAAATTAAAACAACTGTTGAGATGGTTGTGAAAAGTAGAATAAAATATTGTTCGAATATTATTTATTAATCTAATTATTGTTTTGGGATTTGAAAATTTTGAATTGTTTATTATATTTTGTGTGAGAATTTGGGAAAGTTGTAATGATGATATAAGTTGAGGTGGGTTTTGAATTCAAACAAGGTTAATTTAGACAACAAAGAAGATTTTTTTTTTTATATCAAGTAAACCAAAATAAGGAGTCGGAGAGGAGTCAAAGAGGTAAACCTCCACATTTAGGTGAACGCTTCAGCAAAGAATCTTCAGTCTCATCAGCCTCATTGGAGTCCTGCAAACAAAAATGAAAAGTCAATTGTAAAACATATGTTTTATAAAACTAAACATATAAGATCTAGGATACTGAAATTTGTAAATAGAACTCCAGAAAAATGAAGGCAAATAGTTTAACATTTGAAAAACATATATGGAGAACAGGTACATTTCTAACAATAAACCACCTATTTATGACACTGTCAGAAGGGCAACTGCATGCCTCTTGTTGTTACTCCTCACATTCCTAATTTCAACTGAGCATGATTTTTAAAAGATGGGGCCCTATTCCTTTAAAACTTTAAAAGATGGCAGGTGTATATGGCCTAAATCTTGATAACTCAATACGATTATTGTGAGATGAGTTGTCAGGTCTTTGTAGTTTCTAGGGCACACCATGGCACATAGGAGGTGATTAAGTAACACCCCAATAGAAAACCCAAACCAATTGTAATACCCCATATGATAATGATAAGAGTAGGTGGTGTATAGGATCCCACATTGCTTGGGAATGAGAAATTCTTGCTTTTTATAAGGTTCCAATAGGACTCCAATTGTATCATTGACTAATCCTTTTGGAATATAGGCCATGTGGTTTGAGTCTTTTATTGGGGCATTACAAATAGTATCAAAGACTATCCTAATCAGAAATGTTAGATTTGAGCCATGCCACCTACGATAGACTGACCCAATGAGAACATCGGGAATTCGAAGGGGGGGATTGTGATACCCTATATGATAAGGATAAGGGCAAGTGGTGTATGAGATCCCACATTGCTTGGGAATGAGAAGTTCTTGCTCTTAAAGTTCCAATTGGGCTCCGATCATATCATTGACTAGTCATTTTGGAGTATAGGTCATATGGTTTGGGTCTTCTATTGGGGCGTTATAGATTACAATGTCACTTAGTTCACGAGTGAAAGGCGAATCCAGCATCAACTCAGCTATGGTGAACTTACCTTTCGAAGATCTCTCAAGTAGGTGGCTCTTTCACGTTTCCAGCAATCAAGATAACCTATCATAATCAAGAACTCATAGATTCCTAGTATCTACTTATTTGTAGGCACATTCTCGGATCTAATTCAAAAACAGCTTCCCAAGTTATGTTCAAACTATTTTCCCATCACCCTAAATTGCAGGGGCATTCAAGGGGGTTGTAGATATTTTAAGTTTGATAGTGTGTAGTTGAAATCTGAAAGCTTTGTTGATAAAATCATGCAATGGACGTCTTCCAAGGATCTCCAAGTTACATCAAGGCTTGCAACTGAAGGCATTGAAAAAAGATATAACGTATGCAATGAACAAATATTTGGTAATGTGAAATGTCAAAAGAACTCTCTCTTGGAGGAGCTACAGGGTATGGAGGGTGTGGAGGAGGTGAAAGCTCTGTCTAAAGATGAGAAATCATGCAAAACTCAGGTGACTGTAGACCTTGAAAGGGTTACCTACTTGGTGGCAAAATTCAAGGCCATTAGGGGTGAGGCAAGGGTATAAGAGCACTAAGAGCATTGCCAATGGGTTATTTAAAACCCATGCTTTTGTAAAATTTGAAGGAAATAGCTCAATATAGCCCATCCAATGGATTATTTATTTTATAACTAATATCCAATTTGCTACAGTACCATCTCTACATCTATGGAACACTATTCACACTTGTATAAATATTTAATTCATTTCTCTCTCTACTTTTTACTCATTTCTTTATCTACTTTCTACTTTTTACTTTATATGAAATGAATAAAATATATTAAAAAGTATAATATTTAAATGATATAAAGAAAAAATAAATAAGTTGATGTATGATATATTATAAAGGTCAGTATGTAAAATAGAAAAAGTAGATTTTAGTGATGTATTTTAATGATGGGATGAAGAATCCATTGGGAGTGCTTTCATCGAGTGGCTAACCCGCATAGGAGGTACAATGCTATTGAGATGATGATAGTGGACCACCTCCTTTTACATTGTGAGACAGCTAGGGTGTTACGGAATGAAGTGTTTAGTAGACTAGACTTGGCTTGGGATATGCCCGAGACAGTGGTGGTAGGTCTGGCCAGCTGGAAAATCTAAGAAGCATTCAACACATTAAAGCTGTGTGGAACATGGTCCCCATATGTGTCATGTGATATTTGTGGCAAGAGCGCAATGAACGGACTTTTGAAGACAAAGAGATCGCTAGAGGAACTAAAGCTTTTTTTATTTGAACTCTATGTATTTGGGCCACTGCTGTTGATTTTGATGGCATGGATCTACATGATTTTCTTGTCTCTATTTTGCCTACCTAGATAGGGCATACTTTCTGTATTTTTTTTTTATTGGCACCAGGTGTCCAGGAATATCGTCCCAACTAATCCCAGGGTGCACAGGCCCTCGACAAGAAGTTTCCCACAAGTGCACCTCGGGTAATTCAAGGAAAAAAACCCCCAGTCCGATTGCTCCTAGAGATTGTTTGCATCCAAGGGGATTTGAACCTTAGACCTGGGGGAGCATACATACCCCCAAGCCCAAGGCCTTTACCACTCGAGCCAACCCCTAAGGGTTACTACTTTCTGTATTTGTACTAGGCTATGCCAATTTGTTGATTTATAATACTTATTTACTTATTAAAAAAAATAGTTATAACATTCCAGGGTAGGAATGGTAGTGGGACTACCACAGTAAGATTTCTAGAAGTATGAGTAAGTTATGCCACAAACATACACAAAGATAATATGAACAAGACTAAATAATAAACATGAGTATATATGCATGAACTTCAGCTTGCTTTCATAAAACTGTATTTTTTTTCTCCCATCTAGATTCCTCATCATCTTTCATAAAACAAAATAACGTACTTTCTTTCATAAAAACATCATGCATCATCTTTTAGTCTTGCTTATGGTACCTCACGGCTCCAAACTATGTGCACCTACTAGTTATCTTCACCACACAACAGGCTTTGCGAAACATCAATCCCTTCAAATCAACCCGAAATCAAGGATCATATTGTACAATATCATCAGCACCTACTTTTTGAACACTTTGTGTGGAGACTAAAGCTTGATGGCTTACTATTTGAAACCATAGACCACCAAGGAGTAGGGAGGCTTGAGAGGCCTTTTGAAGAGATGGAGATTAAATGGTAAAAAGCATGGCTAGTGACAAAGCTCCAAGTTGTTACAGAGATATGATTTGGAAATATTTATTGTATTTTTGGTGATAATTTCCTTTCTAGCTAGATTAGATATTGCTGTAAATTAGATTGTAAATACTTACCTTGTAAAGCATATTAGATGCATAGAATCTGGCAACAATCTTGTACATTCTCTTCTATATAATGAAAGCAAACCCTCAGTAAAGGGTATTCCGACCAAAATTGACACAAGTCTCAATGGATTTTTTTACCGAATTCTTCCAAACCTTAAGGGAAGTGGTTAAAGATAACATCACAAGGGTCTTTTTCAAGAGTTCTGGGCAAATGAAAGGGTTGAAAAAAGCCTCAAAGCAACCTTCATAGCAATCATTTCTTCCTAAACAACCTCATACGAGAAGAGTTCTCCACACTTTGTCCTTGTGGGCTTTTGTTATTGTTCTTAATGGAGCTAGCTTTCATGATTTTCTGGTATCCCCAATCTAGCCCCTAACTTGTAACTGGGTATTCTCTTTGTATACTTCTTGTCTACTCAAGCTTTGCCTACTTATTTTATTCAATAAATTCTTATTTTACCTATAAAAAAACCTGGTACAGTAAAGTTCAGACATAACTGTCCCATTAGCCTTGTGGATGGGATGTATAAAATTCTATCAAAAGGCTTGGCAAATAGATTGAGCCCAATAATGGAGAAGATTGTACTGAAGCCCCAAAACCACTTTGTAAGAAGATGACATCCTAGATTTGGTGCTTATTGCTCATGAATGCTTGGATGGCAGGCACAAGTCAGAAGAAATGATGATACTTTGCAAGTTAGATATGGAGAAGGCCTATGATTTAGTGAACTGGAATTTCTTGCTTTTATCTGCTTATGATGGTCCGCCCCTTCTTGTGTTGCATTTTGTGATCCTCCGCTCTAGTCTGCGTTTTTCATATAGCCGGCTTTGGGGAGAAATGTACTTGTATAGAGCATTGTATTTTGAAAGTTCCCTTCACTAGATTGATGGACGGCACAACAAGAAGCTTTCTTCAATAGCTCCTGATGAGACAGAGATCCACTATCTCCCCAACTTCTTGTTATTGCTATGAAAGCTCTCAACAAAATGATTATTGGTATTGCCTATGGTCCTTTCTCCATGGGTTTTCGGTGGAGGATACAAACATTGGCACACCGATATTGCTCATCTCTTATTTGCATATGATACCCTTATTCTTTGTAGTGTCGTCCAAGGCCAGATTAGTTCTTTGCGGGAACTTTTTTAGTGCCTTGAAGTCAGAATTGGTTCTGTTAGGAAATATTTCTGATGCAGAGAACTTGGCTAGCATTCTAGGTGCAAGGTATCTTCCTTGCCCATGAAATATCTCAACCTCCCTCTATGTTTAATGTGGTGTACTTGGAACGAGAGGAATTGGTTGTTGTTTTGATAATAGGGAACGCTCATCGAGAGGGTTTAGGGACTTTTTCTTTCATACATTGTGTTTTTTTTTTTTTTTTTTGACAGTTAATAAGAAAATGTTATTACCAAGAATAGGCAAAGCCCAAGTACACAAGATGTATACAAAGGAAATACCTACTTCACACTATACACGAAAAGAGACTAAAGCAAATCCTGAAAATTATCATCATTCAATTCAAGAGCCTTAGCCCACAAACACAAAGTACTAAAGAAGAAATCCCAAAGTTCTCCCATTAAGCATTCTCTGTCTTCCATTTCTTTCCAACAAAAGACACCACATCAAGCACAAAGGAATCATCTTCCATATGGCAGCAACACTTTTTCTCCCCTCAAAATTTACGGACTAGTTTTAATGACTTTTATGCTGTTTTTCACAGCGCTTAGCTTGTAATTAGGTTCATCTCTTATATACTTCCTATGTACTTGGGCCTTGCCTAATTATGTGGATTAATAAATTCTTCTTACTTATCAAAAAAACATATATATCTCGACCTCCCATTGGGTGCTTCACCCAATTCAAATGGTAAATGGGATGATGTAATTGGACAAATAGAGCGCATACTGGCTAGTTGGAAGCGGAGTTACTTGTCCAAAGGTGAAAGAATCACCTTGATCAGAAGTATCAATTCCAGCGTGCACACTTATTTCTTATCATTATTCCCTTTCCCATTAAGGAGGCTAGTTGCATAGAGAAATTATGTCCTTTTCTATGGGATAGTGAATTGGGCAACAATATGCACTCTGATCTCAAAATGAGGCCAGGGAGTTTGGAACTTGCCAGCTTTCAACCACACACTATTGTGAAATTGGTTGTGGCAATATCAACATGAAACGGAGACTTTAAGGAATGATGTAATAGACTCAGAACTTGGTGGGGCTGGGAGTGAATTGTGCTTGAATGTGGTGCAGGGACCATATGGAGTGGGGCTTTGGAAGCATATAAGAAGAGGATGGGGGCTCTTCTCAAGATATACTCACCTCGAGGTGGGTGACAGGCTCAATCAAGTTCTGGCCTGACTTATGGTGTAAAGATATGGTCCTAAAGGAAGCTTTCCCTGAATTGTATAGAATTGCAGGGGCGGGGGAAGCCCCAATGGAAGACCTTGTGGAACTCTCCCGTGGTTCTACTCACTATAAAATCAGTTTTTGCATAACTGCACAAGATTGGGAAGTTGATGCTATCATAGATTTTTATAACCTACTAGAGTTTTTCTTTGTTCGTAGGTTGTGATTAGGTATTTCTCTCTTGTATACCACCTGTGTACTTGGGCTATGCCTAATTATGAGGATCAATAAATTTTCTTACTTATCCAAAAAATAATAATATAATAGAGTGAGAGTAGGAGGTGTGGCTAAGGTCTTTTAGCACTTCTATACGAATGGAAAGTTTACTGTTTGTTCATTCTATATGGCCCTTTCTACTCAAATCATTAATCCATTTCCTTCTCGGTGATCAATACCAATATACGAAAAAAATTATATGCAAAATTCAATGTTTTTTTTAGGGAGAGGGATAGCTAAACACACAAATCAAGAACCCACAAGAGATATTGACCTCAATGTTAGTAAAGCAAAATGGAAATCCTGTCTTGAAAATCAAAGAACTGAAAGGACTCAAGAAACAAATAACGTTGGGTAGTTTTTTTTTTATAAGTAATAAGTTATTTTATTGATATAAAGGTAGGCATAGCCCAGGTACACTAGAAGTATACACGTGAATACACCTATTTAAGAACTAGAAACAAATACAAGGAAATCATGGAAGCTGAGACCATTCAAATCAAGAGCAATGGCCCACAAAAACAAAGTCTTCCAGAAAAAACTCCTAAACTCTTCTAAGGAGCGTTCCTGATCCTCAAAAAGTCTCTCGTTTCTTTCATTCCAAATACACCAGAGAATACATATAGGGACCATCTTCCACATGGCTGCAATCTGTGGTATCCTTGTGATCCCTCTCCAGCTTGCTAAAAGTTCAACCACCCTACCCGGCATCACCCATGCTATACCCATTCTGCTGAGGATGTGAGTCCAACTATCTCGAGCATACTCACAATGTGAAAGTAGATGATCTGCCGTTTCACCACTATTTCTACACAAACAGCACCAGTCCATAATAATAAGGCCACGTCTTCTAAGATTATCAATGGTCATAATCTTCCCTAGAGCTGTTGTCCATACAAAAAATGCAGCCTTTGAAGGTGTTTTAGTCCTCCATATGTTCTTCCAAGGGAAAAAGTGTCTTTGATGCATGGTAATAGTCATAAAAAGAGCGTACAGAAAATTTCCCTTTCCTAGAGGGTCGCCATTCCATCATATCTTCCATTGTGGCAGCAGCAGGAGTGTTGTACAGCAAGTTCAGAAATTCCACCAGAATAGTCACTTCCCAATCATGTGCATCCCGAGTAAGGCTGATGTTCCACTCCTGTGAACCTTGATTAATTACTCGCAAGTCAGCCACCATAGCTTCTTTGTCCCGTGCAATCTGAAAATCATGGGATAAGCATCCTTTAAAGCCGTGTCTCCCACCCACACACCTTGCCAAAAGCTGATCATACTACCATCCCCCAAACGCAGCCGAATATTACTAGCAAAAGAGCACCAACCTTTTCGTATATACTTCTATAGCCCCACTCCATATGTCCCCCTACCTTCTTTAGAACACCAACCCCCCTTTCACTTCAATACTTCAAGTCAACCACCCATTTCCATAAAGCTCCCCTTCCATGATTATAACGCCACAACCATTTTCCTAATAATGCCTTATTGAAGGCCCTCACATTCCGGACCCCCAATCCGCCATCTCTCAAAGGAGAACATACCTTGTCCTACCCTACTAAGTGAAATTTAAACTCCTCTCCCAACCCACTCCACAAAAAATCACATTGGAGCTTCTCTATTCTAGATGCAATACTGGTGGGGAAGGGAAATAAAGATAAGTAATATGTGGGGAGGTTGGATAAGGTACTCTTGATGTGATTCGCTCTCCTTTAGAAAGATACAACCTTTTCCACCCGGCCAACCTACGCTCAAATTTTTCCAACACCACCTCCCAAATTGTCTTAGCTTTGTAAGAAGCCCCCAATGGAAGACCAAGGTACTTCAATGGCAACGAAGAACCCCCACATCCCAAAATATTTGCCAACCCTCTAATATTGCTTACATCACCAACCGCAACCATTTCAATCTTGGCAAGATTAATCTTCAACCCGGATACCGCTTCAAAACAAAGTAAAATGGCCTTCAAAGATTAGATATGCCCTGCATATGCCTCACATAATGGCAAAGTGTCATCTTCAAAGTGTCATATGCCTTCTCCATATCGAGTTTGCATAAAATACCTGGAACTCCGGATTTGATCCTACTATCCAAGCATTCATTAGCTATAAGAACCGAGTCCAAAATTTGCCTTCCTCTCACAAAGGCATTTTGAGACTTAGAGATAATCTTCTCCATGACCGTGCTCATCCGATTAGCAAGAACTTTGGCAATTATCTTATACACACTGCCCACAAGACTAATCGGCCTAAAATCTTGTACCTCTTGCACCAGCCTTTTTAGGGACTAATGCAATAAAAGTAGCATTTAAGCTTTTTTTCAAAACTGCCATAAGTGAAGAATTCCTGAAAAACCAGCATTACTTCCTCTCGCACCACCTCCCAGCAAGTCTGAAAAAAAGTCATAGTGAATCCATCCGGGCCTGGAGCTTTATCTTTATTTATTTTCTTGATTACTTGGTGTATCTCTTCCTCTTCAAATGGTCTCTCCACCCAACCCATACTATTTTGATCAATGACCTCAAAGGCTAGTCCATCTACAGTAGGCCTCCATGCATGCGGTTCCAACAACAAAAGTTCAAAATGCCCTGCCACATGCTCCTTTATCACAACCTGATCAGAGGATACATCTCCATCTATGTTCAAGGACTCAATAGAATTAAACCTCCTATGTGCGTTGGCAATACGGTGAACAAACTTTGTGCTTTTATCCCCCTCCCGAAGCCAAAAAGCCCTTGACTTTTGCCTCCACGAAATCTCCTCCATTAGAGTCAATCTTTCTAATTCAGAAACTACTTGATCTTTTCTGTTGATTTCATTCCCTACACCCACCAAACTTTGTAGCTCATGAAACAAACTCTTCTTTTGAGAGGTTACATCACCAACTACTTGTTCATTCCATGTCTTCAAGTCCTTCTTCAAAGCTTTCAATTTTCCAGCCAATACATAACTCGGATTACCCTCAATTAGGTATGAATTCCACCATTGTCTGACCAAGTCCACAAAACCATCCATCTTTATCCACATATTCTCAAACTTGAACGGCCTTCTACCCCCTTGAATACCACCGCATCCTAACATTATAGGAAAGTGATCAGAGCAGATCCTTGGGAGCCTTGTCTGACTTACATTTGGATATTGTAGCTCCCACGAGGGAGAAATGAGAAATCTGTCCAGTCTTGACCAGGTTTGATTATTAGACCAAATGTATTCACCTCCCATTAAAGGTAAGTCCATAAGACCTACCTCGAAAATGAAGTCCGAAAAATCCACCATAGCTTGATTTTGTTGTCCCTCCCCTGATCTTTCGCTGGAAAATCTTGTCACATTAAAATCCCCACCGATGCACCATGGGACCTCCCACCAAGAACATAGGCCAGCAAGCTCATCCCAAAGCAGCCTCCTCTCACTGTCCAAATTAGGGCCATATACCCCAGCAAACGCCCATAAAAAATCATCTTCGAAATTTTTAAAAGAACACCCCACCGAGTATTCTCCCACAAACTCCTCAATATTCTCCAGCACCCTCTTATCCCACATAACCACAACTCTACCCGAAGCTCCTTTCGAGGGTAAATATGACCAGCATACATATTGACAGCTCCATATGCTCCGAATAATTCTTCTAGTGAAAAGTTTCAACTTTGTTTCTTGTAGACAAATGATGTCCATTTTCCATTGCCTTAATATAAAGCTCTTATTTGAAGGCGCTTATTAAACTCGTTCAGCCCCCTAACATTCCAACACAAAATTCGGGGCTTCATTTAACAACTTTTCCAGCCCTCCCCTTGTTTCTTCCAGGACTTGCACTCCCCTCCTTTCCATCATAATTAATAGACGACATCAACCTCTTCAGCTCCCTATCTGTTTTTGACCCTGCACCATGCTGTCCTGCCTCTATGGCTATAATCAGTGCCTTAAACTGGTCTTCAAAGCCCTTACACGAAATCCCCATGCAACTTTGAAGTTCCTCTACCTTTTTCAATACCCAATCAGAGGAATCAGTAGGAACAATCATACTTATTGGTGTAGGGTCCACTCCTGCAGACTCCTCCCCCTTACGTGGATCAAACAACATCAATGGACCTTTCCCTTCTATCTCTTCCTTTTCCGATGTACACCCACTCTCCCAAACAGCCACAGAATCTGATCGAGCTCCCTCAAAGAACTCACTATGGGCCAGGACTTCCCCCCACGCCCTTATCTGTGTCTGTCCCAAGGGTGACAACATATCCAGAGGCATTCCATGGCTCACCGTGAAGTTCTGTGGCAGCCCAGATGAAGACAAGCAAGCTTTGTCATAGATACACAGTTCTAGCCCAGTCATAGATACACATTGGGTAATTGTCGATGTTATACCTTTTATTGTAGCTCCATGCACAATAAAAACATCACTTCAATTAGGTTCTATTGCTTTTTATTGTAGGTTCTATCGCTTGCAAAGTTCTCCAATAGTTTCTTCTTCTTCTTTTTTTTGATAGTTAAGTTCTCCAATAGTTTCTGTTTTAATGACTTCATAAAGTTCACTTCTTCTGAAATGCCATCAACTCAATAGATGGTCCCTCTGATAAAAGATTTGCCACATAACTTTATGTGGGTGATGCAGGCAGCAAGAAACTTGTTTTTGTTTAAATTAAAAACATATTGTCGAATTTTATGTGGATTCACAATTATATAAATGGCCATGTTGCCACAACTTTATACGAGTGACACAAGCAGCAAGAAAGTGGTTTTATTGTAGGAATCATGGGCATTTAAATAATTGTCGGAAATCAGGGAATGAACCATGTTGGGTCCATTAGGATTATCATCTCTTTTCTAATCCTAGTTAAATATTCCTATTTTCTATTTCTTGGGTACTCAGACTATGCCTTTTGACTTGTTTAATAAAACCTTTGCTTAGTTTTCAAAAGAAAAAAAACAACATCAAGTTCAATGGATTATATTTTATATTATTGGCCTCGTATATTATTGGGTTTTATTCGTGAGTATCAATAGTTATTCAGCTCAAGCTAAGAAGCCAAGGCCCCAAGATTCCAAATCTTGTTAGGGTTAGATTTTAGCTGGCTATACATATATCAATGTAATTCAGACAAAGGAGAATTTTGCTTTCTTAGAGGATTGTTATATTAACCCCAATCAAAGGTGTGATGCCAAGGATAACCTAGGTGTGATGTTTAGGTCGCCTAGATGTGGATGTTAGCAAATTATATTATTCTTCTGTTTTTTAGTTTCTAACAACTTCCCCAGTCCTCAACTTTAAAATCCCCCAATGCTTAAAACCACAAATCATCCTGTAGATCATCATCTCTTCACCAGCCCCAAACTTGAGTTTTATCCCTTTTGTTTCCCCTCCAAACCCCACCCTTTCTCTTAAACATTTAAAAATCACAAACTCTACAGCATGTACCCATCACAAAACCTTAAACCCAGCTTCCACTACACCCTAGAATAAGCTGCTCCCACAAAAATCCAGTAACTATTAACTCTTTTTTCCGAGAACAATATCTATCAAGATTCCATATTTTTTAAACAAAATCAATATTTCAAGCCTTTAGATAATAAAAAAACCTGAACTCTATCAAGACAGCAACCTAGAGCTCCTTTCTTATTCCTGTATTACATCCAATTTGGTATCAGAGTTTGTTTGGCCTGCATCAAGTGATCTTAGGCATACGAACGGATCCCACTATGGTGCTGCAACATCAGACCATACATTGAATCATACACACTGTGACCAGTTAAGTCACACAATCAGATGAAAGGATCCAATCTCCAAACAACAGGACCACTTTCAGAACTCAATAGTGGGCAAGAGATAAAAGGGTTCGCGATTTCCACTCAAACTAGTTGGGGTGGAAGAATCTAGAGGACACGGAAGATGTCATTGTAAGGTACCTGACTATAAAGAGCTTGAACAAAACCAACTTTCCAGGGGAAAAACAGATTCTTTACCTACAATATCCATGACAAAATGACATCAAAACTAGAACTGTGTTGTTGAATAGAATTTCGCCAGGATAAAAATAATAGTAGAAATTTTCGATAAAAGCTTAAGTGGAAATTTTCAGTCGAAATAAACAAAATAGTGTGGCAGAGCCTCAAACAATAGAGGAACATAAAGCAAGAAACTGAAGGGAGGATCAAAATAAAATATAAAACTACTGCTAATGTTTTCTCCTTATTTTCTCAAATGATCCACAGTTACAACTTCCAAGTGCAACTCTAACAGAAGGACGACACAACAATGACAAAATCAAAGAACCTTACAAATGAAGAAAGGAAAAATTAATAGGCCCATGAAATGGGTAATAACTACATGAAGGAAAGTTCAAGCAGTATTGACACAGTCACCAAGAACTGGTAGAACAAAGTATGAGATTTTATGTAAAAGACAACAAGCTTGCAATTCTCAGCACGAACCCATGTCAAACTTCTACTAGAGGACAAAACCAACGTGCATGATCCCCAATCCAAAGCACCGATTAAATTTTTTTCTTTCCAACAAACAAAACACAATCTCTGAAAAAAAAACCAAACTTACAAAAAGCTCCCAGCAAATAAGTATAAGATTGCAAAAAAAAAAAAAACAGATTACAAAATGACTTACCTTTTCAGCAGCATTGGAGATTGATGATTTACTTGAATTATCTGGATCTCTGCTGCAGATGGGATCTACTTTAATCCTATCCATCACCATTCCATTGTTACTCAAAATATCATCTGACGAACATATTAATTTGTTATCCTTCGAAATTCTAATGTTGCTTTTGGTTCTTCTCCGCAGGGCTACTGACTTAACAGTAACAGGATCTGGAATATGAGACTCCGATACTGTTAACGCATCAGATTCAACAGCTGTCCCAACTTCATCCTCACATGAATTTGCTTTAACTTTCAAATTCTTCTTTAAGGTACTTATATGAGTGTGATTTCTAAGCCATTTGAATATTTTGCTTTGTAAGTCAGGGACCATGCCAGCATCCTGCAGAGAAAGTGAAGACAATACATAAAAGAAGAGCAAAATAATTATATGCAAAAAAGTGCGGTCGGAAACTAGTCACCAAGATAAAAAATTAAATTAAATTAAAAAAAAAATTAACTCGTTAGTGTATTACAGAGAGTGTTGCTGTTAATGAATCAGGTGAAATGCCAATCTCCAATGCTACATCTTGCACATTGATTTTTCCTTGATCAATCAACTGCAAAATTAAAAAGCCATTACTATTTACAATTCCAACCTAAATTGAATACAGATTATAGAATTGACCACCCCAAAGCATGCGAACACAAGTACCTTCTTCAAAATCAGTGCAACATCAAGGGATGCGTATAGGTTAACATCCTCATTGCTCCTCTCTAGTTCTCCCACATTAATGAGTTGCTGTGTGTCACCACATTCCAACATAATCTTGGCATTTACTCCAAAATTGGAACAATCTATCTGTTGTACTTCACTATCACCTGACTTATCAGAGATAGTATCAGGTGTTCCCATATGGGCTGCATCGTTATCTCCATTTCGGCCATCGATCTTCAACTTGGATGACTTGTTCATAGAGACTGCCACAGGAAGATGGTTAGCAACATTGGAGTCACCACCAACAGCCAAAGAGGGATCACCTGCATGTGAACTGCCGCTACTCTCTAGTACATCAGAGTGCTTTGAGCAAAAAGCCCTTAACTCAACCTGTAGAAATATCCACAATAGATAGGTCTTCATAATCGAAAGCCTCATCCAACCATATAGCCAGCTCTTAAAAAAAAAAGGGTTCAATAAAATTGAAGAGAGAGAGGAGAGCCATGTAGTACAAGCTGTAGAGCGTCAAAAGTAGTATTGACAACTGTAAGAAAAAATTTTGAATATAGGATGCAAATAGAGATGGCTTACATTATCAGATCCATATTTTCCCCAGACCTCCATTCTGAATCCTGCCTCCCTCGCGCATATTGGATGGAAGGAAGTTCTGCAAGTTCCTATCACCAAAAAAACACAAGCCATTACTAGAGGAAGGATAGCAATAGAAGGTGTAAACAGGTCTGAAACGAACCAACCCTTCAAGCCAATTTTACCCAACACCAAGAAAAACACGCAATCAATAAAAAGAGCTCAGTGAAGCAAACATAATTTTAAGGTAGATAAGAGAATCATTCAAGAAACCAGTAAAAGAATAACAATGAGCATTTAAGAAGTTGAAAACCAAAGACTTGCAAAAGTATACCCTTCACAACCTGTATAGTTCAATTGAGAGAAGCTTAGAAAACCCTAGGCCTCATTTGTTTTCGCAGATGAGATGAGATGAATTGAGATGAAAGTTCAAATTTGGATAAAATATTGTTATAATAAATGTTTTTAATATTATTTTTGTTTTAGGATTTGAAAACGTAGAATTGTGTATTTTATTTTGTGTGAGAATTTGGGAAAGTTGTAATAATTAGATGAGATGAAATGAGTTGAAAAGTGTTATGAAAACAAACGCTAAATCCCAATAGATGTTCTCATATAACAAAATTAAAGGAAGCTTTAAAGGCATTACGATAAGTAACAAGGCATATCAAGGCCTCAACATGCATCCCCTGAGAGTTCTGGCCTATACAACATTGAATAATGCTTAGTTTGCACTTCTTTTTTGGTAGGACACACACATATATCATCTTTGTGAATACCCAATAGCCTAGGGTACAAACATGAGAACCAGTTAAGAGTATACTGAACATTCACAAAAAATGGCATTTTTCTGTACAAGGCAAGTGAAAGAGTTGTTTTATACCAGGACCAAGCATCGGGTGTTCATTAGGGGAAAAAACTTGCGGTTTCATGCAGGAATCCTGTAAAGACATTTTTTAGTTGGTTTCCATTCTGATTGAATGGAACAACAGTATATTCAGTGGAGCTTCCTTAAATTCACTCATAGTCACTTATTTTTTGTTTACCTATCCAAAAAAATGTGTTTCTAATATATTTCTATAACCAAATAGTTGTTTCATGCAAAGTAGGGTGTTTGTTGTTTTATATCTCGTTAGCTTTAGATGTAACACTCGACAACTTAAGGAAATGTCAAATTCATAGTCATGGAGTGGTGTTGTATGTGAAAAAAGAGTGGGGAGTTAGTTGATCATTTATTACTTCATTGTGAAATTGTCACAACATTATGGAACGACTTCTTCACTTGGGTGGGACTAACTTGGGTGATGCCGAGAAGGGTGATCAATCTCTTAGCTTCTAGGAGAGGCCTTCAGAAGGTAACTCTCATATTGCAACAATATGGAAGATGATCCCAATATGCTTATGGTGGTGCATTTAGAGGGAAAAGAATGACAGAAGCTTCAAAGATCGAGAGTGATCAATGGAAGAGCTTAGGAAATTGTTTGTCAATACTTTACTTAATTGGCTGGTTGTAATTGATTTCAATAGAATGAGTTTCCATGAATTTCTTGTATTGTTGACCTAGCACGCTAAGGCGATGCTCTTGTATATGTCTCATATACCAGGGCTTTTGCCTATTCTTATGATCAATAAAATTTTGTTTACCGATCAAACATTTTAGAGTAACATCTGAAGATCTCTTTGTATACATACTTTCTTTCCATTTTTAAATGGATTTATTACTCATCAAAAAGAAGATGAGCTCTAATTGAATGACTGTAATTGAACCTTAATTATCTTCAAATCTAGATAAAGCAAGAAGCGGCACTAGGACTACAACTGCTACGGAAAGAGGCTCAACTCCGCCCAAACATTAATTACCAGTGCAGGCTCAAGGCATTTTTTTTTTTTTTTTAAGTCAGTGCAGAGGCATATTGTGTTTATCTTCAGAAACTTGTATTACTTTTTGATAAGTAAAAACTTGTATTATTAAGCATACATATCTATCTCTGTTTTAGCAAGAATTTAAATTTCTCCTTGTTTAAGAGTTGTTTACTTGATTTTGGTTGCACGCTAAAGAACCATAGGCACCCACTAAGAAACAGCAAGTGTTTTGAATGCCCACTTTTCTCATTAATAAATTCTTCTTTAACCGGAAAAAAAAAAAAAAAAAAAAAAACCAGGTGTTTTGACAACACAAAAGCAAACTTAAAAGACAACTCCTCCCCTCTAAGAATATGGTGGAATGTCAAGTATGAGATCAGGAGAACTGGGTGTGTGAATAACTTGCTGATAAAAAAGAGTTTTTCATCAAAATGCACAACCTATTTCCCATTTTTTTTATGAGTACAACATAAACACTGCAATTTATTTTGCACATATTATAATCATAAGAAAAACATGGATGAATTCAATTGCACATCTTGAAACATATGGTCAACAGAACCGTGTATCATGTCCCCAACTACTAACTTGCCAATTTTTCAAAATAAGATAGATATTATTGCATATGATCCCATTTAGCAACACTTTACATGTGACTAAAAGTATTTATCCAAAAAAAAAATCATGTGACTAAAAGTGCAAATTGGCAGGCAGTTTTTTCCTCAATTAAATACCAAAATTAGAGGGAAAAAAAGGTACATTCTTTTTTGGAGTTCCATAAAATTTTGGAGAGAGTAAAAGGCATAAAAAAGACATGTCAATAAAGCAAATAATCCACAAAAGACCAATTAGTGCAATAACCCAACTAAAGAGGGTGTACAAACAACAAAACTATAAACCTCTTCAAATTGGACACAAAAATAATTTAAGTTATTTTTTATCAGTAGAAAATAATTTAAGTTATGATGACAATAAGGGAAGAGCTGGAAGAAATCATACTTTTTTTATAAAGTAATGCAGTTTTATTAAAGCACAGAAGGGCACAAACCAAGTATAAGGAAAATATACAAAATGATAAACCCAACTAGCAAGCAAGTAGAAAAAGAAGAATAGAATTCCTAAAATTCTAATCGGTTGGAGAATAGGGAGCTTTCATGAGCAGTCATCCAAGCTGTTACGAAGAAATCATACCAAAGAGTGGAAGGGACGAGCTTGATGCAATGTAATCCTATAACCTCCTACAAGAGAGGGGAGTTGCGACTGGAAGTCTGGGAAAGGGGGGCACAGCACCTAAAGCCTATAATGCCAGTGAACAAGCAAACATTCAGGCCAACACAGGCATAGACATAGAAAGCCACAACGAAATGAAGTTTTCTGGCTAATTAAACTTCAGAAATGATAAGTACAGATTGGGTGCTTAAACAGGAAGAAAGTTGTCAATAGAATTATTGAGTCAATATCCAGGTTCAGCAATCTGGTGCATATGGAAGGGTAAGGCAGAGTGAAAAGACAATGTCAAGTAAAGATTGAGCTATTGACGCTGGGCTAGCAACCAAAATATTGAAAAGAAGCTAACATCTGTTCACTTTGAAATTCATTGATATAAGGTCCTAAATGATTCTTTTTTAATTTTTATTCGGCTGTAATTTCTGAAAATAGTTTTTCAAAAATATTTGCAAATTGCAGAAAATTAGAAGGACTTAAAAACATGATATTTTCAATGGTTTTGTTTTTCAAAACTCAGAAGGCATTATTTTTTACGTTCTCACAGTTTTTTAGAACATGTTCAGCAGTTCATTTCAGACTATTTTCTGTTAAAGAGAACCTTTTTTTTATATAAGTATTTTCTGTTAAAGAGAACCTGAGAGCAGTTTTAAACACCACCTTAGGGCTTCTACTTGTACGCAAGAAGCTATAGGTAGTTCCATATTTACTTAATTTTCGATCTTAATTGAGCGTTTTTCCAAGTCCCTTGAAAACCTGAAAGTTGATTCAGCACACCCAAGGAGAAGTTTCCCTTTGGTTTCCCTCAAAGGAACATAGGACTGTCCCTGCCCCCCACTTTGTTATCTATCATTTGACTAACTCAATTTCAACGCTGATATGAATCAGTCATTAGACACTACAGAGATTTCCATGTGTTACGGGGACTGCAGGAGAGGAAGCGAATACAGCTTGTAAACAAAAAAAGTTCAACCACAAAAAATTATACATCAGTCACAAAAGGCATGTAGAACAAAGACCAGGTAACCACCATTCTTCCGCTTCCCAAGAAACATGCTAAATTACAAAGATCCTCAGACATAAGCTTACAATACTATGTACTTGTGTCAGCCCAAATATGACCCAAAAACAGAAGTCTAACAGATGCACAAGCAGGCCACATATTCCGATTACTAGAATGTTCTGCTCGTAGAAATGAAGAATAAAGCAAGGAAGCAACGGAACATACCATGACTGCACCGAACACAAGCGCCACACTTCACCTTGCATATGTTACACACCAATTTTCTCCTAGTTTCCTTTATTCCTCCCACATTCATGATTGGCTCCATCTTCGTCAAGTCCTCTATATAGACCTCGGGCATCCAATGGCAACAGAACAAGTGAGCAAACTCCATAGATTCACCACTTGCATCACTCTTATGAACAGGTTTTAAAGCACCACCCTGCTTGGGGCAAAGAACACAAGTTTTCGATGAATCAATACCACTGCAATCACTCTTCTTTTTGCACCATGCACACGACCAAGTCGCACCCACATCCTCCTGCACACCATAACACTTCTGATGAACTGCAACCTCACACGAACTGCAAACAACCAATCGGTTGGACTCCTTGCACGTGTCACCCATACAACAAAACTGGCACAAAGATGAATTCCCTTCACAAGGACGTGCAATTAAAACTTTTTCCAACCCAGCATCACCACCGAGAAGCTTCCGCTTCTTTGATGGCCGCTCCGAAGTTAAAGAAACCTTCTCCTTAGTTCCTAAAAGCCACTCTAAACCGCCAAAAATATGGGACTCGGAACTACCTTTTCCATCCTGAGGCGAAGCGTCAGCTCCAACGCTATCAATTTCCATGGACTGCCCACCCTCACTCTTCAACTCCTCTTTAACAACCAAATTTTCGTCCCCATTCTCACCATGCGCATTCACATTCTCATTTCCACAACTACCAACGTTCATCCTCCGAGCATTTTCCGAAAACGGAATCAGAATACATTCCCTAGTAGCTAAAGCACTAAAAGGAGAAGATATCTCAAACAATGAATCAATATCATGCAATGTCAGGTGTCTAAAGTATTCCTCCGTCTCAAACCAAACGTTGGAACCCCGAGTGGGCTGAGAAGACTTCTTGTCCGCGCCCGAATGGGACTTCTTATGCCGCCTCCGACTATCCGAGCTCCTCCACAAGAAACTCGCCAACCCTCGGGGCAAGGTGGGCGAACTGATAGCCGAATTATCTTCGGAAACGTCGAAGGGCGAGCGCTCGCAGAGCGCTTTTCTAGCCTGCGAGTAAAAATCAATGTCTGCTGAAGTCTGCTTGTCTGGAATTTCCGATTGGATCGCCGGAATTTTGGGCGAAGCCCTAGAAACAGGGCAAGGCCTCTCCACGGTGCCGCAACCTCCGTCCGCACCCCTACCCATCATCTTCTTCCACCTGTGACATTGGCATCCGGTCATCAGCAACAACGACAACGTCCACAACCACCACCTAAGCATTCCATCACCGAAACCCTAACTCTATCCCTAACCCTAACCCAAATCCTAATCTGGCTCGGCTTCGGCACCTCACATGCACCTTTATCTACACAAAAGAAAAAAAAAAAAACCAACCCTAATTTATCTCTGACTAACGTCTTCACGTGCACGAAGAACGAGAAGGGGGAGGTGGAGTGGAGTGAACGGGGTGTCAGTCGCGGCTAGGGTTAGGGTTTGCAGCTATTCTGGTTCTTATTTTCCTTCGGATCCCGTTACTTTTAAAGACCGATTTGTTTTTTTCGTAGTTCGATTTCGCTTTCAAGGGTCCGAGAGAGAGAGAAAGATTCGCTTTTTTGCAGGCATTGGGGTTGGTTCGTTTTGGAAGATGTTATAGTTGGGATTTTCTAGCGTGCTCTGACGTCCATAGATCGGCTTTCGCGTATCGAGAAAATTAAAAACGTGTCGTTATTCTATTGGCCAAATGAGCTCATCCACCCTATCAATGTGTCACTTTTGATTTTAAGTAGTCGTTTGTCTACATAGATGAAATATAAAAGTTTGAAAATTTTTCTAAATTTTGTATCTTTGAAAATAAACACTTATTTTTTTATCTCATTTCATTTTATTTTATCTCTCATTAATTTATTTAATATTTATAAATTGTACTATACTACAAAGAAATTGTACTATATTGCAAAGAAAAAAAAGCAGGCCTGACGTGGTTAGAAAAAAAGCTGGTATGTCGTTTACTGTCTGTATAGGTTAGATTATACAGACACGCACAAGAAAACGCATGAAAACTATTTTTGTTACTGTTCATACACGGCCTTCAACATTTCTAGCAATATTTTATTATAAAAATTAATATAATTAAATGTGAGTCACACGCATGTATTAAAAAAGGATGTAAAATTTAAAAAAACAAAACAAAACAAAACGCAAGGTAGTCCAGAAAACACCGAAATGTTAGGAAAAAACATTCGTACTGTTATAGGTCCCACAACCGTAAATACTTCACAAAAAAATCAAACTAATATCATCTCATCTCTATAAACAAATACATATTTTATCTTATCTCATCTATATTCAACAAATCTCAACATATCTCAAAACTATTTACACATATTTTAAAAAATCTTATTTCATCTCATCTCATCTCTGAAAACAAATTAGACTTAAAACTCCCTTAAGGGGTCGTCTGAATAATGAAATAATATGATAATTTTATGATTAATAATAAGCTTCCGTTTGGAATTTGATTAAATTGGAATCAGTTCAGTTAAATCTAATTTTAAGTTAAATATAACATATAAATACTCAACTCTCAAATTACTAAACTCATCTCAACTCAAAACTTTTTTACACATAAGACCTACAACCTTTTTCAATTTAACATTTTTTTACACACGAGATCCACAATCTTTTTCAACTTTTTATAAATACATCTAAACTCATTTTATCATCCAAACATATCTAAACTCATCTTAAGTGAGCCCCACAAAACTCACTTCACTATCTCAATTTAGTACTATTCATAAAGAACTCAATTCATCTCAACTCAACTCAACCTCCAAAAGAGGTCTAAGATAGTTTGAGTTGAGTATTTTTTGAATTTTAAAAAATGAGAGATAAAGTTGAATAAAAAATATTATAAAGTTAAAATATTATTATAATATTATTTTTGCTTAGAGATTTGAAAAGATTAAATTTTTTTTTTTGAAAGTTTTGAAAAGTTGTAATGATTAATTTGAAAATTTTGTATTTAAATTATATTTAAAAAGGAGATGAGATGAGAATTTTGAGACGAGATCTATTTCTAAACAAGCCGTAAGGCTTAGTTTTAGATTGAAAATGGCTATCAACAAAATTTTGAATACCGTTGTGGTGATCGTTTCTGTCAAGACACTAGAACGAAATATTTCGATACCAGTATCATTTCGGTATACTATTTCGGAATAGTCTAAATATGTATAAATTAATTATATGTATAGAATTATGTTCCAAAATAACAACAATATAAGTTTTAAAAACATATATACATGAGAAATTTAATAATACTTCTTACAACAAGTCTTAATAACATATATTTGTAAAAAGTTTTGTTACACATCATCTCCACACACCACATTTATTTTTATTTTTTAAACTTTTTAATTTTTTTAAATTTTATTCTTCATAAATTAATTGATTTTTTCTACTCATCATCTATACATCAAACATTTTGTAAGAAGAAAAATTTTTAAAAATAAAGAAATTATGTGTGATGTGTGGTGTGAGGATAATGCATATAATTTTTTATCTGTAAAACTTAATAAACTTCTAACTATGATAATTGATACATTCATCTCACTGCGATGTCACTATAATGACAGTACCACATCAGCTATTTAAACCAAAGTTGATAGACTATCCATTGTACGAAATTGCTTGTACACTTTTATTAGATCTGTGGAAGATCTAAAGATGAAATACAGGGGAGAGTTGACGCATGATGAAAAGGATTTTAAAAAAATCGAAAAACCGAAAACATCTCTTAGGTTTTGAGTTTCAGGAAAGCATATTTATGAAAAGTTCTTGGAGCTAACTCTTAATTACAAAATTGTCATTCACTTTTAATTAACATTCTCGACCAATTTTTTCTATACCAGGCGAAATTCCAAAATCGGCCAGTATTGTCCAGTATTGACCAAAATGACCGGTATTAGATCCGGTACGAAACATCCACATCTATCGTGCCAGGTACTGTTTCGGAACAATAAATTTTGGTCATACTAGCCGATACGAAACAGTTTTTGAAACTTTGGCTCTCAACCTATCTTATATCATCTCATCATTACACATTTCATAAATTTTTACATAAAATATAATAAACAATTCAAATTTTTCAAATTTCAAAACAATAATAATATTAAAAATAATATTATAACAATATTTTATTCAATTTTTAACTTTCATTTTAATTCATTTTATTTCAACTCACTATCCAAATCTAAGCTAAATGTTTTACACCTTCGAATTATCTTTTAACACGTAAGTGATTTACAACAACAAATTACGTGTGCATTTTATTGAATCTCTCTCCCATTGTCCTGCCTAACCCCTCAACTCTCCGACAGAACCCTTTTCTCCCTTCTTTCTCCTCCCTACTTCCTCTATTCTCCCTTATCTCCCCCCAACTCCCTCAACAAAACCCTCTTCCTTATTATCCCTATTGAGCCTTCGACGGAGCCCTAATTGCAAGATCCCACTTAGTACATGAGATCTATCATTCGGTTTCAACGAGATCGACTTAGGGACATCACGAGTTCTATCGTTCGATTTCGGGGAGGGAGATGTATGGTGACCTTCGACTTGAGGAGGGAGATATATATATATATATATAGAGAGAGAGAGAGAGAGAGAGAGAGAGAGAGAGGGAGGGAGAGGGGGGAGAGAGAGATCAACCGGGTAGGGGGAGAGTTGAAGTGAGACTTACATGTATTTTTTTCTACATCCAATTTTATTGTAAACTTCCTAAAAAATATACATGTCAGACTAAAATTAGATGGTGTAAAAATAGGTAACTTATTACGTCTAGTCCTTAGCATCTCTCTTCGAATGATATCTTAAAATGGTTTATATATGAAAAGTTTTTCAGGCCAAGTAGATGCCCTATCCCAACGTAAAAAATGAAAAGGAATGGGCTTTAGTTTTTTTGTTTTTTTTTTTCCTTTTGTTGCTCTCACCTAATCCCATCACCCTTCCCATGAAATTGAAGGGAGTAACTCTATCTCTCCCTTCTATCCTTCAAAACTGATCATTGGGAGGTCGATCAATTTCACATTTTTAGATTTTCAAATGTATTTCTCTTTGATTTTCTATTGCACTGAGGAGCAGATATGCACAAACATATCATCTATACAATATAAATGTAGATCTTACTTTAATTATTGAGAAAATCTATTTCACATAAAACTTTTTTAACACACTCAACACATTGTTAATGTGAAAACTTTCCACAGCAATTATGCTAACAAATTATTGGTATTTTAGATTTTTAAGTTAAAATGGGTTTTGCTATAAGTACTGGTATATTAATACCAACATATATGTAGCAAAACTCTAATATTTTGAGTTTAAATCTACATTTCCATTTGATTAGTGTATGTTTTTTAGAAAAATAATTTGTACAAATTTTGTGCTCTTTTTTTTTTTTAAAATGACACCCACCATTAAAAAATATACTACGATTATTGTTGTTTACAATTACCGCAAAATATTGGTATGGTTTGTAAATTAGATTGAGATCAACATCAAAATTGAACTTGTAATCATGAGCATGGAAAGAATATATGGTCATTTTCGGGCTACAATAGAGTGGAGTCAAGCTATCTATTGAATATTCCATATCTTTTTTGTTTATTTTGAAATTGAACATAAGTTGAGCTTGACTTTATAAACAATCTACATTTTGTTTTCATGAATGGTTCATATACTTTGTTATTTTATTGATTTCTTAAATTTTTTTTTTGAATCGTCAAAAGAAATCATTTCATTAATCAATAGAATCAAGAATACATAAGATCATGAGATACATGGCTTTTCCTTGTCTATCAGATACATGAGATCACTTGATCCCTCTTCCATCCAAATTACTTCATCACTCATGTGTAAAGCCCTTTTGGCCAACTCATGTGCAACACTATTGCCTTATTGGTAGACAAACTTAACATCCCAATCTGGCATTTGTTGAAGTACAAACTTGATCTCATCCATTTGTTGTCTCAACCATGAACTTGTTGCTTCTTTCTTGTAGATATCAACAATAACTTTAAGAGCATTCTCTTCAAACTGAACTTGCTAAATATTTAAATTACTACATATTTCCATTGCTTTCCATAATGCATTTGCTTCAGGGTAGATCAACAGGTCCAATAAACATCTTAACAGCACAGATAGAAAACAACAACACCCCTTTAAAGTTTTTGCCTACTACTCCAATTCTCATTTTCTTCTCTGCTTGGTCTATGGCTGCATCAAAATTTACCTTTGTAAAGCTGTTGTGGGTGGCATCCATTAACATCTCGCCTTGTGCCAATCCCTTAACAACAACATCATCCTCATCTTTGAAATTTTTAAGATTGAGTATAGACTTTTGCACTACTTTGTTAGGACAGTCAAATTTATATTCAAAAACTACCATATTTCTCCTTTTCCATATACCTGCTAAAATAACAGATTTCTCCTCAAGTTTCTCTTGATTAAAGCATTGTTGTAATTTGTCCCATAACTGAATAAAATCCCTTTCATCACAGTTCCATTTCTGCAATGAATTCTGCCTCACTGCCCATACATCACCAGCTGAAGGACAATTCCAAAGTACACGATAAATGGTCTCCTCTTCCCTACAACATATAGGACATAGCCTGTCATGTACCACCTCTTTTCTTAAAAAGATTTTCTTTTGTAGACAATATCATGTGTAGTGCCTTCCAAAGAAACTGCTTCACAGTACCTAGTATATTTATTTTCCATATCATTTCCCACCTTTGTTTGTTGTCTTTGTTGCTTGAGCATTCACACTGGCTTGTTCCAATCATGTTTCTCCCAACATAATAGGCACTTTTAACAGTAAAGTTCCCATCTTTGGTATAGCCCCATATTGTCTTATCTTCAATTTGCCTTCTGCTCAAGGGTAGACTACAGATTTGAGCAGCTTCTTCTTTTTCAAAAATATCAAAAACCAATTTTTCATTCCAATAGTGCAGGTCTTCACTTATCAACTCCTTTACTTTTGTTGTTTCTGTTAAGATTTTCACTAGAGAATGGACTTTAAAAGATGGTGATTGAGGTAACCACTTTTGATTCCAAATTGAAATCTTTGACCCATTGCCAACTCTCCAAACCATGCCTCCCTTACTAGTTCTTGAGCTGTCATTAAACTTCTCGATATAGAAGAAGGAGATGAACCAATCCTTGCTTTCATAAAATCAGCCCCTTTATAATACTTTACTTTGAATATTTGTGGCACAATAGAATCAGGTTCCTACTACAATTTTCAACGCTGCTTGGCCAACATTGCTTTATTGAATACCGCTACATCTCTAAAACCTATTCTACCTTGCAGTTTGTTCTCTCCCATCTTATCCCACCTCTTCCAACAAATTCATTTTCCTATTCTTATTATTCCACCAGAAGTCTGAGAATAAAGCATTGATCTCTATACTAGAAAGACATTCATTGTATAAGTTGGAACGGATTGCAATACAGCCTTTATCATTACCTCTTTACCAACTATAGATAACAAAGAATTCTTCCAACTATGAATCCTCTTCCAGATCCTCTCTTTTATCTCTTGAAAAACCTAATAATTTACTCTTTACACCATTGTTGGTAAGCCAAGATATCTTCCATAGCCTCCACACAACATTGAACCTACTTCTTGAAGAATTTCTACCTTGATGGACTCTTTTGTGTTGGAACTTAATAGTATTGAGATTTTCTGTCTATTAAGTACTTGACCAGAAGCCTTCTCGTCGTTCTGCAGTGTGTCTTGAACTGCTCCCCAATCCTCCTTACTTGCTTTGCTAAAGATGGCACAGTGTCATTTGCAAACAGCAAGTGAGAAAGCTTTAATCCACCTCTTACAACAGCCACTCCACTCATCAAGCCCCTTTGTGTAGCTCTATTAAGCAAAGAACTCAATCATTCTCAACACAAGATAAATAGGTAAGGTGATAATGATCACCTTGTCTCAATCCCCTTGTTGGTAGAAACTTCTCCCCAAGCCTACCATTCACCAATGCTCAATGTGAGACAGAATTAACACACTTCATAATAGTTTGAATCCATTTCTCAGTAAACCCCATCCTTCTCATAATATTTTCCAAAAACTTCAACTTTATTCTATCATAAGCCTTTGACATATCAATTTTCAAAGCCAAACTTCCAACTGATCCCCTCTTCCTTTGCTTCATAGAATGCAATAGCTCGAAAGCTGTTATTACATTATCTGTAATGAATATTCCTGGCACAAAGGCACTTTGACAACTAGATATAATAGGACAAAACACTTTCTTAAGCCTATTTGCCAATGTTTTTGCTATTAGTTTGTACAAGACATTACATAAAGCAATTGGCCTATACTCATGTACTGACACAGGAAAATTACTCTTATGAACCAAAGCAATATTTGTATGGTTTACATTACAAGGCATACTCCCCCCATTTAAGAAATTTAAAACATACCTTGGAACCTCAACCTCCCAATGTTCTTGAAAAAATTCAACTGAAAATCCATCAGGTCCTGGGGCTTTGAAATGGCTCATTTGTTTTAATACCTCGTAAACTTCTGCAGAAGTGAAAGTGGCCTCCAACTCTGACTTCATGCTGTATGTAACTCTTCTATCTACACATTGTAGGCAATTCTCCAGATTATACCCATAAAATGAGTTTTAAAAGCTTGTGCTACCTCTGGTTCTTCCACTCTCATAATATCCTCTAAGTCCCTTATCTTGTATATGCTATTTCTCTTCCTTCTTTGTATAGCACATGCATGAAAAAATTGAGCGTTCTTATCTCCATGCCTGTACCAATGCACTTTTGTTCTTTGCCTCCACCTCAAATCCTCCATTTTAAGTAATTTACCTAACTCTCCTTGCAACTTTTTAATTTCCTCTATATTATGTTGCCTCTCCACATCTTGTAATAATTTTAAGGTCTTTGCTTTTTCTATAATATCATTCTCCATATCAGCAGCCCTCCCTTTATTCCATCCTGACAGCACTGAACTGCAACTTTGTAGACACCTTTGAACATCTTCTAATGTAACATTCGTAGAACCTCCTCTCAACCATTTTGCTTGTATAAGTCTCTTACAGTCGTCCTTTGAACTCCAAGCCATTTCATATCTGAAGAACTTTCTGAATCCACCTTTATTATTAGAATCTTGACAACAAGAAATTAACAAAGGTCTAGGATCTAACCTTCGAGCCACCAAAATGTCCACCTGTATTCTTTTAAACCTTTCTAACCACTTCCCATTAGCTACACCCCTGTCAAGTTTTTCTTTTGTATAAGTGGAGTCATTATGGCCATTACTCCATGTAAATCTCGACCCTCTATACCGCAAGTCATACAATCCACATTGCTCTAGAGTATGCCTGAATCTATTCATTTGTGTCTCACATCTTTTCCTACCTCCCTCTTTTTCATCATTTGATAGTATTTCATTGAAATTCCCACATACCATACACCCCAATTCCCCCTCCGGTTTTAAAGAAGCAAATAGCTTCCATGTCCTTTGTCTTTTACTCACATCAGGTTGCCCATAAAAGCCTGTAAATTGAACTTCTTCATCCCCTTGTTCCTCCTGTAAACTAGCATTGATATGGTTCTTAGAGTAGGATTTTATTTGTAGTCCTACCTCTAATTTCCACAACAAAGCTAATCCATCACTCATCCCAACAAGATCCACTACAAAACACCCATCAAAGCTTAACTTCCTTTTTATCCGTTCCCATTTATTGTATATAACTTAGTTTCCATTAAAAAAATTAAGTCGAACTTCTTTTCCTTCACCATCAAGTGAAGATCTTGAACTGCACGAGGGTTCCCAAGCCATCAACAGTTCTATCTTAAAATCTTCATGGCTCTTGGCAGGGTTGCCTTGCAGTCTCCGCCAATCCTTTTTCTGCCTCATCACTTCTACCTTGCCCATTTCCTTTCTGTTTTTTCCTATTGTCCTCATAGACTACCTCATCCCCTTCATCCCTTAGTGTTCTTTTGTTGCTTTCTATGATATTGAGAGTTACGGGGTTTGTACCTTTGCACCTAGCCCTTCTTTTCCATTTACTTGTTACTTTCATTGCATCTGGTCCAGGAAACTCAGACTTGTTTGTTCTAACTACCTGTAATTCTTTATTGACTACAATTGGATTTGTTTGACTAGCCCACATCTCCCCCTCAATGACAGTTGTTTGGACTTGACTTTCCTTTTCTAAGATTAGGCCCAAGTCCACGTCCATACTCTCCTTCTCCATTCTGTTTTTAACAACTGATGGTCCCGTTATTTTCGACTTATACTTATATGTATCTTAAGTACCCACCCTCACCCTATCCTCAGAATTTGAATTCTCATACAGATCCTTTCCAAAATTGAAATTTGAAAAGGTCCCAGAATTATCGCTTACCCCTCTGTTTCTTTCGGGTTCCAAATTGCTCTCCTTCTCCTTCCTCCAACTTCCTTATCCTCCATGGATGTTTTTCTCCCTGGTGCAGTTTCATCTTCAATGTGATGATCAAATCATGCTGGTTTACTTAGACTACGCCTCATTGTTGAAGAAACAACTCTCATCCAGGTCCCAAATTGATGGCCTTGCATTGGAACTTTCTCTGTAGCATTTGTTTTAGCAGAACATCCATCAGCATTATGAACCAAGCAACCAAAAGCAAAACATAATCTCGGGAGTTTCTCATATTTAAATGGCATCCACACTTTTTCACCATTAACCAGAAGAGTTCTTCCCCTTGCTAACACCTTATGCAACAAGATATCAATCTTAACTCTGAGAAACTGTCCCCACCCAACACCATCATCTAGGAGATCCATCTTGATGACTCTGCCAATGGTCTTCCCAATCTGGTCTCCATCTTCTTCATTCATGTAATCCAAGGGAAAATTATGTATTTGTACCCAAAACTCTTCTGAATCAAAGTTCATCTTCCTTGGCTGAGTGAAACCATCATATTCCTTAAGAACAAGTAGACAATTATCAAATAGCCAAAGTCTTCTTGCCATGACCCTTATCTTATCTGCTAGTGTTGCGAATGTAATAGTGAAAAAGTTTGCTCCACAATCTTTGAATTTTGTAGGCTTACTTATTCTCCATATTTTCGCCATAGTTGAATTCAGAACATCCTTTCCAATAGTCCGATCCATGCATAATTTTCCCACCAAACTACACTCTCCCTTCCTTTGTGTTTCTAACACACCCTCTCCTGTAATCTCCAGAATACATGTTTCTTCTTCTGTTAATGACAACCTACTCCACTGATTCTCCAACTCATCCATCCTCTCCATTGTATCACTGAATCCTAAAGCACTCGTGTGTCTTACTCTACCTCAGGTTTCAGAGAGAAAACGGAGAAGAGACTAAAAAAGATTTTCTTAAATTTATTATTCTCTTAATTACAACACTAACATTCCTATTTTACCAATTGCCATCGTTCACTCACCCCATCCCTTACACTCTCATGCTATTTAAGTAATCATTTGTTGCGTTACACGATCTTCAGTTCTTAAATATATTTCAATTTTTATTTCTCAAAAGACATATGTGTAAGGAAATTTTTCCCATTTCACAAGTCTATTGGGTCCTAGCCTGATATGCAACTCCAGGATCCAAACTTATCTATGAAAAAAGGCGTCAAGGAGGAAAAGCAAATAGGTGGTTGATGGGATGGATAGACTTGACATATATCGGCCATACTCTGATTGTGGGGTACAAGACAGAGCGGGAAAGACGGGGAAGTCGTGATCCTCTAACATGGAAACATCAACGAACCACTAAAGATAAAACGAGATCAGGGAACCAAGTCGCATTAATGACATTACTGCCCGAACTAATGACTTTGACAAAAGGAACAATACAAATGACAAGAACTCTGTAGAGGCATATACGATCTATCCCCTTTCCAGACCCTGGTATAAATAGCAACTCACATATAAGAGAAACGCTCTGTGATCCCTATATTCTCTTACTTATTTATAAACTTTCAAGAGATTTTACTGACTTTGGCACAAGAGACTTCCCGGTCTCAAGGTCACCCTCTCCCAGTTGTCTTCTTCTCTATTTTTGCAAGCTCAGTTTTGAAATCCTAAATTGCTAGAATATGGTCCAAATACATACGAAACACAATGTTAACAATATAAATTCCACTTCAATCTTAGTCACCACACACAAAGAAGCATGTTTTTCTTTTCCTATAATGAATTTAAGAGCTTTTGATGTGCATAGCAGGTGTACGAGTGTTAGTCAAAAAATCAGTTAAAAATGAATATTTTTATTTTAAAATCTTTATACCACACACTATTTATGAATTATTATTTAATTTTAAATTTTATAAATCAAATTATATTTTATTAATATTATTTATAACTAAGGTTGGATAGCAGTGACTGGCTATCCCGTTTGCTCACTATGCAGGAATAATGAGCAGATTATAAACTTCTTACTCTGTGAGGAGGGTGAGTCTCATAAAAATGATTATCAAGCAAATGTGGTATGGAATCCGCAGCATTCTCAACCAAGTAATTGATATCCTTTTTTGTTTTTATTTTTGTTTATTTTTTTCACATTTTATTTCAATTTTGTGGTGTTTTCTATTGGTGGAAACTATATTGATTTTGATTAAGACTACGTTTAGATGTTGAGTTGATATCAGATGAACTATAACTAATAATTATAAAATAATAAATAATAATGAAGTAATCTGAACTCACTAACCAAACGTAACTTTACCCTATCCTCGTGTTTATTCGTCCAGTGCGAGTGAATTCTAAGGGTCGAACCCAGCTTAAGGTTGAGTGTGGACTAGGTAGGCTGAAAAATACACTCGAATAGGACGGATATCATCCTCATATACACTAATTTCAAAAGAGATAACCAAAATTTGTCCACTTTTGTTGCATACACGTTAGGCTGTATAGAATTAGCATACCAATAACATCGATGATAATGAATTAAGGTATTTTAATTTTATATATATAAATTAACACTATAATCTGTGTAGGAATTTGGGTACACAGATACATCCATATATAGACCCAAGCGTAAAATACGGCCCGAGTACCCACCTGGATTAATCTAGATTATAACTTAGGTTGGTAGCAAGAAGAGTTCAAGTTTTGAAACTCAAAAATTCAGGTATCTATGTGGACCAAATTTTGCACCCAAAAAAAAAAACTCTTTTATTCTTAATAATAATAATAATTATTTTAAAAAATTCAAGTACCTGGATCATGCATAAATTAACATTTTTAAAAAATAAAATAAATCTAGGTTGCGCGGTTGCGATACTGGGTTTTGAAATTCAATATCCACTCATGTATCCATGCTAAGGCTAGACTTAGACTCCAACAGAGTCAGAATACCCAACTTCGACCAAAGTCAGAGGCTAAGTTGAGCTCCGACTCCAACTTTGAATCTGAGTGGAATTTGATTCCATTTGGAATTGTCGGAGTCAGAGTAGACTTTATCTTCGATTGAAGTTCTTGAAGTCGGAGTCAGAATTCAAGTCAGAGTTAGGTTTTTTTCTATTTTTCTCACCACTTTTCGAGCATCCAAACAACATAAAAAAGTCAAATAGATCTCTTACTTAGATAGTGAAGCACGTGGATTCCTCTATCTTCGCTCGTATCTGCCCCACGCGGCCATGCCTAGACAACAATGAGATTAAAAATTAGGATGACGATTGACAAAGATAAGATGAGAGATCAAAGAAAAAGAAGATGCGGGGCTGAGAGAGAGAAGTTAGAACAAAGATTCAAAGAACGAGGGTTTTAGCTATTGTTGATCGAGAACATGAAATAAAACATAGGAAGAGATAACAATCTCGGTTGCGGAAATGCGTATGAGGAAGAATTTGAGTTTTAAGATGAATATATATATTGGAGGAGAAAAAGGCGTCGTTTTCTCCTTTTCTTAAAAAAAGTTTGCAAAACATGATTGTCTCCGAGGGGCTCGTACTCTGGTAAGAAGGTTTGCAAAACAATGTCTCAACCATTAGGACTCAACTGCCTATTACTTATATTAGAATATCAAATATATTAAGTACAAATATCAGAGTTGGAGTTTGGAGGTTGAATCCGACTCCGACCATTTTTTTTAGAGTAACTCCAACTCCGAATCTAAACTTTGAGTTTTTTGATTTCGTTAGAGTCGAAGCGGATGTCGACTAGAGACGGAGTCATCGGAAGTTTTGTCCACCCTAATCCATACTCACTCTTGGATATGAGTGGGTGGGTAACCCGATATTTCCAAACTCGAGCTTATAACTACCTTTAGAACTCAATTATTTAGGCTTCGGATGAACAATATATATATATATATGACATCGTTGAAGCATTCCATGGGGTGGAATTCACTTAATTTTAATAATTAATCATTTTTTCTAAATTCAAATATATGCATTTCTCAAATTAGATTTCTATTTTTTTAAAATTAAAACTCAATTATATAATAAATTTTAAAATAAGAAGTATTGGTTGACAAGATTTTGCCATTGAATATGACAAGAATGGCAACTTCTTGATTCGTTTTGGGCTTTGATATTCATTGAATGAACATTGAATGAAGATGACATTTTTTTAAAAATAAATATCGAAAATTCGAATTTTTATGAATCATTATTGAAGTAGTTTTAAAATATAAATATATAGCATTTTTATCTTGATATAATAATTTTTTTCTATAAATAATTATAATTATATAATATTTGTGATGGAATAGAAGATCATATCATCCATTTATCATTTCTTTAATTATCTTTATTTGAAATAATTAATAAGTGATATTAGATATAATTATAAGTTGTATATGTGTTGCGCATTCTTTAAAAAATCAGTGAAATTTATTATTAAAAAATTAATTTTTTCATATAGGTCTCATAATTATTCATTTGTTTTTAAGTATACAACATTTACACATTTTATAATTGTAAAATCATTTTTTTAAATATTTTTAAATATATTAAAAAAATACAAAATAGGATGGATTGGTCACATAGTGGTAGCAATATATGATACAACCCGTTAACCCAATAGGAATACGACATGATAAAAGTGGGTTAGAGTTTAGGCTTAACGGGTTCAGGTCAAAACGAGTTGACCCGTTAAGACATGATTGCTTAATGACTTGATAACGGGTTAACCCGTTATGACTCGTTAAGAAAGTTAAAGTTACAATTATACCCTTATACTTAAAAATAAAATTATTAAAATTTTAATTTCGATATTTTTATTGTTTGGATTATAATTTTAGACTTATAGTTAGTTATATATATATTTTTTTATAGATATTGTGATTTTAACATTTATATAAAATTATACTAAATTTAACTAGGTCAAACAGGTTAATTTCGAATCTGTTCAACAGATTTATATAAACGAGTCAAAACAGGTTGACACGACACAATCCGTTATGTTAACGAGTCGTATTAGAGATTGAGATTTTGATATAATAAACTTAACGGGTCGGGTTAAGGTTGACCTATATAGTATAATATATATGTTTTGATACGGCACGAATACGATCCGTTAACACGATTTGATATCCCAACTATCATATGAGCATTTTTCATATCTTTAAATTTTTAATGCGAAGTAATTTATAATGGAAGTTGATTTTTAAATAATTAAAAATAATTATTTAATTATTTATTGATTATTAAATAAATAACTCCTGTATATTTGATTTTTAAACAATTGAACAATTAAAATAAACATTTAGGGAAAGCATTTTGGGAAGGAATTTGGAATTGGAGCAATTCGCAATTCGCAACTCATATTAGGCTGGAACTCGAGTAGCAAGCTCGAGATTCAAACAACAGATTGCAATCAAGCACATCATCGAGATCCGATTCGTTTGGCCGACTTAGAATTTCGCTACATATGGATTTCTCCGAGTTGTGGGCAATCTTCGGGCCGGGCGTCGCCGGAGCAGTATTCGGTACCGGCTGGTGGTTCTGGGTCGACGCCGTCGTCTGCAGCTCCGTAAAGGTTTCCTTCGTCCACTACCTTCCTGGTACTTCTTCTATTCGAGTCTTTGGGTGTATTTATGTTATTATTAGGGTTTTCGATTATGTGTATGACAGTGATTGTTGGGTTTGCAGGCATATTTGCAACTTTTGCGGCCCTGATGTTCAACTGCGTAAGGAAAGAAGACATTGACTACTCTCCCTACGAGGAAGGCGAGTGGAGGTCTGGAATATCTCTGCCTCTCCCATGTGCTTGCTTCTGCTGCTCATTTGTTTTAGTTTTCTGATATTGTTGCTTCTGATTCATTGGTCTTTTAATCGAATGCCCTTTAACGATGTTCATATCATCATAAGTTTGTGTCCGTTGAAATGTAATGATTTTTTGATAGGTAATCAAGAAGTTTTATTCATTAAAAGTAAGGCAAAGCCCAAGTATACATGGAGTACCTAACTAGAGTTTCCAATCAAAAGTAGAAAATCATGGACATTTAGCCATTACAAACGATGGCCGCCGCCCATAAGAACAATGATTTTAAAAAGAAAACTTTAAGCTCCTCCGTTGTTCTCTTGCGATTTTCAAAGCTTTTATCATTTCTCTCCCACCAAATACACCAACACATACATATACGAACCATACTCTAGATTGCTGCCACTTGTGAATTACCTCAGGGGCCTCTCCAGCTTACTAGGAAATCGATCAGTCTAAGAGGAATGACCCATGACAATCCAATTCGTGCAAAAAAATCATTCCACATAGTCTTGGCGACCTTGCAAAATGTAATGACTTATGATGGGTTTCTACAGTTTGTTAAAAACAGCATTGCGGTATTTTTTTAACCAACAAGCTATGAACCCCAAGGGTACGAAGTGGTCAAGCCGTATAAAATGGACTTCTTGGGATTGAAACTCAGTTTTCACACTCTTAGGGTCATCGGACTGGGGTAATTTCGTCTTGAATCACCTAAGTTGCACTTGCAAGAAACTCTTTGCCGAGAGCCCTTGAGATTACTCGGGATTTTGTCCTGGACACCCGGTGCCAATAAAAAAAAAGCTATGATTTAATGTTACATGAAGTACATTAACACTAGGATGTACTAGGAGTACATGAAGTAATGCAAAATCATTGTGTGTCTTTTAGAATATGAGTACTGGTCTACACTAGCTACATGCACAAAAATTAATAAAAAATTTATGAGACTGATATTAATTTATGAGAAGTTCTTGGAGCAATGCTGTATATAATAAGGATTGAAGTTTTCGAGCAATTTATATACCTTTGAGTTTCATATTAGTGTCTAGAATATTACTCATTGATGGATACTTCTCAGATAAATTCAGTAATGCTAATACCTAAAAAGTGGAGTGCTGAAGGCAAAGAATTCCCTTTGTGCTTGGTGAGAGTAACTTTCACCTTTTAATTGCATAAAGATTACTCTTTTAAGGGGATTATGGACGTTGAAAGCATGGGGAGCAAGAGTGGGGTTAGGATTTGGATTGCCATCCTCAGGAAGTGTACAAAAGGGCATACCCAACTAGTGAGAAGTATAAAAAAGAACAAAAATCCTAGAAAGCTAGAAAACTAGAAGCTGTTTTCTCCAGCCAACCAAACATAAAGGGAGCTGAATATTAAATCTTTTTAACTCTATCACGTCCTCTTACAGTCTTCAAATGTGCTGGCATTACGTTCCTACCAAATACCCCCACATTAAGCGCAAAAGCAACAATCCTCCAAACTTCTATATTTTTATATTTCTGTCCACGTGTGATTATTAAGTTGACTTAAGAAATTGAATGCTCTTCGGTTTGCTTTGACTGAGTTTATGGATCCTATCATTCCATTATTGCAACAGATTGAAGCTTTGGCTTTTCTTCGCATATGTTGTGTCCTTCGTATCTCTAGCAGCATCAGTTGGCCTATTGATACAAGATTCAATTGTAAAGACTGGCCCTTCTGTTTGGACGGGAACTGCAGGTGTCTTGCAATGCGTGTTTGTGTTGGTCAGGTAAAAAGGTCTTTCAGCTTAGGATTGATCCATTTTTGCCCTTTGTCTCGTAGTTCTAAATGTGACAGCCCTCCTTCTAGAGCACATTATCATGCTGGTACTATTTAAGTGAAGATATAAGTATTTATTCTATTCAGAAATTCATTTCTCCTTCACTTTTCCTTGCTCTGCAATCATCTTTAAATTTGTTCCTCTTATTAGATTTCTGGTTAGTTCATCTTGGAAAGGATTAATTTTAATATTTGTGAAGAGTTTGTGTTTTGAATGTATTAATTGCAATTTGCCATCCCAAATATCACACGAGCAGATATGCATGTAGGCATGTACAAACAAGGACATTCATGTTCTGATGACATAACTTTTACATAGTCTATATTTCTTTTTTCTTGTTCAAACAAATTCTTATATTTGAAGACAAAGGGAGATGGAGGAACCTTTCCATCTCGATATTATTCTGACTGTTGACTTAACGCCATCATAAATATTGTCTTGAATATTGTACTACATGCTAGTTTTTTCGATAACTCAAATTTTGTTTCATGCAGTGGGCTGATTTATTGGACTTCTCATCCAGAGTAAACTAAGTGAATCCTTGTGCTTTCCAGTTTGTGATTGAATAAGTGAATCCTTATGCTTTCCAGTATGTGATTGAAATTACAAGTGGGCTACCCATTTGTACGTGTATCATTTTACTTATTCAATTGGTGAGATCGAAAATACTTCACTTTCTGTAAATGTTTATACTGTAACAATCTTAAGCATCAAAGTAGCAACTCTTGAATTTGCGATGGTTGATGTAGATCCTTTTTACTTACAAATTTCATGCTGTTCTGTTGACTATTTCAAGCGCCGACTTAAAACAAAAAAAAAAAAAACGAAGAGAAAAGAACCCTCCTTCAAGGGTCCCGTCTTGATTTCTACCACGCACAACCCCAGTTTTCTTATATGTTTTTGGGTTTGGTTCCACTATCTATCCTGCACTCATTTGCCTACAGCTGAAGGTATAGGCATCCTGACTCCTGAGCTGCTGATAGCCTCAGATTTGGAGGGTCCAAAGTCGATGTGATTGAAGATGCAGAATGAGATTAGGTTGATTTGGTTTTTTGACTGTCCTCAATTTAGCTGAGTTTGGGTCAGATTTAGACTTTTCTAATATCCAAACAAAACTCTCAAATCACTAAACTCATTTTAATTCAAAATTTCTTTACATGGGAAATACGTAATATTTTTCAACTTAATACTTTTTATACGTGGGATCTATAATATTTTTCTACTTTTTATAAATACATTTAAATTTATCTTAATATTTAAATATATTTAAACTCATTTGAAACGTGTCTTATAGAACTAGGGGTGTGCAATCGGATTAAATTTTTTTTTCTGGTCCGGATTCGAAAATCCGGGTGAATCTAGGCAGTTCTCTGTCTAGATTGGACCCGGGCAAGTAAGATGAATCTGAATCAGGTTATGTTATCCGTAATTAGGTCTTATTTTAAAAAAGATAAAAATAATTCAATTTTTTTAAATTTAAAATAAAAATAATATACAAAAATTATATTTTAATAATATTTTAAATTTATAATATTTTTATTGAATTTCTTATCTCTTCGAGTCACCCCTCTCAAAACTCCAAAAAAGTATTTTTGAACAGAATGAAGTGTTCCAACAGGCTGCTGGAGGTTTGTAGTCACCACGATATTATTTATTTTGTGTATTAGTCTAATTAATTATGATGTACTATTATTTATTTTATTCTTTGTAAATTAATATTTTATTTATGTTAGCTATGAGTTCGTACCCCGACAAGATCACGTTTTTCATCGGCCATTGCTACTCTTCTGCCAATGCTGAATCGGGCCGGGGCTATGTGTTGTTTCTTTCTGTGTGAAAGGATGCTGGAGAGAGAAGGGAATGCGTCGGGGTGGCAAACAACAACAACACAACTACATTATTTTTGAGTTTTCCCTCTCCATGAGACGAGCCCAGCGCATTCATTTATCTTGTATAAATCACACAGTACCAACAACTTGTATTTGTCCTTCATTATTTCCATCCGGTGAAGTAGCCGTGTCATACACGCCATCTAACTTAAAAGGTGTCAGCCTTAAGACAAGTACCAAGATGAAAAAAGCTAGGGAGAACACAATATTTTATGAAACAAATCAAATCATCTAGATTAATCTGAGAGGATTAGAACATGATCAGGTCTTCAAAGTTGTCAGCAGGCTTATTATATGCAAGAGCCAATCTCACACAGTAGTATGTATTCTATTAACAGCAGCCCAACGTAAGAAGAATGCGGGTATTGTAAGAGGTACAAAAACAGAAACCATTATATTGTTTTTTTTGGTGTAAACATGTTTATTGTTTGCTTCACTTTTCGCCTGTGCCGGAATAACCTAAATAATATGCAAGTCTTTTTATTCAAAGGGACTTGCAACATGAATTTATATATGGAGAGGAGATCCGGTGATTTAATTAATTGCAGTATGCTCATCAAATCACCACAGAAAACCATAGCTGGTGACCTGCAAGTAGTAACAAAAATATCATTTTGAGTCGCAAAACCAAGCAAACCGATCATCCAGCATGCAGGAGCACAGAGAGACAAAAGTAGGCACCTGTATTTATTAATCTAGATTCTGCTTATATCACGACCAAACACAAAGGTTGTGAGCCAGTTGATTGCCACATAAAATCTGTTCCTCCAGCTTAGAACCCGTGTCAGATATGCTGAGCGCCAAATGAACCAACTCACAAATCCTGCCATGGATAATCCTTTGGCTTCCTGTAACATTGCTCCATCAGTCTCTGATCCAATGTAACTCAATAGCTCAAGAGAGAAGGTTCGTGAGCGACTAACAACTCACCTTGCTCTGCCTGAGATCAACAAGAGCCTTGTATCTGCCAAGCGTTGCCATGCTTCCCAGATGCTTGTAAACAAAAGGCTCCCCGAGTTCTGTGCCATTCCAAGTGCTTGCATGCCCACCATTCGCTTTACCAATTTTATTTAGCAGATGCGCCAGATATTTCCCTTGCCGCTCTGCAACCTTCAAAACTCAAAAGGAGGTACAAAACAGAAACATACAGCATCTTTAGTCGTACAAAACAATGGCTACTAGACACTTAAAATCACTATCTCAAGTATAGCTAGGAAATTTCACACCAGAGTTGTGCATCTGGCTGAACAAGGTATTTGGGAAATACAGTAATGTAGTCAATAGATGTTAAGCATCATCTCATATCATCCATCTCATATTTTTTTTTTTTAGATTGGCACCGGGTGTCCAAGAATAATGTTCCGACTAATCCCAGGGGTCACAGGCCCTCGGCAAGAAGTTTATCGCAAGTATACCTCGGAAAATTCAAGGGGAATATCTCCCAGTCTGATGGTCCCTAGGAATTGTTTGCACCCAAGAAGATTCGAACCTTAAACTTGGACCAATGCCTTTACCACTTAAGCAAACTCCTAGCAGTTATCCACTTGAGCCAGCACCCTAAAAGACTCGGACTTGTTTGGATGTAAGATGGTTTCATGTAAAGTGCAAGAGTGCTTGTGAATAGTGTAAAAACTCGTACAATTTTTTAAGATGATAGTTTGATAAAGTTTTTAAAAAATGGTGGGACCTATGTGAAATTTTTTAAGAGAAGTTTTGAGAGATGATATAATAAGTAATATTAATATTTTTTAAACTAAAAAAAAAAAAAAAGCTTCTCAAACTCACCCAATCATCCCCATGGCAACACCGTGGGGTGGCCAGCCTGCCAGATTGAGCAGCCATGGTAGCCGCCAGCCGGAGTATTCTGGCCACCTCGTGGTGGCAGCTACCATGAGGTGGTTGCAGTGTGCAGTTTTATTTATTTTTAATTAGTTTTTAAATTTATTTTGAATATGGTTTTTCAAGTTTTGGGGGTGTAAAAAAACTTTGAGGAGTTTTAATACTATAGATATTATATGTTTGGGAATGAAACCGTCTTTGACTTGAAAAAATGTCTCTGACTTTAGAAATGGTCTTGCATCCAAAAAAGGGTTTAATTCAAGAAAAATACTCTAGCCACAAATAGAATACACAAAAGTAATTCCACAAATTGATGTGGCATGATATGGTTCGTCAGATTGTAAAATTACTTTTATTGTAAAGTAGATCTTATGAATTACATGAAACCACATCAGTGTGTGAAATTTTTTGTATAATCTCTTTATGACTGTAGCAGTACTTTTAATTCAAACCTTACCTGGGCCAAAGCTGGAAGGGCTGGTTTTCCAGTACTTTCAACAAACCCACTGCAATCCCCAATTGCAAACACATCCTCCACGGAAGGAACGCGGAGCCACTCATCAATACCAATCCTGTAAACATGATAGGATTCGTTAATTAGCCCTAATACATAAGCTGTTTTTAAAGCATATATATCAATGAAAATGAATCTGAAAGGGAGAGAGCAAAACAGAGAAATAAGCCAAATAAACAAGAAAGTTGTGATACAACAAAGCACAAATGGAAAGCTAACAAAAAATATAAAACAAAAAGAAAAATATGACGTATGGGAGGTAATAAATCATAATTAATAAGCATTATCAATACTACCAGTCAAATTTATTGAAATTAGTCAGTAAACCTACGTGATGTGCAAGAAATGCATTTTCATGAGCCAAAAGGAATTAGCAACTAACCGTCCACCTGGAGATTTCGGAATTTCCAAAGAGTTGACAAGAGAAGAGGGACCAACACCTGTAGCCCATACTAACAGTCCATACGGAACCTCTGTTCCATCATTAAGAATTAACTTCTGAGCTTTAACATCCTTGACAATCCCACGGACAAGACGAACCCCTGACTGTGGGAAACTACTAAATGAAAGATGATCCAGAACTGAAATTGTGTGGGTGCTTGTGAGTTGCTTTTGGAGGGGGAATTTACGAATAATGATTGCCATGCCAATAGTTGCCAAATATCCTCATTTTGTTGCTAGAGTAAGGTGTCCTAAATATCCTGGAGAAATCTCAAGCTCCTCGCAGAGAAAAAGGGTTCCTTCGCTTGGATTTTATCTTTCACAATTCATAATGAGCTTTTCCCACAAAAATATCAGATTAGAACTCTCAATTTGAGCCTTTTTATTTTTTAAAAAATGAATTTTTAATTTTAGAATATTCAATGCATAATCCATCAGAATATGTTTAAGATACAAGCAAACAAATGATCATTATTAATCTATAAACTCTTACCTTTGTCAACTGCTTAGTAGCATACTGTCGAAGGCGATCATCAAAGGAAGATAAGATCTCGTTTGCCTGAGAAGATAAGAACAATTTACTCAAAATTTCCCTTTTTTTGGCAATAGTGCATGAATTGAAGGAAATATTCGTGCAAGAATATTTCACAGCTTAAACTGGTTTTAGAACAAACCTCAATTAAAGTAACGCGTATATAGTCTTTCACATGCACATATCTTTCGTGAACATCATTCTTTATGAAATCACTAAGTTCACCACTGAATTCAACTCCTGTGGGACCACCCCCAACAACCACACAGTGTAGAAGCCTGCTTTTCTCTCCTTCTGAAATACCTGCCTCCAACCCAACCGGAACAGTAGCATTCTCAGTTAAAGCTTACATCATTTTGAATTCAAGAGAGGGAAAAAAATTATTGCATTAATATACCGGGCACATCGGACAGCATCAAGTTTAGGAGTAGCTTCCGACGAATTTCCTGGGCATGGTGAACTTCCCGGAGAAAAATTGCATGTTCATTAACCCCATGGATTCCAAAAGTTAAGGGCTGTGCCCCCAAAGCAATTACCAACTTGTCATAAGCGATCTTAAACTTCCAAGGATCCAAGGTGTCTGGTCCATCAGTAACAGTCTCACAGTGCACCTTCAATATCCAAAACGCAATTTCTTAGAGTTGAGCCATTCTGCAATTCAAACCTTCAAGATTTTTTGGACCCACACGTGTTTAACTAGATTATTCAGTGGGCTTATCATATAATCCGAATATAATAAGCAAAAGACAATTGCTTTTCCTTTCAACTATGATCACGGTTTCATGAAATTGGACTTTTTTCCTTTATTGGATCTTTTTGCAGACTGTACCCAACAAAGTTAGTTACCAAATAAGATGGAATTATATAACTTTCTTTTTCTATATATAAGATACAAAGTGAAAAGGGGTGAGAGGCTCAACAATCATCTCAATTCAGCTAATACAACGCAAGAAAAAGGAAAAAAAAAATGGAGCCAATGAATTGGCCCCACCCATTCCCCCACAAGGGGAGCTGCCGCTGAAGCGGTTTTGATTCGTCCCGAAATGCAATGAAATGGAATTATGTAACTATTATAGCTTAGAGCCATCCAATATAATAATCCAACCGGGCAAAAAGAAAAAACCTTTATAACAAAGGAAGCCTAGAATTTGAGAACCTAGAACAATAAATTTTCGAAACATTTTTCTCCAAAAATAAATCGTCACTGTAAAGTTTACCTCTAGTAAAGCCGTCCATAAAATGTACTCCAATAAGTCATTGCCCGAAAAGATGACAATGTTTGAACGGATAAATAAAAACTTAACAAATAAACTTCTGATCTGTCGATAACTACACTACCGTTCAATCACAATTCAATCTGTTCGTTCATTGGATTGATGTCAAATCAAACTTCATAAGTGCTTTTCTACAAGTCGTTCCCCAAAAGTAATCAAAGTTAAAAGTCCCTCGAATTTTAGTCACGCACTTTTTTCCAAGCAATGCAACAAATCCGAAAGTTCACATACCAAATGCTTATCGGCATCGATGCCTGTACAATTGGCTAAGAAGAAGTACGACCCGGGTTCGCGGGAGATGGCGGGTTGGATCCTGGCGATCGGCTCAGCGACGGACCTGAACTCGAGGGTCCCGACGCACGTGGAGGCCAAGAGAGGAGTGAATACCATGTGGTTCCGCGGCGAGACGCACACGACGTCGTAGAGCTCCGTATCGAGGCCCTTCATGAGCCGGCACCCGGCCCACCCGGAACCCAGAACCACAACCCTCGGCTTCTCGCCCGGCCTCGTGGGTGCAAGACCGGAGTACTGGATCGGCACCGGCTGTGGGTCTTGAGGTTGATTGCTCGCTTCACCGCTCAAATATCTGAGAGAAAGCAGTGTGGAGGTCAAGGAAAATGGGCTGGAGACTGCGTTTCTGGGTTGGACGGCCGAAACTCGGATTAGGCTTCTGAACCAAGCCATAGTGAGAGTGAGAAAGTTCTGTTTATCGGTCTCTCAAATGGGTATCTTTCTCCCTGTATCTCCCAGAATCAGGAGGATTTTGAAGAAAAAGAAGATTATTGTTCCTGGAAAAAGGAATGAGGAGTCAACAGCTGGGTCGGTACTGATGACGAGAACGATTGAGCGGCAGCTGGCCGAGGCTGACAGTTGACGTCTGTGACACAATTTTGAGTTGACGTGCAACTGTCATTTATATAACCTTTATAATTATTCTTCCGGAAACAATAAACGCGTAATCATTGTCAGTATTTACTGTTTATTTATTAAAAATATGTCTCACTTAAACATTTATTCGTTTCGTTATCCAATTAAACTCAACTTATCTTACTCATCATTACAATTTTTTTTAAATTTTAATACAAAATATAATAAATAATTCAACTTTTTCAAATTCCAAAATAATAAAAATATTCAAAAATAATATTTTAACAATATTTTATTATCTAAACTCAACTCAACTCAACTCATTTCAACAACCAAACACACCCTTAGTTATTTAATCTATCTTAATTTATTATTATAATTTTTTTAAAAATTTAAAATAATAATAATATTAAAAAATAATATTTTATTAATTCAATTCAATTTAATTTAATATTTAAATACAGTCATAATTAACTTATATTTTAATTATTTAAATTGGAATAAAAGTATGATGATATTTTGATAATTTCAAACAAAATTAAGGGGTTACAAAAAATCAACTATCTTGTACTATATAATTATTTTTAAATTTTTACATAAAATATAATAAATAATTTAATTTTTTAAAATTTTTAAACAAAAATAATATTATAAAAATATTTTATTCAATTTTTAACAAAACATCTTGTAGATATTGTGTCAATTATTTTACTATTTATCTCTATTACTCTAACTGATGTATGTTAAGCCAATTTAAGTGTGACACATAGTAATAAGCAGCAGCTCTTATCTATATGCAGTGGAGTGGACGTGCTAGGCACGTAAGCAAACTTGACTTATTTGATATGAGGAATGTAGACCGCTGGATCAAGACACGTGTTGTAATCTGTGGGGCATGTATATATTGCATTGTTGTTGTGTTAGGGTTATGAGTAAATAGAGAGATTGAGATTTTTTTGCCGTCTTCAAGAGCTCTGTATGTTAGCGAGAAAGAGTTCATTCTAAGGTTTTATTGAGAGTGAAAGCAAGGATATATTGTGACTTGTTTGGCTTCGTATTAGATTGATGATCTTGTGTATGATACATTGACTTTGAAAATTACTCAATAAAGAATGATCTCTGATGCTGTTCCAGCCGTGGATGTAGGCCATTAGGGCCGAACCATGTAATCATTGTTTGTATTTCTTATTCTTTATTTCTATGATTATTTCTTGTTGATTTATTTGATTATTACTTGTTCTTGCTGTTCTTGATATTTTTTCTTCAATACTTGTATATAAGGGTGTAACCGGTCCGGTTCGGTCCGGTTTTGGACAAAATCTTGGACCGAACCGGTATGACCGGTTTTACATTTTTCAAAACCGATTACGCACCGGTTACCCTCATAAACCGGTACTTCCGGTTTTACCGGTTTCCGGTCCGGTCCGGTCCCCTTTTTTTATTTTTTTAAAATGTAAATTTGACATTAGTATAATATTAGACTAATAATATTAATATTAGACTATTAGTTTAGTTATATAATACATGATCAATTACATTTTCATTTTTAAGATTAAACTTTTATTTTATAATAATATTATCCTATATATAATTATATTAATAGCATATGATCAAACAAATTACAAATGATCATATTTAAGATTAATATTTTATGTTATAATTTATAAATTATAATATAAAATTATTTCATATATGATATATAATTATATTATATATAAAAAAATTTCACATATAATTATAAATTATATATAAACTTATATATTAATATATATAATATTTTGTATAATTTTAATTTTTAATAAAACTTAGATATAAAATATTAGTTTTTATATTTTTATTTTATCAATCGGTCCAGTCCGGTTTGGTCCGGTCCGAAAAATCTCAAAACCGGAATCGGACCGGTTTCAACCGGTTTACGCATTTTAGAAACCGGTTCCGGACCGGACCGGTTCAAAACCGGTCCGGTTCGGACCGGTTTACCGATTTTTCGGTTTAAATTTACACCCCTACTTGTATATTTCTAATTTGGATTTTGGGACTGAGTTCTTTAGACTATAAATGACTCTGGTAATATTTCTCATAATTGGTATCAAGAGCTTAGGTTCTATGGGGACCACGAAATTTGATGTTGAGAAATTTACAGGGGCAAATGACTTCGGTTTATGGAGAATAAAGATGAGAGCTCTGTTAGTCTAATAGGGCTTACAGGATGCTCTCACCTGTGAAATAAGGGGCTCTTCCTCGAAAGAGGAAGGAAAGGTAGAAGTCTAAAACATTCTCCAAAAGGCCCACATTGTTCTTATTCTTTCATTAAGAGATAAAGTGTTGAAGGAAGTAATTAGTGAGGAAACAATTGCTGGTATTTGGCTAAAGCTAGAACACCTATATATGACAAAATCCCTAGCTAACAGGCTGTGCAAGAAAACTAGATTATATACTCTTAAGATGATCCCTGGAACTTCGATAGGGGAACATCTGGATATTTTTAACAAGATTATATTAGACCTAGCTAATATAGATATTAAGGTGGAGGATGAGGATCAAGCAATCCTCTTGCTGAGTTCTTTGGACTCATCATACCAAACCTTAAGGAGACCATGATATATGGTAGAGATACTTTATCCCTAGATGAAGTGCAATCTGTGCTTCATGCTAGGGAATTACAAAATCAAGAAGATACCAAATGAGAAAATGGTGAGGGCTTGTCTGTTAGGGGAAGACCAGAAAAAAGAGGCAAGAAAAATAAATTATAAAATAAGAGAGGAAGGTCTAAGTCTAAAGGAAAATAGTTAAAATGTTTTCTATGTCACAAAGAAGAACATTTCAAGAGAAATTTTCCTGATAAGAAAACTCAAGCAAGAAACAAAAACAAAGAGGATGGGGATGTGGTAGTGGTGTTAGATGGGTATGAAAGTGCTGAGGTACTTAATGTATCTGACGTAGGATCTGGAAAAGAGTGGATTTTAGATTCAGGCTGCTCTGTTCAAATGTGTCCTAATAGGGATTGGTTTGAAACCTTTTTTGAACTGGATGGTGGACATGTAATTTTAGGGAAGAATAAATCCTGTAAGATCATGGAAATTGGGTGTATAAGAATAAAACTATATGATGGGATGGAGAGACTTTTGAGGGAGGTCAGATTTATACTTGACCTAAAGAGAAATTGGATTTCTCTTGGTACACTTGACAACTCAGGTTATTCTTTTAAGTCTGAAGCAGAGGTCCTTAGAGTTACTAAAGTTTCACTCACAATTATGAAATGGATAATTAAAATGGGCTTTTATACCTTAATTGGCAAAACCACTGTGGGGGAAGCATCCTCTGTACAGAATGCTATTGAGAATAAATCTGTTCGCTGGCACAGAAGGTTAAGGCGTGTTAGTCAAAAAGGACTTTTAGAACTATACAAACAAGGCTTGTTGAAAGACACAGGTCTGGACAACTTACCTTTCTGTGAGGACTGTGTCTATGGAAAGGCTAAAAGGGTTAGTTTTAAAATGACAACTCATGTGACTACTCAGACCTTAGATTATGTACATTCTGACTTTTGGGACCTTCTGGAATAGCTTCTCATGGTGGAGGGAATTATTTCCTCTCTATCATTGATGACTACTCTAGGAATGAATGGATTTATATTCTTAAACATAAGAGTGACACCTTTAGAAAGTTTAAGGAATGGAAATCTTTAGTTGAAAACCAGGTAGACAAAAAACTAAAAACCCTAAGAACTGATAATGGGCTAGAGTTTCTGTCAACAGAGTTTAATATTTTCTGTCAAAAGGAGGGGATTCTAAGAAACAAAACTGTGAGGGAAACTCCTCAACAGAATGGTCTAGTTGAAAGGATGAATAGGATCATTTTAGAGAGGTTGAGATGTATGTTATCTAATACTGGGTTACCTAAGACTTTCTGGACTGAAGCTGCTGCCACTTCAGTCCATTTATTTAATAGGTGTCCATCTTCTGCCATAGATTTTAAAACACCACAAGAAATGTGGACTGAGAACCTCCCAGTTACGATTACTTAGAATTTTTGGTTGTATAGCTTATGCACACTCAAAAACTGATAAGTTAGACCCTAAGGCACTTAAGTGCATTTTTGTGGGATATCCTGAGGGGGTTAAAGGGTATAAACTATGGATAGATGAACCTGGCAGACATAAATGTATCATTAGCAGGGATGTGATATTTAATGAATCCCAATGGCTCGGGTACATAAGGTAGAGGTAGAACACAGATCTAGGAACACTGAGGGAGATGTACAAGTTGAGGTGGATAGAGAAAACACCTCAACAGATTCTAATACTAGACAAATCAGTAACTTTGAGGACCCAATCTCAAAGGACTTAGATAAACCAAGTTCTGACTCTTACATTTTGGTAAGAGACAAAAAGAAAATGATTATAAAACCACCCCTAAGGTATGGTCAAGCAAAACTTACAACTTTTGCTTTGATTATTGCAGATGAGGTTGTTTATCAAGAACCAAGGAACTATAAAAAGGCTATTGCTAGCAAGGATGCCACTAAGTGGATACTTGTTATACATGAGGAAATGGAATCTCTAAATAAAAACAAAACTTGGGATCTAGTTACAAAGCCTAATGAGATTAGGCTGGTTGGATCCAAGTGGATCTTTAAAAGAAAGAAAGGCATACCAGGGATAGAAGGTACTAGGTTTAAGGCAAGGCTAATGGTTAAAGTTTCACTCAAAGGGAGGGAATAGATTTTAATGAGATATTCTCTCTTGTGGTTAAGCATAGTTCCATTAGATTGTTTTTATCTTTCATTGCATATTATGATTTGCACTTAGAACAGCTGGATGTAAAAACTACTTTTTTACATGGAGAATTAGAAGAGGTAACTTACATACAACCCCCTGAGGGGTTTTTAAAAGACATTAACTCTAATAAAGTATGTTTACTAAAATTTTTTTATATGGTCTAAAACAATCTCGTAGGCAATGGTATAAGAGATTTGATACTTACATGCTTGAAAATGATTTTAAAAGAAGCCGTTATGACAGCTGTGTTTACTATAAAGATGTTAATGGAATATTAATATATCTTTTTCTGTATGTAGATGATATGTTGGTAGCATGTAAAGATCCTGATTTGATCAAACAGACTAAGCGTAAGTTGAAATATGAGTTTAATATGAAAGAACTAGGACCAGCTAGTAGAATTTTAGGAATGGATATTATAAAGGATAGGTCAGAAAGAAGTCTGTATCTATCCTAGAAAAATTATATTTCTAAAGTTCTCAAAAGGTTTGGTATGGACCAAGTTAAATCTGTAAGTACACCTTTGGGTCAACATTTCAAGTTGTCCACTAGTCACGTCCCAGAAACAGAATCAGGAATAGAATTTATGCAACAAATCCCCTATGCTAGCATGGTGGGAAGTGTGATGTATGCAATGGTTTATACAAAGCCAGATCTTACATTTGCTGTCAGTGTTGTTAATAGGTTTATGAGTAACCCTAGTAAGGCACACTGGCAAGTCACGACACTTTCTTTTAGAAAGGAACGAACACGAAATCAGAGAGAGCAGATATTGAGTGACGTGGCACCCAAAAGAAATTTTCTCTCAACCCTAGTAGCGATTAGGGTTGCGAATGGTCCCAGCCGTAGGCCCCTCGGCTATGCACAGGGGGGGGTAGGATGGTGGGCTATGGAATTTTGAACAATGGCCGATGACGAGTTTGGAGAAGAGGGTGGGTACTGTACCCAGTGGAGGTAGGGGCTTTGCAGAAGCGGTAATGGACCGGCCTCATATTCTTCCTGAGGTTGAGATTCCATTCAGAGATCCCAAATTTTCAGATGGAGAAATGTTCTTCCTGTTTTCACGAGCAAAGATCAACAAGTCGGCTGAACCCTTCCGTTTCTCGGTGGTTTTGAAATTCTTGCGAAGGAGGCCCTCGCTAGATCATGTATGTGGGTTCATCAAATCTCGTTGGAGATTGAAAGCTATGCCGGTTGTTAGGCAATTGAAGAACCCTCGGAATATCCTTGTTCATTTATCCAACGAGGATGATTTTATCTCGGTAATGGCTCGGGGTAATGCTAAGATCACAGGAGCATCGTATCATGTATTTCATTGGACACCAGATTTTGTTGAGGAAGAAGATTCATCTCTGGTTCCAGTATAGGTATCCCTTCTAGGTTTGCCACCGAATTTCTTTCAAGAGTCTATATTGAGAACGATTGGAGGCGATTTTGGGAGGTTTTTTAAGTGGGACAATGCAACCGCGGTTGTGGGTGTTCTGGGATTGCCATCTAGCCATCGGCAGGAGGTTTTATATGAGGAAATTCCTCTATTTTGTTCCTTATGTAGAAAACAGGGACATGAGGAGAGTCGATGTAGCCGTAGACAATGCACGATTGCAACGGGAGTTGGGAAGAATGATCAAAATGAAGGAGGAACAGAGAGGGTAAAAAAGGTGTGGAAAGTAGTGGGGAGTCAAAATATTGATGAGGAAGTGTGGGTAGAGGGGAGGTCAGAGAACGTGAAAAATAAAAATGATGATGAGGAAGTGAGGTTGGTTAAGGATGAGTTTTGTCAAAGGCGACGGGAAGAGATTCTGAATAAAGTTAATCTACGTAAACGAGGGATGGAGATGACTACGGTGGGAGTTTGGTATGTAGATATTAAGGGGGAGGCTAAGATTTAGAGGAATTTTGAGGAGGGAACGGTGAGTGGTAGTTGGAAGGATGGTTATGAAGAAATTCATTGTGTAGAGTTGCCAGTAAAGGATTCATCGCTTAGAGCTGCCAGTTGGAAGGATGGTTCTGAAGGAACTTTGATGAGCACGGGGTCACCTAGTTGGTTTGATATTGTGGAGGAAGATTCAGGTTCAGTGCTAGTCAAGGATTAGCTAGTTGCCAGTAAATCACCTCGAAGCTCACTGAGAGTGGTGGATGAAATGCTTGAATTTGAGTTGTCGAGATTGGCGAGTGTAGAGGGTACTCGTGATGAAGATGGTATTAATAAATGGTTTGAGGGAGAGTCATATGAGGCTGTTGAAGTGGCTGCTACTAAATGTTTCGATTCGGATTTAGAGTTGGATATTCCTCTAAAACGATTAAAGGGGTGAAGAAAAAAGAGTAGTTGGGTGCCATGGAGAGAGAAGGACTTGGTCCAAGAAATTTTTTTAATTTTTATGAAGATTTTTATATGGAATATTAGGAAAATTTTTTCGTCGAAGAGTAGGTTTCGGCGTATTTTGAATAAAAATAAACCATTGGTGGTAGTGATTTTAGAACCTTTTTTTTGTTCAAATAAATGTCGGCGTTGGACGAGGTGGATGCATCCCTCAAATTTTGTGAATACCGAAGTTGGGGGTAAAGTTTGGTTGTTTTGGGATGGTAGTTTGGATTTTGAATTCATTTCAATGACTGATTAAGTTCTCTCTAGATGGTTTGTGTGTGGCAATGTGAAGGTTTTGGTGTCAATTGTTTATGCAAGTTGTTTTCAGAGGAAGCGTAGGGAGCTATGGGATTATTTGTGTGATCTGGATGCGGATGGTGGGTCGTGGTTTGTAGGTGGAGACTTTAACATTGTTCGTAGTGTTGAGGAGAAGGTCGGGAGCTTGTTGCGAGCACCTTGGGCTAGAGAGGATTTTAATTTGTGCATTCAAGATTGTGGGTTCATTGAGATTCCTTCAGGGAGGAATACATTTTCTTGGTGTAATGGAAGGCTTGAGGGAAGGAGGATTTGGGCTAGACTAGACAGGGGCTTGATAAACTCTTTGTTCCTCAATACTTTTGGTGATGCACGTATGGAATATATTCCGAGAACTTTTTCAAATCATTGTCCTATGTTAATTTATTTGCAGAAGGAAAGTAGGAGTGGGGTTAAATATTTTCGGTTTCAACGGATGTGTGTGTCGCATGAGGATTTTTTACTGCTGGTCCGAGAGTGTTGGGATCAAAGGGTTGAGGGTTGTGCTATGGTGAGGGTGAGTAAAAAATTGAAACGAGTGAAGCAGGAGTTGAGGAGGTGGAATATTGAAACTTTTGGGAGAGTTGAAGTGGAGATTAAAAATGTGGAATAAAAAATTATGGAGCTTGAAGAAATGCTTGGTGTAGAGTTCTCTTAAGGAAGGGAAAGAGAGCTGTTGTTGTGCAAACAATAGCATTTTATGTGGATTAATCGAGAGGAAATTCTGGGTTGTCAAAAGTTGAGAATCAAATGGTTATCAGAAGGAGATTCGAACTCAGCCTTTTTTCATGCATCTTTACGGGTGAAGAAAAAAAATAAGTTGATTGAGTGTATGAGGCTTAGTGATGGGACTCAGTTACACTTGGTGGAAGTAATTCATGATGAGGCAGTCATTTTTTTTCAGAATTTACTCACAGCCTCACCAGTGGACGTGAATGATGGATGTTTACGTTTGTTAGAGCCTGCTGTTACCGATAGTGAAAATGAGTTGTTATGTGCACCTCCAACAATTGATGAAGTGAAAGCTGCATTATGGTCTATTCCTCAGGATAGTATTCCTAGGCCGATGGATTCTCACGAGTTATTTTATCCTTGCATGAGAGGTTGTGAAGCAAGATCTTTTTGACATGGCGATATAATTTTTTGAAGGTATTCCCTTGACAATTTTTTTTGGTGCTACTAACATTGTTTTGATTCAAAAGGTGGATGTTCCGGAAGGTTTTGGTCAATTTAGGTCTATCAGTTTATGTTTGATGGTCTATAAAATCATGGTTTTTATATTGGCACCAATTATTGGGGGAATTGTTTCGTTGGAGCAGGCAACCTTTATTCGAGGTCGTAGTATTTTTGAAAATATGAGTAATGCTCTTGTTCATGGTTTGCATCGGAGGACAAGAAGGGGAAATATGATGATGAAGATTGATACGGCGAAAGCTTATGATCGAGTGAATTGGAGATTTTTGTTGGAGGAGTTAAGGCGGTTAGGTTTTTGTGAAAAATGGAGGTCTCTTATTTTTAACTCCATTTCTTCTCCAGTATTTTCGGTCATGTTAAATGGGTGTAGTAAGAGATTCTTCAAGCCATCTCGTGGATTATGTCAGGGGGATCCACTTTCTCCATATTTATTTATTTTGTCAAAAGAATTGCTTTCTAGGATGCTTCGACATGAATTTCAAATTGAAAAAATAAAGGCATTTAACTCGAATGGGGGATAAGGATATCTCCTTTGCTCACGTAGACGATTTGTTGATTTTTTCAAATGGTGGTAAGGCTTCTATTCGGAACTTGATGGGGTCATTCACAAGTATGAGAATGTATCGGGCCAGCTTGTTAACCCAAGTAAGTCTTCTATTTTTTTCTCAAAGAATTTTGTCTATGATCGTAAGAGACAACTGATGCAAATTTTGGGCTTTCTAAAAGGGGATTGGCCTTGTATATATTTGGGGATGCCACTTTACGTTGGTAGAAGGATGTTGAATATGTTTGATCCTTTTTTGGCAAAGGTTCAGAAAAAATTAGAGGGTGGAAGAGTAAATTACTGTCTTTTGGAGGAAAATTAATTCTTATGAAGCATGTTCTTTCTAGTATGCCCATACATTTGATGTCTGTGATGAACTTGCCTAAAGGAATTTTTGCTAAGTTGAAGAGCATATTTTTGAACTTCTTTTGGGGTTCTAGTGCGGAGAAGAAAAAAAGGAATTGGGTTTCATGGCATTGTATTTGTCGTCTGATGGATGAGGGAGGGTTGTGTATCCGTGATCTTGCAGAGATCCAAAAGTCTTTATTTATGAAGTTCGGCTGGAAATTAATTTTCGGAGGTTCATTATGGTCTGATTTTTTCAGAAAAAAAATACATTGGGGATGGTTAGATTGCAGTGCCTGAAGGTTCAGTAAAAGGTTCTGTTTTCTAGAAAAAGGTCATGGAAACACTGTCGTTGATGCTCAGGGGGTCAAAGTGGATAGTTCGAGAGGGGGCTATAAAATTCTGGTTTGATAATTGGCTTGGAGAGGGGCCGATTGCAGCTTCTTTACTAGTTGTGGGTGATCCAAACTTGCTTGTACAAAATGTATGGGAGGGGTCGGGATGGAACCTGGAGGCAGCTAGGCAGTTGGTCGATGAAGATATGGTGCAAAAAATTGTGCATTCAAATGTGCGGGTTAAGGAAGGGAGAGATGTATTGGTTTGGCAACATACTGTTGATGGAGTTTTTTCTACTAAGTCGGTTTGGCAACTTATTAGATCTCATGGAAGGTTGTGACTTTCGAAGAAATGGTTATGGCAAGATCATGTGCCAAAGAAGATGTCATTTTTGTGTTGGCGGGCACGTCAAAATGCAATCCCGGTTGATGATGTTATTCAACAACTTGGTATCCTGGTAGTTTCTAAATGCCAATACTGTGTTGCAAATAAGGTTGAAACATTAACTCATGTTCTTTGTGAAGGAGAGGGACCAAGGAAAGTGTGGGATTTTTTTGCGGTGTTGTTTGCTGTCCAGTTACCAAATTCACGTGTATGAGCTGATGTGGTGAATGTGTGGTGGTGTTGGGTTGCCTTATCCTCGCAGGTACGTTGGCTTCGTGGTACTGTTCCCATTCTTATTTCATGGGCTCTTTGGAGAGTTAGATGTGAGGCACGTATGGAAGATGTAAGGTATAATTGGAAGAGCATAATTCGGATGGTTAAATGTTTTATTTTAGACATATTAGGAGGATTGAGATCTTTTAAGTCAATGGGTGAACGTGATTTGAGAATTAAGGAAGCTTTAAATTGTCTAGTAGTGCCCATTCGAATAAGACCCTCAACGTTAGTTGCTTGGAAACCTCCTTCAAGGGGTTCGTCAAACTTAATGTGGATGGTTGTTCTCTTAGTAATCCTGGGATGACTGGTGGGGGGGGGGGGGTGATTCTGAATGTGCTAGGGTGGGTGCTTGCAGATTTTGCCCATTACTATGGCCAAGCAACAAATACCATTGTGGAATGTAGAGCCTTTGTGGATGGCCTTCATCTTTGTCAACAATTGGGGCTGAGAGATGTGTAGGTGGAGTCGGACTCTAGTGTGGTGGTGGGGTGGTTTATCACAGGAACGTGCAAATATTGGTATTTGTGGGACTTTTGGGAGGAAGCTCAATCGATTATTTCATCTCCTAATGTTTAGTTTAAACATGTGTTTAGGGAAGCGAATATGGTTGCTAATTTTTTTTATCAAAACATGGGGCTAGTGGGGTAACTTGGGATTTTGTTGGAGAGGAGTTTGGTCTGGGGAGACTTAAGGGGCCTATACGTACGGATAGAATGAGTTTATCTTATGTTAGGCGTTAAGAGGTTTGGGAGACGTGCTGGTTTTTTTGGGGTTTCTATGGTTGTAATTATGGGATTTGGTTATGGTATTCTTTCGTCATAAGTGAGGGTTTTATTAATAAATATGAGAATAGATCACTCTTGTACATGTGATCTCGACTTTTTATTAAAAAAAAAATAATGGTTGTTAAGGTATATTTCTGGAACTATTAATTTGGGCCTGAAATATGGATCAAATGTTAAGAAAGGTTGTGAGTTAGAGGGCTTTGTAGATGCTGACTACGCTAGTAATGTGGATACCAGGAAATCTTTAACAGGTTATGTTTTTACTGCTTATGGGGGGCTATTAGGTGGAAGTCAAACTTGCAATCTGTTGTGGCATTGTCTACAATAGAGACTGAGTATATAGCTTTGACAAAGGCTATAAAAGAAGCAATATGGCTAAATGGTATATCACATGAATTAGGTATATTTAAAGGAAATATCAATGTAAATTGTGATAACCAAAGTTCTATATATTTGGCGAAAAACCAAGTATATCATGAAAGGACTAAGCACATAGATGTCAGGCTACATTTTGCAAGGGATGTAATTGAGTCTAGGGAAGTTGGATTGGAGAAAATTCCAACTTAGGAAAATCCCTCAGACATGATGACTAATTCACTGCCATTAGCAAAGTTCAAACACTATCTGAACTTAATTAACATGCAGTCTGTTGGGGTTCCCTAATAGAGGGACAATGCATAAACAACCAAGATGAGAGTAGGATAGAAGTGATGGGTATAACATTGTCAAGGTGGAGAATTGTGAATATTGTGTCAATTATTCTACCATTTATCTCTATTACTCTAATTGATGTATGTGCAGCCAATTGAAGTGTGATACATGATGATAAGTAGGAGTTCTTATCTATATGCAGTGGAGTGGACGTGCTGGGCACGTGAGCAAATTTGGCTTATTTGATATGAGGAATGTGGATCGCTGGATCAAGACACGTGTTGTAATCTGTTGGGCATGTATATATATTGCATTGTTGCTGTGTTAGGGTTATGAGTAAACAAAGAGATTGGGGTTTTTTTGCCATCTTCGAGAGCTCTATATGTTAGGGAGAGAGAGTTCATTCTAAGGTTTTACTGAGGGTGAAAGCAAGGATATATTGTGGCTTGTTTGGCTCGGTATTAGATTGATGATCTTGTGTATGATACATTGGTTTTGAAAATTACTCAATAAAGAATGATTTTTGAAGTTGTTCCTGCCGTGGATGTAGGCCATTAGAGTTGAACCACATAATCTCTGTTTGTATTTCTTATTCTTTATTTCTGTTATTATTTCTTGTTGACTTCTTTGATTATTACTTGTTCTTGCTGTTCTTGATATTTTATCTCCGATACTTGTATATTTATGATTTGGATTTCGGGACTGAGTTCTTTAGACTATAAAGGACTCTGGTTATATTTCTCACACATTTCATCTAAACTGCGTAGAGAATTTGACCCTCATTTAACACATTTTAAGTATTTGATCGTATCAGCCATTTAAGTAAAAAATTATTTAAAACAAGAAGGGCGTTTGTTTGTTTGTTTGTTTTTTTTTAATCTTGGTGTTAGTAATCGAGGCTATAATTTAAGAAAATGGTAAGTGGTATTTCATTTGACAACTCAAAATTTAATAAGAAATATTTGTTTAAATATCTTTATTTTTTTCATATTCTTGGATGAAAATTACTTTTACAAGTGATATTTCTTCTACAAATATTTGAGAATTTGGGGAAAAAAAATATTCCGATAAGTTGAGTTGTCAAATAATTTACTCTTTTGAAAATCCTATAATACATAAGAAAGAAGGATTATTATGGCGGCAATAATGCTAATGATTGACAACATTCAAGATGGGGGCTTCTTTGTCCTTTACAGATGCTAAATTTATCATCCAAATAAAGATTAATAATTTTATGAGGAAAAATAATAATAATTTGTGAGTAAAAACAGTAAAGATCATTTATATTATTTTTAAGTAATTCCACATATAATCATGAAATGTAAAAATGTCAGATAATCATTTTTTGAAAAAAAGTGCAGTTCACTATTAAAAAATTAATTTTTTTTTCATGTGAATTCTATATTTTATTCATTTTTTTCAAAACGATTACATGACAGTTGTATAATTCATGGTTGTAAATATTTTTTCTCATTATTTTCATGGTAGATAATATGTCATTTTATATCCATTTACGACCTAAAACCGATTGGTGGCGATCATAGTTTGGTGTATGTTTAAGAAATAGTTTGTTACTGAGTTATTACATAATACTTCACTATTATTTATTATTTTATTATTATTTTTTACCTACTATTCACTACTATTCAATATTTTATAATTACTTTTTCTCTATTATTAATAGAATATCCAAAAATACCTTACTACTCAAACACAATCTAAGGCTCAATTTGATTATTGAACTCAGCTGATCTCAGTTGAGTTCAATCTAATTTTAAACTGGGGCATTTGGACATTGAGTTGAGTTTTTTATGAATAGTAGTGAGTTGGATAGTGGAAGGAGTTATGTGGGGTCTATTTAAACTGAGTTTAAAGTGTGTTTGGATATTAAGATGAGTTTAGTATTTTTTATGAGAAATTAAAAATTGTTGTGGATCTTACGTATAAAGATGTTTTAAATTGAAAAAAATTGTGGGTCCTACGTGTAAAATTTTTTTGAGTTGGGATGAGTTAGTAATTTAAGAGTTGGGTATTTGGATGTTAGACTCAACTTAAAATTAGACTGAACTCAGTTGAGTTTGGGAACCAAACGAAGCCTGAGTCTAATATGCAAACACTCAACTCTCAAATTACTAAACTCATCCCAACTCAAAACCTTATTATACGTGGGATCCACAACTTTTTTTCAACTTAAAACATCTTTATACGTGGAACTAACAACATTTTTTAATTTTTCATAAAAGTACTAAACTTATCTTAACATACAAACATATTTTAAACTCAGTTTAGATAAGTCTCACATAACTCCCTTCACTATTATTCATAAAAAATTCAACTCAACTGAATTTAGCTCAACATCCAAACGCAGCTTAAAACTTGAAAAGTAATTTAGGGCGTGGTCTTTGTGGTCAACGTCACTACAATTAACATGCACGTTAGCATAACAGGCTTACCAAGCTAGTAAGACAAGGACACCAAGTGGCAAGTATTATGAAAGGAAAATGTTTTGGGGGGGGGCATTCGAGAGTGACTATACTGTTTTACTATTTTCTTATTTATTTAATGGTTAATTAAGTGATTTGTAGTGAGTTTATATTTTTTTTAAATATATAAAAGCATTTAAAAACTGTTTAATGAAAAATAGTGTAATTGCACTTATCAATACAATAAATGCAATCCCTAGCATTGTCCAAAACTCTTACTGCCGTGTAACAAATGAATACATAAGCATCATTGCAACAAACCAAGCTGCAGCCAACACAAATGGGCCAACAAGAATGTGGTCCTCGAAAATTATATTTGTATTAAAGCATGAAAACCAAAGTGCAGAGAGGGTGTTTGGCGAAATGCCTCTCAAAGTATATTTTTATTCACGTGATTCTGAATACCTGACTATTGTGCCTTTACAACTTTATATAGACAAATACAAATAACCAACTCATCCAACCAATGATTGACAGCTGTAATAAGAATATTCTAACATACTTGCTTAATTTATTCTAGACTATTCTTGAATGGAAGTGATCCTTTGTTTGTGTTGTTGTTGCTCTCTTTGCTATCGGCTACTGATATTGAAACAAATGATGATGCATAATTCTTTTCCTTAATAGCCACCCTCTCGATCCAAGTGGCACTTGACATATAGTGAAGCTTGATCGAAGTTGTTCAAACCAAGAAATAGATAGTGGTTTTGTTAATATGTCAGTAATTTGATCTTTGCTAGAAACAAATGACACTTGAAGAGTCTTTGCAGCCACCCTTTCTTGAACAAAATGGTAATCTAACTTAACATGCTTCGGTCGAGCATGTAATACAGGATTGACGGAGAGATAAGTGGCCCCCAAATTATCACACCATAAGGTTGGGGGTTTAGGTAAGAAAATGCCAAGTTCTTTTAAAAGAGATTGGATCCATAAGAGTTCACATGCAGTGTTGGCCATGGCTTTGTACTCAGCTTCAGTGGATGATCAAGCAATGGTGTGTGGCTTTTTGGAACCCTAGGACACAAGGTGAGAACCAAGGTAGGTACAAAAACTTTCAATGGACTTTCTATCATCAGGACATCTCGCCCAGTCAGTATCAGAAAATGCAGAGAGTGTGAATGATGTAGATGGTGAGAAACGAAGACCAAAAGTGAGAGTATTTATGAGATAATGAATAATTCTTTTAATAGTTTGCCAATGTGAAATTTTTGGACAATGCATGAATTGAAAAACTTTATTCACAGCAAATGAGATGTCTAGACGAGTGAAGGCAATGTATTGTAGACTACCTACAACACTGCGATATAAATGAGGATCCTTAAAAGTGACTCCTTCTAGATATGAGAGTTTAATAGAGGTGGACATAGGAATGGACACTGGTTTTGCATTGTGCATGTTAGTACGAAGAAGTAAATCTGATATGTACCTAGATTGACATATAAAAAGACCCTGAAAATCTTGGCAAACTTCAATACCCAAGAAATAGTGAAGTGTGCCTAAATCCTTGACTGGAAAAGCTTGACCAAGTGCATAAATAAAATATGATGTGAAAATGGAACTGGAACCAATGACGATGATATCGTCAACATAAACCAAAACAAACATCACATGAGAAGAGTCACGAAAAATAAACAAGGATGAATCTAATGTAGACTCGTGGAAATCAAGAAAGAACAATTTAGCACTCAGTTTCGAGAACCAAGCCCAATGGGCACATTTGAGGCCATAAATGACATTTTTTAGTTTGCAAACATATGAAGGAAAATAAATTTACAAAACCTAGGGATTGGCTCATGTAAACATCTTCTTCCAGTTCTCTATGTAGAAATGCATTTTGTATGTCAAGCTAATGTAATGACCAATTGGATGAAACAACTAAGGAAATTAAAACTCGAATGGTGACAAGTTTAATTAATGGGCAAAAGGTTTTAGTGTAATGAATCTCTTCTTGTTGATGATACCATTTTGCTACAAGACACGCCCTGCGTCTTTCAAGAGAGCCATCAGCTGTCTTTTTAGTTTTGAGAATCCATTTAGGATCTAAAACATTAAAAGAGGTGGAAGGGGGAATAAGGTTCCACATGTGGTTGAGGCTCTTAAGCATGAAATTTTGTAGCCATGGTATCACACCATTCTTGATGTTTGGAGGCCTCTATGTACGAGTGAGGCTCTTCAGGGACTGTGTGTGAAAGTGAGCTAGGGTTTGACATAGTAAGAGAACTGGACAGATTACAAAAAGGCCATGGAATAGTACCATCAGTTTGGAGAAGGGGATATTGGGTGTTTACCTTGGAGCGGGTCACCGTCAAATGGGTATTGTGCAAAAAAGGAGAAGGCACATGAGTGGCATGAGAGGATGTCGAAGGAAGGGCCAAATCGGTGGAACTCTTTCTGGAATTGGAGAAAGAGATGCATGTTGTGAGAGTGGAAAAATGGATGAAGGCTCAGAGGATGGGCTAGATGTAGGACTTGAAGACAAGTTTTGTGGATTTGGGCCAGTGGAGTGTGGGCTTATATTTGAAGGAAAGGACATGCGAGAGGGTGATGGGTCAAGACAGATCAGGCCCAGAATGAAATGTATTTAGTAAGGAGGGGTCTGGAATGTTGCTGGACAGAGTGGGATTAGGCTGTTGGGCAAAAGGAAAATGGGCCTTTCCGAGAAATATACACACGGCCCGTGGGTAAATGTAGACAGTTATAGCCCTTATGATTAGGACTATAACCAATAAATACACAAAGTTTGGACTGAAAATCTATTTTATGATGATTAAAAGGGCGGAGATTGAACCAACAAGCGGACCCAAAAATTCGAAAAAATTTGTAATTGGGAAATTTACCAAAAAGTTTGTGAAAAGGTGAAGTGCTGTCCAAAAGTGGAGTTGGCATGCGGTTAATTAAAAAAATAGTTGTTTGAAAGGCTTAGGCCCAAAATTTACGAGGCATAGATGCTTGGGCCAAAAGTGCAAGGCCCGTCTCGACATGTGTCGATGGCGACGCTCACTAGTCCCATTTTGGGAATGGAAATGAGGGCAAATAATGCGATGAACAATACCACAAGAGTGTAGTATTTTTTGTAGGGGTCAGAATTCTCCACCCCAATCGGTTTGGATAGCCCACACATTAAGAGAAAAGAAATTATTCACATTTTTTAAAAATGCTAGAAAAAACTTGGAGACATCAGACTTTGATTGAAGTAGAAATAGCCATATAGATTTTGTTAAATCATCCACAATTGATAAGTAAAATCGAGACCCATTGGTAGACAACTTAGGAGAAGGGCTCCAAACATCAACAAAAAGTAATTCAAAAGGTGAGGTAGACCGTGAGGATGAGGGTAAATGTGGTAGTGCATGACTTTTAGCTTGATAGCAAGTTGTACAATTGTGGACAGATTTACTAGAACTTATTGGAAGCTGAAAAGTGTTGATAGTATGTGAAGTAATCCTAGGGGAGGGATGACCAAGACACATGTGCCATGTTTGAGTATCAATTCTTTCACCAACAAGTGCTTGAAGGAGAGTCGAAATGGATGGAGAGATTGTGACATCAGTGGGCATGACATACAACCCATTTCTAACGGTTCCCTGTAGAAGAGCCTCTTGGGTGCATAAATCCTTCACAAAGAAACAATCAAAATGAAATTTAAAATACACATAATTGTCTAAAAAAAATTAATAGACGGAAAGTAAATTCTTGGAAATTGAAGGAACATGTAAGAGGCAAGTTAGAAGAAATTTTCCAGATGGTGAATGAAAATGTTTCAATCCAATGTTGTGAATTGGGAGTGTTGAACCATCTCCAATACTGACTTGATCAGGCCCTTGATATAATAGAAAGTCAAAGTGAGATTGTTGAAATTGGATGTAAAGTTATTGGTTGCAGCAGAGTTAGGTCCCTCGGGCTGTGTTGGGTGAAGAAGGTGAGGTGGCTGTGAGGTTGGCTGAGAAGGAGGATGGGGGTGAGGCTTGATAGCTGTGGTTGAACCTATAATAACAAGACAGGGTAGTATGACCATGTTTGTTACAAACTTGGCATTGGGGTCGATTGTCAACTCGGTTGGAAAAATAATTGTTGGGTCCACAACTAGGTCCTCGACCATGTCTATTGCTACGGCCTCCTCAACCACGTGGAGAGGATTGGAAAGCAGGGGCAGGTTTAGCCGTAGTAAGGTGGGCTTCCATGGAGGTTTTGGATAGTAGGGTGTTGGTTTGGTGGGACAGTCAGAATTCATGAGGTATTGGATAGTAGGCTGTAAAGCTGATGAGGAGTGAGAGGGTTTAGGCGAGTGGTGAGAGACGTGACCAGAGAATCATAGTCAGTGCCAAGTCTAGCCAAGAGATATATCAAAAATTCAGAGGGGGTGAGGATCTTCCCAGCCGCACCAAGTGATGATGCAAGAGCCTTAGCTCTGTTGTAGTACTCAGTGATGGACTCAAGTCCTTTCTTCAACGTAGCCATTTGGTATTGAGTGTGCATGACATGCGCACACGATTGTGCAACAAAAAGTTCCTGTAGCGTTGTCTAGACAACATGAGCAGTCTCACAATCAAGAACTTGCTCCAAAGCAAAATCTGAGAGAAAGAAGTTAAGTGCAGAAATCACAAGTTGATAAAAAAGAACCCATTTAGTAAAGTCTGGGTTAGGTTGATCATCAAGAATGGGTGGGGGTTCTGTGGAGGACCCATCGACGTGGCTATAAAGCTAGTTCCCTTTGAGAAAAGGGACCATTTGGGTCTTCCACAATTGGTAGTTTTTTATTGTTAATTTGACTGTAATGAAATGACTAGCGGAATTGAGAACATTTGCGTTGATTGGGATGGTGGTGGGTGATTTTTCTGAGGAATTAAGAGATGCCATCTCAGTGTTAGAGGAATGTATGAGGATGATGGTCACTGTTTGGCTCTTGATACCATATTAAAGAATGAAAACCAAAGTGCAGAGAAGGTGTTTGGCGAAATGCCTCTTAAAGTATATTGCTATTCACATGATTCTGAATACCTGACTATTGTGCCTTTACAACTTTATATAGATAGATACAAATAACTAACTCATCCAACCAATGATTAACAGTTGTAATAAGAAAATTCTAACAGACTTGCTTAATTTATTCTAGACTATTCTTGAATAGAAGTGATACTCTATTTGTGTTGTTGTTGCTCTCTTTGCTATCGGCCATTGATATTGAAACAAATGATGATGCAAAATTCTTCTCCTTGACAATTTGCAAGCTTATTTATTGACATATAAAACACTCCGCTTATGAGAAAGTTATTACAATAAACGATGTCTTAACACATTAATTTGAAGATATAAAAAATAAAAATAAACACATTAACTTGTAAGCAGTAAAACTTATGAACAGCATACGTAAATATATCAAAGTGAGAACAGCTTCTGATTCTTTCTAAAGCCGACCGCATTTGAGCACAACTTCTGATTCTTACTATATCCCAATATGCAGCCTATTCGTCCATTTTGGCCATGAATTGGATATTTCACGACTGGCTTTTAGGTTTTTGAAAAAAAAAATCTTATAAAAAATAGTTTAAAGATTAAGGTGGATAGATCAAGGGTAGTTCAATGTGAATTGAGGCCTAAGATAAAAAATTTAAAACGAGGAAGTTAGATTGTAACATGGCATCACCTAATATTACATACTTTTTGAAAGAATTGTAGGCTTTGTTTCACTCATCATTGCTTTCTATCATCGCATAAGATCTGTCCAATTTTAAACCTTATTTTAATTCCTTTTTACAAAATATACTAATGCATTTATAATTTTTGGAGGCCTTTGCCTAAACATTGAGCAGATGCTACGTCAAATCTACTATACAATAAAAAGTACTTTATAGTTTAACACACTATATCAAACTACATCAGTCTGTAAACCAAGCATTTCTCTAAGAAGTTAGCCAGTAAATCCAAGATGCAGGACCTTGACACAAGTTTTGATCTAGTAAATAAACAAGGCAATCATTCCAAGACCTTATTCTACACTCCCACGTATTTCCCTAGAGCAATGGATAACAATATTAATTATGCACTTATTACTTTAAATTGGCTTGGCTGTATAAGATGACATCTCAAGAGCCATATTTCTAATCAGTTATCTTACAGCATGAGAGCTTCCTAACCATTGTATTTAGCCTCTACTCAGGCAGTAACGCTTACTAATCAAATAATTATCCCATTTATGCTACCACGAGAAATTAATTTATGACCCAACTTCTATTTACTTATAATTAGTGTAATTTGGGCTAACTGGCTATCTAGATTATGTACTCTAGCTGAAAATACTTCAGAAATACGTACACAGCATAAGTTAAACTAAAAATGAAAACTTTCTGATTTCCTTTTTATCAGTAAAATTGACCAAAAACAACATAAACTTTATCTTTGAACCCTATTTTAAAAGGAAAATGAAGAAAAGAACCAAAATACCCCCCAAAAGATGCTACTTCCAAAGCATCTTCCACTACAGACAAAATATTCCCTAACCCTATCCATCCCAGCCGACCTTGAAACCTAAAAAAAAAAGAATTCCCCGTTCTAGGAGGCAGGATTGGGGCACCTTCCATTTATTGCATTATGCAAAATGCAGACTTCCAACCAAAACCCAACCTCTTCATTCATAGCACTCTTTCTTCAAAACCAAAGAAAAGAAAAAGAAACCATCTGCCATAAAAAAATGATAAGTTCTTGAATCTCTTAGGCAAGAAGTAGTAAATTAAGCTTCTGATCCAGTGTGCGGCGAGCTCAACTCAGAGGGTGCTCCACCAAAACTTGTCAAATGAGATTCAGACAGCTTTGAAAGTATTGGCTGCATACCTCGGCATAGTTTTATGGACGGCTTCCGTTTCATGCACTGCACAAAAATGTGTACGCATAAAATAAGTAAACTGCACTTGCAAAGTAGTTTCATCAAACATATTATAATAGCTGTTCGACTTTTTGTATTTTGGCACTGCAAGAACTCTTCTCAGTTAAATATTGGCCAGTGGTATGAACTGGGCCACTAAGTATTCAAAACCTAACTTGACATACGAGTGCAGGAGTAAACAAAAATTAATCCCCTTCCCTTCAAAAGAAATGAAATGGACAACATAATAATTCCACACAATTCTTTGATTGGATATTTTAGTCGATTTAAAACTCCAATTTAGCTCTACCTTCTGACCAATTCAATACACGAGTCATTAGATGGGAAATGTAAAATTAGACTGCTCCCAGTTCTTAGGCCATAACATTAAAATCTGTACAAGCCAAGACTTCTTTACCTCTTGATAAAAAGCATTGATCTCCTCTTCTGTAAGGCCTTCATCCTCACCAGAATTTTCCTCCCAGCCAAGGGAACGAAGGAAAGCAGCCTCTTTCTCATCTGGATAAACAGTTTCACTGGAACTCATGTTGTTCTCTCCAACAGAAAACCTCTGAACCTCATCACATGTATCACCATCACTAGTCATCTCAGCACCATTCCTAGTAGCATGGGGACTTGCAGGGGCACTGACTACTTCCCCAATTACTACATCAGATTTCTCCACGGTGGGAGAGGAAATAACATGGCCTGAATCTTGGAGAACTGTGGAATTGTTCGTTGAAGTTTTCATTTTTATGAGATTAAAGAAATCATTCCGGCTCTGTACTTGAGATAAGGAAGGTTTCCTTTCCAAAGTAGATCCTGATTTCAGATTCAATGCAGCTGCTTTGCGATCCAAAGAGGGATTCTTAAGGTGGTGGGGGCTCCGCAATGGAGAAGATGCAACAGATGGAGTAACAGGAAGCTGGCTATCTGCAGCTTTGCTGGTTGAATTGTGTGTTGGACTAGCAACATCCTTCAGAGTGGGGGAAACACCATTTTCCCATGTTGGTTTCAAAACAAGAAACTTTCCATGAGATGTCTTTGAAGCATCAGACTTGCTATGTCCACCACGAGGAGATTGATTAACATGTTGCAAAGAAGTTTGTTGAAGCTGCCCGTTCTTGGCAGCAACATTTGCTTCCATAGCTCTGACCACTGTTTTGGGCTTAGATTTATCAGTAGAATTGAGGACCTGGAAAGGAAATTAGCATTAGACAACCCAATGGTAATCATAATCTTAATGTGTGTATGCTTAGATAGATTTAAATTAAACTGGAAACTCCCAATGTTTATTTTTTTCGTTGATCAGTAAAACAAGGATTTTATTGAGGATATAAATAGGCATAGTCCAAGTACACGGGACATATACAACGGCAACACCTAAGCATGAGTGTCCAACGATACAAGAAAAGCATGGCTATTCAAGCCATTGAAATCGATTACAATTGACCAATCGAGGAAACTCCTGATGTTAGCTGCAAACTAGCCAAGTCCATTCGAATCATTTGATATTGACCCTAAGCACAATCTATATCGCAGAGCCTCACACTTATCATGAATTTCAAACCAAAGATGTTCCGCAAGCATGCATATAGAGGGAAAAGAAAAAAGCTCATTTGAATAACTAAAAAGTCAGTATCCCAATAACAATTCCACAAAACTGTTGTGCTACAGTAAACTGGGCAAGTTTTAGGCCTCGTTTGTTTTCGGAGAAGAGATGAGATGAGTTCTCAATTAAAGTTAAAAAGTTAAATAAAGTATTGTTAGAATATATTTTTTAATATTATTTTTGTTTTGGGAATTTAAAAAGTTGAATTGTTTATTTTATTTTGTATTGGGATTTGAGAAAGTTGTAATGATTAGATGAGATGGGATGAGATGGATTTGAAAAAGTTGAATTGTTTATTTTATTTTGTATTGAAATTTGGAAAAGTTGTAATGATTAGATAAAATGATATGAGATGTTTTCTAAAAACAAACGAGGCCTTATACCCCTTTAAATGAAAAGCGCTATAACCCTCCATGGGTAAGTTGGTTCATTTTTAACAACATAGGAAGGACACTTTCCAGGAAAGCATGCTTATTATTTTTTTTACAGGTACAGAAAACATTATTATTATTTCCATCTCATCTATCTAGTACTGTGTATGCTTATGATGCATGCCAATAATCATACTCTTAACTAAAAGATGAATATTCTAAAAAGTAGCCAAGTGTAACAGTACAAGCTCCTAGTCACAGTCTCAAGGTCATAATGTATGTGATAAAACTTGTTTGGCATCAACCTAAATTGTTCATCTAATAAAAGAAGGTAAGCAAATATATATATATATCACGCCATACTCCTGCCAATACCCTTAACATGCAAAGCACCTATCACAGAGAGAGAGAGAGTAAAAGAATCACATATGTTCTCTAACTTTAATGAACCAAAAATTGAATTTGTTTAACAAAAGAAATTACACACATGAAAGAAGATAGAAAGAATCTATATATACTTATTCCGACTCCCTAAACCATAAATGAGGCTTCTTTTACGAAACCTTGAAAAAAAACCTAAAACACATATACCAAAAATTAAGTCTATCAAGGAGCAATATTTAAATACCAAGATGATGTTAGCAGAAAGCAAATCACGATTTAAAACTCCTTTTTTTTATGTAAATAAATAGGGGAATATAAACTCCACCATATAACTAATAGATATCAGATACTCTGCACTCCAAACTACCCATACTAATACATACGCTTTCAAACCACATAGAGTTGCAATGTGCATTCTCCCCTAAAATCAGAAAGTAAAGGACGTGTCATGTCACTTCTCTCATTCATCTTTGAGATCAAAATTGGATTGAGATTGCTATTTGCCAGTTTTCTATATAAGTGTAGGGGGTGCATTTATTCAAAAAATAGCTGGAGAGTGCAATGTGTCAACATCAATAGTTTAGGATGAAAAGAGTAAATGCCTTTTATTTGAAGATGAAAATTTATTTTACCAAATAAATACTATATTATCCAGCAACAATATATCTTTTTTCATCAGTACAGACAGCAGCAATATAACATGGATTCACAGTAAAAAGGGGCAGATGTATTTTAGCCAAAACTTTATAACCCCCCTCCCACGAAAAAAGTCAGACTAGAAAGAAGCCAATTACAGAAACTTATGCTATATTCACAAAAACAGCTAAAGCATTCACACCAGATTAATTGCTTTTCTTTAAATAAAAAGAAAAATTGGTAGTTTTTTTTTTCTATATAAGAAAATAATTGAATTATGGATAGCGTGAGCTTAATAAAAAACATGTTTGCTGATCTGTAAGAGCATTGATCCAAGAAACATATTTCTGAACTTTAATTAACCCACCAGATAAAAATAAAACAAAACAGGAACACGATATCAGAACAAGGACAGACATCAACATACAGGTGTCCCATCCATATGCCTTTATCCATCAGTTGAGTGCATGAAGTTTGATTCCAACAAGGTAAAGGCAACAATGCTCCATAACTAAATAGGACATCAACGGCAAATAACACAAAAAATTAAAGAATTGTGACTGTTTCTTAAACATGGATTGGTTCATCGACTCTGATCCAGAATCCTATGCACATTAACTATGCCTAAATATTACACTTAAAAGAGGCTGACATCTACAATTTTCCAACATCAAAAGTTCCTATGTAAGCTTCTTTCACCGAGTTTGGCTGCAGCATACAATATTCAACAAAAATATACAGGCAAATGACAAATATGATAAGCAAATGGCATTCAAAGTTCAGATTGACAAACATTCTAACTGCCTTACATGTTATAAGATTAGTTCCACAATAAACTAGCACACACAAATATCTGAGGGCAACCATCTTACCAAGGCTTTAGGCATCGAAGGTGTAACAGGTATTAATTGCTTTGATTGCTTAAAAGCCAGTTCCTCACGTCTCTGTGAATTAACAGAGACCTGCAAGTAGAAGAAAGATGTCTTATTAGATCAGCCACAAGAATGGGTTACGTAACTTGAGAGGCTCAGGCAACTTGCTCAATTACCTGAGGAGTAATACCAACTCGTGGTGGAGCTTGAGCCAAGGCTTCAGCCATGTTAAGACCAGCCATTGCACTCGGAGCCCCAGATCCTGAGGTGGCAGAAACAGGATGTTGAACAGATAAGGATCCTCTACTACTGCTGCCAATAATGGTGGGCACCTCTGCTAGAGCTGATGTCCATCCCTCCCCACCAATCAAAGCTGCACTACCTACAGGTAAACTCTGAACAGCTGAGCTCAAACCAGGAGATGAAACTCTTCCTATATCAGGTGCTCCTTGCCTTTCTTCAGTACCAAGTGAGGGAAAATCTTTCTCAAACACTGCCTTTTGCATACTACTACCAACACTACCCCCAGAATGCACACCATTGCCATTGTGATTGCTACTGCTGCCGTTTTTAAAATCCACAGCAACTCTTCGGGGCAATGGTTCACCCTGTTTCCTGGAAACCATAGATTGAGAACGCCACAGCTTGTCCTTCTCTACCCTACTGGGAAAGATGATTCCTAGAGGATCAGAAGAGTCATGGTCCCAGTGATCCCTGAAGCTTGACCTTTCTTTTTCCTTGTCACGGTGATTTCTATTAAAACTACTGTATGCATGATTTGCAGAACCATTAGTAGAACTCCTCCGTGAATTTGATGAAGATGCCCGGTCCAGAAAAGCAGAACGTGGGGCATCAAAATCACTTATGCCCTTAGAGTTTCTAGTTCTTGTGTGATGAGCCAATGAAGGACCATCTGTGGCAGTGAGAGCACAATTATTAAACATGCCTACGACTCTGGGCTTTTCCAAAGATAAAAACTTTGAAAGCACCAGTTTACTGCACGCCTAAAAGTACGTAGTAGCATACACATGAACAGATATATGTATGCAAGCATAGTGGTGCATATATATTCACACACACACAAACTCAAGAGCATGCAATCAGAAACATAAACACGCATAGACATATGTATATTTTACAAAAGCAACATGATTGCAAGTACAAGTTGGCAAGTTGAAAATACCCGAATGAGCAGCAGTTGACGCAGAATGGTGGGCTGAAATGCCACCCCCAGTAACACTTCCAGTATTTCTCAACCATTCTGGAAATAATGTGGGTTCACTTCTTTCCATAAGGAGCACTGAACATGATCAAAAATGGAACAAACAACACTTCTCACCTTCACCAGCTCCACTCTTTTTCCACAGTTTTTCAACGCAAAATCACAAAGTTTTGACAGCAATTCTGCAATTTCCTTACCCTAAAGTAAACTTAATAATTACGGCCAATGAAGCCAGTCAGTTCTCCAAACACACTAACCAATATATGTATGACCTTGATGGGCTCTTCTACTCTTTCACAACTAGGTATGTCCGTAGAATGTTAATCAGGATAAGAAAAATTTCACAGCGGGGTGGACCCAGAGAACGAAAACCGTCACCCTTCTGCACAGATACTAGGCTGTATCTCCAAACAAACAACCCTGCTTCACAACCACGAACCACCACCACTTCGGGACGTAACTGCCCCAACTTTACTCACCTATATTTTTGTGAACTCAAGAGGTCCTTCATCAAACCCAGGCTTAATAGCATCTATTTTTCAATCAAGAGAAGAAAATTTTTCGCAGGTGAGAACCCAGAGCACGAGAACAAAGGCAATGTCAAGAAAATTGAATTGAAGAAAAAAGCCTATCTACATCTCCATCTTTAATTAAAGATGGATTGGCAGATGATAACAACACGCTCAGAAGACCCTCATCTCTGCGGAGAAAAATCGAACCGATTCACAAAAATAGAACTAATTCAACAATGGAAGAAGAACAAGAAAGCCCAGGGTTCTTAAACAGGAGTTCACTCCCATGAAACAGAGAAGAAACCCTAACGACCAACAGAATTATAGTTTGAAGGCCAAGCAAATATGTAAAAAATAGAAACCCTAGAGCCTCCACATGTATCTGTATTACTATCAGGACCTAGGGTTTGAACAGCACAAAATTCTTACCCTAAATACAGGGAATTTCAGAGAGAGAAAGGCACTCGCGGAGGGAGCGATAGAGATGGAGAACTAACCCTAGCCTCCGTCGATGATAATTACGCCAAAACGTAACCGTCTCAATAACCGCCTCAGCCTATTCTCAACCAGAACAATGCGTCTCACAGAGAACCAAACAAGGATTTTTGGGACTGTGGAAAGCGAAAGCGGCAGGGAAAATTGGAACAAAATGAATTTTGGGTTTCAGAATAGGGATTAGGGTTTTGGTTTCGTACGAAAGGAAATATGTTCCCGAGAGAGAGAGAGAGAGAGGAGATATATAGATTGGAGAGGGTGCGAGATTTCTGTTAGTTTTGTCCAGTGAGAATGAAACGTATGAAGAACAGCCTCTTCTTCTATGAGAGAAAATTCGTGTATTTATATTTTCCTCCCTTCTTTCTCTTATAAATATATATATTATTTTTCTGTTCCGCTACTTTGGACCTCCCCCAACCCTATAGTTTTTACCTTATTTTACTTTTGTTTTTTTGTGTTTTTATGGTCTATGTTTGTATCTTCCCACAACCTAAGGTCTGGTCCACTCGGGGCCACATAATGGGTTGAATTTTTTTTAACCACTATTTTTTTTTTTGGTACAAAATGATCAAATTTAAAGAGAAAAAGATGCATATTAAAAATAAAAAAAATTCTCGTCAGTTACTATTTACTACTTCACATCTTATATTTTATAAAAAACACTCACACATTTTATAAAAAAAAATATAAATATGAGATGTGAGAATGAATAGTAACTGATGTATAGCATTCATCTTATAAAAATATTAGTATAATTTTTACATTATTCCTAATCTTAATAAGAAACATCTCGTCAGATTTTGATAGCCATATTAGTGATAAATAATTCTATTTAAAAGGCATTTATATCACATATAACTCATATTATATTATTTAATTTTTAAAATTTAAATTTTAAGATATTTGAATTTGGATAATATATTTCAAAAAGTATTTAGTGCCTATTTCAGACAACTTTACGTTATCTTTCTTTGACTGAGTGACATATACTTTCACGACTCATGGAGTAATGTTATATTAGTTTTAGATAGGTTTGAAAGTTTCATCTCACATAAAATTCTTATCTTATCTCATTTCATTATTATAACTTTTTCAAATCTTCATACAAAATATAATAAATAATTCAACTTTTTCAAATTCCAATACAACTTTTTCAAATCTCAATTTAATTTTTTCAAATCTCAAAACTAAAAAATAATATTTTAAATTTTAAAATAAAATACAAAATTTTTATCTCACCTCTCAAACCTATCCTAATGTATACAAGGTTGCACGATTTCGTTAAAAAAAGTGTAGCCTACATTCAAAAATATTTCTTTTTACATCGGTCTCAAATTTATTTAATTTTTTTTTAAGAAAGTATACTAGATTTATACATTCTAAAACCGTACAAACCGTGCTCTTTTTTCAATTATGAAGCATTCTGTGTTTATCTTTATCTTATTTAAACTGAAAAAAAATCTCATTCTTTCTCTGTTTTTATTTGAATTAAATTGGACATAAAAAATGAGAAATCTGACTATAAAGATATTGTCTTTAATTCCTAGTTTGAATTGGAACATCTGGAAAATTTATATTAGGTAAATGCTAACTAAAATTTTATAAAAAATATAATTCTCCATGTGTATATGCTAAATATTAAAAAATATAAATATAAATTTTAAATTTAAAAAAATTGATAAAATATATCTTATACATAAAATTATAAATAAATATAACACTACTATTTATATTCTAACACCAACATTAAAATATAATAAAATCGATCTAGTATCTTTTGAAAGAGAAAATTATAAAACTATTGATCCAAAAGTCAAAACATAAAGTTAACCCCTCGTACATATTCTCCCTTGGAAAATTAATTTCCCTTTTACGTTACATGGCCTTGCATGATTTATTACGGCTATGTTTTGGGTGATTACGGCTATCTTTGGGTTGAGTTCAGTACAGTTTATCTCAAAAAAAAATTATTGATGAGATTTATTATCTTTTTTATTTTTTATTAAAAGTTGAATATATTTTAACCTATTTCATAAATTCAAATAAATATAAATAATATATATAAAATATTATTATTTACATATTAATTCAAATAATCTAAAATCAGCTCATTGTCTAAACACATCTCTATCTAGTCACCAGCACATTGTTGTGTTTTCCTTGTTGACATGGACAAGTCACGTTACATTGTCAGTGGCTTATTATAGGAAGGGTTGCTCTACGGCCATTGCCTTCCGTTTGGGCTTCCTTATAAAAGCAAAACACATTTAAAAGTTATAGGAATGACTTATTCAGATGAGGATTTTGTCAGAAAAGGAAACAAAATTATTTATTATTTAATGTCTTTTTATGAGCAGGGAGGGGAAGACATTAGTTGATGCAACTTGCGAGAGGGGTGAATATATTACAAAGAGTAAATATATTTTCCCATGATAACTATTATTTCTACACAATGTTTTTTTTTTTTATAAAATGTTAAGTATACGTTGATTTGACAAAGTCTTTACTTAGCAAACATATGAGAAAACTAAGGTTATGCTTGGATGTTTTATCTTTCTTAAAATTTTCATCTCATCTCATCTCATCATTACAACTTTTTCAAATTCTTATATAAAATATAATAAACAATTCAACTTTTTCAAATCCCAATACAATTTTTTCAAATTCCAATTTAACTTTTTCAAATCTTAAAACTAAAAAATAATATTTTAAACTTTAAAACAAAACACAAAATTCTCATCTCACCTCCCAAACATATCCTAAGACATCGTTGTCCCTTGACGTGACACCACAATGCAGTGTTATGCGGTTTATTAAAAAAATTAAAAATATAAACATAAAAATAGTTTATTAAAAAAATTATATATAAATAAGTAAAATAAAGATTGCATTTCCAAGTATTTATATTCCTATGATTGTAGTCATCTTGTTCTTGGTGTGAGGAAAATAAAGTTAGATATCGATATAGAGAAAATATATTTATAAGTTTTATTTTTTATACATCTAACACATTGCTATTGTTGAAGTTTTGACATTAGCAATACTAAAAAATGACTGGTGTTTTAGTTTTCTAAAATTATAATGGATCTCACTATAAATAGAAAACTCATCAATATATTTATGAAAAATGTTATTTATATTTACAATTTTATATACGTAACGGTATGTGCTAATGCATAAGCTTTTGAAATGGTAACAATTTTAAAATTTAAAATTTGAATTAAAAAATAAAAAACTGATAAAGTAGGGCGGATACTCAATACGTATAATATTATAATTTGTGTGTAAAATTATACGTACATGAAGCACTACTTTATATTTATTGTTAACTAGCTTTCTTTTTGCTTAGTGAATGTGAGATTTTCCTCAAAATATTAGGCCAACCTAGTAACCTTCTTAACAAAACAACAACCAAAAACTATAAGTTTTGAGTTAGGTTAGGTTTGGATAGCGAGTTGAGATGAAAATTATAAGTTAAATAAAATATTATTTTTTAATATTACTATTATTTTGAGATTTGAAAAAGTTAAATTATTTATTGTATTTTATATGAAAATTTAAAAAAATTGTAATGATGAGATGTGATAAGATGAGATGAGTTTTTTTTTTTTTTTTGATAAACAAACTTTCATTAATCAAATAAATCAAACCATAGCAGATTGATCAAATCAAAGAGCATGATCTACAAAGCTGGGGACAGATTCTCACCACATAATAATGTCATCAACATTCCAAGCAAAACGTGCCAAATTATGAGCTACCCTATTACCATCCCTATAAACATGTTGTACTTGTAAATCTCGAAAATATCTCATCAACTCCTTAGCATCTTTAATCAAGTTACCATTTGGAGAGAGAGATTCTGGATCATCTTGTAGTTTCTGAACTAAAGATAGGCAGTCCGTTTCTACCACCAGCTTTGGAATACCGAGTGATAAGATGAGATGAATTAATAGTATTTCTCAATCCAAACTAAGTCTTAAGACTCGTATAGATAGTGAGATTAGATGAATAAGATATTGTTAGAATATTATTTTTTAATATTATTATTATTTTGAGATTTGAAAAAGTTGAATTGTTTATTATATTTTGTGTGAAAATTTGAAAAAATTATAATGATGAGATTAAATGAAATGAAATCATCTCTATATCCAATCAAGCCTTTAATGATTTTCTTTTTAATTCCAAGCATCACTTTTAAACTCAAATGTAAAAGATTTTACCGCGTTAGGTTTTTCATATCCAAATTCGAACTTGTTGCTAAGCATTGTAAATATAAAAGATAATAAATACTAAAATTTAAAAATAATAAATGCCAAGGTAACAAAAGAACCAAGTTTATTTTTCTACACACGGTATAAGCATTTAAATTAATTAATTATTCTTGGCACCTTTCGTTCTGCTGACCAATACCTGGAAAATTATGCAAAACATACTTTCTTTCTGCACTTTGGAAACTTCTTTGCCAATACTTCAAAATATCTCATCAATTTCTTTCTTGCAATTTCAACAAACTCATGATAATTCAATAAATTAACTCTAAAGAATTTTCTCAAATTTAGCTCAGAATAAATTAATTACTACTTTATTTAAATTCCATCAGGAAAAAGAATCAAGAGCTTTGGGTTGTTTGAATTGAGAGATGAGTTGAGATGGTTTGTGAATAGTGGAATATGATATTTTATAAATATTATTATTATTTTAAAATTTAAAAAAATTGAATTGTTTATTATATTTTGTGTGAAAATTTGAGAAGATTTTTTTGAAATTCAAAAAAGTTGTAATGATGAAAATGAGATGAGTTGAGATGAGTTGACGAGAGTTTTGAAACCAAACGACCAACAAAACCAGGCTACACATGTGAGAATTATTTTAATGTCGGGATAATATCGGGTTTAGTTGTTTGATTTGGATAGCAAGAGTCTCTCATCTCATCTCAATATCTAAACATCATAAATACAAACAATTTTCAACTTTTCATTTAATCATTATCTAATCATTGCAATTTTTTCAAACTTTTAAACAAAATAGAAAAAATATTTCAACATTTTCAAATATCAAAACAAAAATTATATTATAACAATATTTTAACTTAATATTTTAATTCAATTTTTTTTTCTTTCATTTCTCAAAATCTCATAAAATATCTAAACTCAAGCTATTTCATTACCATTCATAAATCATTCCACTACAATTCACATATAATCTAATCTCATCACACTATCTAGACGAGGCCTTAGACCCAATTTGGATAGCAAAGTCATCCAAACTTATCTTATTTCATCATATGTCACCTCAATATCCAAACATTATAAACTCAAAGACTTTTCAATTTTAATTTTTCAACTTTTTCACCTAATCATTAGTTAATCATTAGAATTTTTTTAAACTTTTAAACAAAATACAAAAAATAATTTAACTTTTTCAAATTTCAAAGTAAAAATTACATTACAAATTTATATTTTAATAATATTTATATTTTATAATATTTTTATTCAATTTTTTCACTCTCATTTTTTAAAATCCCATAAAATATATTAACACAAATATCATTTCACTATTATTTACTGATTATCTCATCTCATATCACTATCCAAACATGACCTTAGAGTTTGGTACATCAATATGTAGGCTACAAAATTTAATTAATTCCTAGTAAAATAAATCATTTTCGTGGAGATTAAAAATTAAAGATATAGGATTTTTCTTTCAAAATATATTTATGCGTTTTTCCTCCTTTCTTTTTGGGCGAAAATTCAGCTCAATAATGTTATTTTTTTTATGGAAAGTTCTAATAATATCATGCATTAATCTTGTTTTGACATTTCTAATTTCAGGAATTTGAGGCCCTGAGTTACGCCCCACTATTTTCGATGCCACGACTTTCTCCTGCATGCAATATTGACTCATTTGTTCCCTTTGAAGTAGTCAAATTTAACATTTCATTTTTTATTTTTCATTTTTTTATTGAGTTCGGTTGATTAGGTTTGGAGAGTGAGATGAGAATTTTTAATTTTAGATAAAAGTTTAAAACATTATTTTTTAAAAAATTGAATTGAAATTTGAAAAAGTTAAATTGTTTATTATATTTTGTATGAAAATTTGAAAAAGTTGTAATGAAGAGATAAGATGATATGAGAATTTTATATTTTATCTTTGGTCCCAAACCTAACGTAGTCAAACTCTCAAATTACTAAACTCATCTCAACTCAAAACCCTTTATACATGAGACCCATAACTTTTTTTAACTCAACATCTTTTACACACGGGGCCACAATCTTTTTCAACTTTTTATAAATATATCTAAATTCATCTTAACATCCAAATACATTTAAACTCGTCTTAGGTGGCCATACAAATTCACTTCACCATTTCAACTCATTATTATTCATAAAGAATTCAACTCAGTTCAACATCCAAACGCAGGCTAAAGTTTTTGTTTTACTTATTAGTCGACAAATATAATTTTACACATCATTAACATAATAAAATTTGATTCGATATAAAATAATAAAAAAATTGAATTAAGAAGATTTATTTATTTTTTGATAGAGAAGATTTAATTTAATATATTAACAATGCCGAAGATATGTAAAAAGATTTTTACAAATCTTCATATAAATTAAAAAAATAATTTATGCATAGAAACACAGAATCTTTATTAGATAATGTTGGTATTTAATTAATGATCTTACAATCTAATAGTATTTATTTATTGAAGATATTCAGAGATAGGATTCTCATTAAAAAAAAAAAATCATTAAAGTTAGCCATATCAAAACCTCATTAAATTAAAAACATTTCTTAGATAGTTGACTTTTTTTTTTTTGGAAAAGAAAATAGCTGCCTTTCGTTCATCTTGACAATTATTCAGTACATTACTTTTCAAATTGAATGAGATTAACGACACTAGTTGGTCCATCTTCTAACCAGACTTCTTCTTCTTCACATTTTAATGCTAACTTAGCTAATTGGTGAGCTACATTGTTACTCACTCTTGATGTATATTGCAATTTCCAGCTTGGTCTATCTCTAAACACTTACTCGATATCTTGCCCATCCATACCACGAGCAGTTTGCCTTTGATCTTTTAACTTCTCTGATCACAGCAAGAGCATCCCTTTCGAACTCTACCTCAGTTATGCCAATTTCCAAGCTGAAAATTAAAGCCCTCTAGGGATATATTAGAGGCAAGCCCACTATAACGATCAGACCGGTGATATCTTTGTTTTGAACATGGCGGCATAAACATTTCTATATAGGAAAAAGCCACATCGACAAGATAATAATAACCTGAATATAGTTATAAATTAACAAAATTTGTTATTTTTCAAATAAATAATTTGTCCCAAAATTCAAAAGATAGAATTTTCCAATTATTATTTATATAAAATTCAAAAGACAGAATTTTCTAATTATTCGATATTGATTCCGACTTCGACTCAATGTATCTATGAAAACGCGTGCATCATGGGTTGTTCCCTCCCATCCAGTATACACATACGTGAACTTCATATCGAAGTCACATAGGCACAAGATATTTTGTGCAATTCAATTATAACGATTTATATATGTGTTACTTAGACGAGCGGGTGCAATAGCTGAAATCATGGTGCCATCCAACGCACTAAGATATTTCTACAAAATCATTATCATATAATACATCTCAATTATAACAATTATAATTATAACAGGAAACCGAAAAACTGGAATGATAGAATTCAAATCTTGGAAAGTCATTACTTCAAACTATAGATAATTGTAGGAGTTTCCCGCAATGTAAGGATGGACCATAATTGTGTGTGTTAGCCTAATTACATTCCTCCCTAACTTATACAGTGCCCGTATAAGTGTCATTATGAGGCCGTTAATAGTTTCGCTTGAATGTTGGAAGTGATCCCCAACGATATGTTAACCCTGTGCATGGCCAATAAGAAGGTAAAACATGTCCAATGATTCCTCCACCGAGACCTTCTCTATAGGGTCCATAATCATTGATTGTCGTAACACGTCGCATACATAACGGAATGCGGGCACCTCCATACGAAACATTTTGAGGCAATTTCGGGGGTGTTCATTCAAAACTTGCTGAATATATTGACCCCCAGAAGACTTATATTGTGTTGGGGCATTTGAGGCCGACCTCCAGAATTTTGGCATGCCATCCACATCATAAAATCTAGGTTCGTCTCTTATAGTGCTGATTCATCTCTACTTGAATTATAAATCCCCATTCCCTCGTCTGTCTTGTTGTTGCGATAAATACTTGAGCTTGTCTCTACATTCTCGATGTTCACTTCCATCGAATGGGCATCATCAGAACTACCACCATTGTCCATTTTGAATAACCTTCTTGTGTGTGCGTTCAAAAAATAACATGTTAGCAAAAATTATAGACTTAACTCATGCTAAATAAAATGTGACCATAGCTTATATTACCCACTGCATAAATGTTCATAATGTCACACATTAATTATCCACTACATAAAACTTAAAAATAAATAACTGCAGAGTCATCCAACATGAATAATTAAAACAAACATAAATACCATAAAACATAAAGTCAAATAAATGCTTATCACTGAAGCTGATGAGCATAAAAATACCAATCCGGCAGTCCCTCCGATGAACCAATCATCAATAATACTCCGATGAACCACTTATCAATAATACTCAGATCAATCTCCAAGCCCACTAACTCTTGCGAATATCAGAGATCGACACGAATTATCTATGCACTGCCGGATCAAGTAATTGGTCTCTTGCCTTGTTAAATTGCTCAGGAGGCAGGGGTGGCTCCACTTCTTCCAAAAACTTCATACAATGGGCTTGGAGATCAAACACAGCATCAGACTCCATGCTATTTGCCCCTTTGCTGCGCTTCCTGACCATGCTCCCATACATCCCATCCTCAGAAACCTTCCACTTGGCTTCAGCACTACGCTTGATTTCCTCTAAGCATTTGCCAAATTGCTCTTCAAGGGCAATGGACAGGGAAGGCCCTCCCCTCCGTCACCGTCGAGACCCATTACAGTAGGAGGGGGAGAAGGGTTGGCTTGATTGCATGGATACGTCTGTACTAGCTACTCGCGATGGGTCCCCACCATGATCAGCCACTAGTCGACCACGGTGTCACATCTCTTCCTCAAGCATCTGTTCATTGTCACTAGTTGGGGCCGGGTCAATCAATACCCGATGCAGTGTCCCAATCGCAACTGAATAGCCAAAGATTATGCAGAGTTGTTTATACTTTGGGCATTCCCTGGTATTGAAATGCTAGTATGATGATCTCACCTAACATTCAAGTTGTAATTAAATACAATGAGAACAAGTTTAAAAAACTATAATTCAATAATTCAAATTGTGAGTTCATACCCTGATTGAATTTGCCTGTGTTTCTCGTTGGCAACTGGAGCCTTCCTCTCAGGGTCCCACCCAAATCGGTTTGCTTCATAGGATCTGTAAATTTCCTTTGCCTTCTTTTAAGACAAGCAATTTTGCCTTTAAATTGATCGAAATTGAAATTCTTTGGGCCAATCACAGACAACCGTTTAGCAAACCAAATATGGTCCCCGTATATGATCTTCCCTTCCCTGAGTGTGTCCATTAGCATTTCTTGGTACAACATATCAATCAGGATATCCTCCATCCCATCACTCCTCGATCATGAATCAAGTCGATCGGTTCATCCATATGGTGCTAAAATATGCTCAAACGACAAGGACAAATTTTGAAACCAAACCACATGTTCGTAAATGTCAACCGAATTCAACATGCATTTAAATAGAATGACCCAAATATGCATAGAAAATGTAAATAAGATGGTCACATGCTATGATAAATAACATGTTTATAGGGAAAACAACTATATTTTCTCACGCATTGTACGGAAACAATGAAGATGTCATACCTGTTGAGATGACGATGACGATGATGAACGTAAGTAGTAACGCTACAACATGAAATGAAATAAGTTAGATAATTCGTGAAGTAGGGGAATATATTTAAGTTGAGACAAAAGTAGAGTTTAATTTTTAATTTTCTCACTGAGCTTCCATCACAAATAGCCAAACTTTTAGGAAAATGCTGACTCAACACTCAACTCTAGCATTGAGCCTGAAAAATTGAAACTCATGAGTGGCTTCATAAGAAACGGAGCAAACTTACAAGTTTTTGTAATAAGTTCATGGGTGAATACACACAAGATTACTGATTTTAAATGCAATAACTCCAAAAGCCACATAAGATGAAAAAGTTTGAATGGGCCACAACCTAATCTCGATGGAAAACACAAGTGTTCAAAATGTGTAAGATTTTCTACATGAAGTTGCAAATTAAACTAGGTTGATATAATTAGTATATTATGATTAAAGGATAGATCCATTGCATTTTTAAGGGCATTGTGAAAATAAATCCAGAATAACGGCCAGCAGATCATAAGAACTAGTTACTTGGCTTATTTTTATGTTTATTTTAGTAAGGGAAGGTGTAGATGATATTTTCTCTATATATATATGCATATCATGTATGAAGTTAGATTATTCCTGGTAATATTATCTTAATTAGACTTTTGGGTTCATGTGGATTGGACAATGACCTGTTGATCCCTTTTTTGGTTTTTGGGACTGTCAACCAGAATATAAATCATTTGCCACATATTATTAGGGAGTCTTCTGTTATGAAAATTATATCATTTCAATCATATTAATCAATATGACAAGTTTTAATTAGTTTTATAAGTTAATCACTTATTAGATAGAAAGTCACTTAAAATGTGATATGTCATCAATATATTGTGGGATTAACAAAGTTTAGTATAGAGAAAATATTATTTCTTCTCACTTTCATGAATTTTCTACCATTCATGGAATTATATTTGCTGACCTAAATGGCTTAAATCATTTCTGCTGAATTAATGCTACTGTTTTGAAATGAGCCAAAGCTGATATGTAATCATGTAGGAGGATTGCAGAATTAACAGGTTGAAAATTTAACATTTGGACTGTAATGATAGTTTGTCTGCAAAATGAAACAATTTCTAGGAAAAAGAAAAAATTTCTAGTTTCTGCATAAACAAAAGTGGTTCAGTAGAAGGTACTGTAGAGATGATGTATATTCTTCTACACACGTGGGTTGCTGGCAGTCTTGGTTACAATCCTTAGGAAGGTGGGTTGGACCTAAAATTGGCCCTATGTCATTATTGGTCCAAGCCGGGCAGGAGGCAAAGTCAAAATATTTTTAGGTATATGCAGTAGATGAGATATCCTTGTTCTACATTGATCTTTCTTATTTGTTTAAGCCTCAAACTTGACTGCAGGATTGCACATGACTCATGAGGTATTTGGAGTAAGCTCAGTTTTAATTTTAATGCAGGTTGGCCCAAAGATATGCATGTTGAAAACCCATGTGGATATTTTTCCCAACTTCACTCCTGAATTTGGTTCTAAACTTCGTTTGGTATGACTTGCCTATTTCTTTTTGTTTGCCCCCACAACAAAATTCTTGTTTATTTTAGACATATATATATATATGCTTCTACGATATTTACTTTCAAGATTGTTGTATGTTAGTGGAGTAATACGATTGACGGTAATGATATTTGAAAGTAGCCATGATTTTGGAGGTATTCAACGTTTTGGGCTAACATAAAGCAAGGCCATTAGCCACTGCAATATGTTCCATATAAGTCTGTTCTGGGGAGGAAAACTCAGTTGGCTTTGAAACTTTCAGAGTAAATCAAAAGTAACCTTAATGATGAAAGGTGAAACAACATCATTTGTTACTAGGGGTGGGCAGTGGGGCCCCACACCCCGCTGCACCGCCTCGTTCGCCCCGCCCAGCCCTCGCCCATGTGGGGCGGGGGTTCTGTTCCGCTAATCTGGGGGGCTAGGGGCCATGCCCGCACCAGAGACCTCAGGGGACAGAAGGGGCCAAGCCTCGCTTCATTTTTCCCCCGCTCCGCATAATATAATATATTTATAATTTATATTATATATATTAAAAAAACTCCATACGTGAAACGAAGTCGTTTTGTCTATGACAAAATGTGCCATTTCATTTTAGTGTTAAGTCCCCCCTTTGGCCCGTCTTCTCGAAGACTCTCTCTCTCTCTCTCAGACTCACTCTCTCGCGCTCTCTCTATCTCTATCTCTCTCTCTTGATCTCTTCTCTCTCTCTCTCTCTCACACGAGCACGACATCTGAGATTCTGAAGACTGAGACTGCTTCGTCCATCATTTGCTGTGCCAAAGGTAAGACTCCTTACTCCTTACTTCGAATCTAGTTTTTTTTTTTTTTTTTGAGTTTTGGATTGGAGATTGGAGGAAGGATGGGTTGAATCGGAGATGGGCGAAGAGAATTATTGTAAATTTGTGTGCTGTGGATTTTGATTTGTGAATGTGTTTGAAATTGAACAACAATGTTTGATTTTTTTTTCTTTTTTTTTTTTGTAGTTTGTAGGTTTTTGGATTTGAAACTCTAAATTAGTTTAGGGTCCAAATCCAAAACCTTAAATAAATTGATTTAGGAGTTTCGATTGAAACCCCTGAAATCTTAATTTAGGGGTTTCAATTCCTAAATCAATTTAGGGTTTGATTTAGTTGAAACCCCTAAAAAGCTAAATCAATTTATTTATAGGTTTAAGATTGAACTCCTAAATTAATTTAGGGATTCAATCTGAACCTCTAAATCACCTAAATTGATTTAGGGGTTTCCCCCTAAAATTTGAAACTCCTAAAATTTCAATTTAGGGTTTCAATAGGAACCCCTAAATACTGATAGTGGTTCTTTGATTCTTTTTTTTTTAGAAAGAGAATGTTTTTGAATCTTTGACGACCCATTTTTTGTTTCTTTTAACTTATTTAGCTAAAATTTTGTTCTTTTGTTTAAAACTCTTAGAACTAGAAAATATTTTTTTAATTATTTGGTGTATTATTACGTTTGTTTTATGTCTTATGTTGCTTTGCACTTTGCCTTGTTTTTTTATGTGTGGTGTATTATTATGATTTTTTTTTATGTCTTTTGTTGCTTAAACCCCTAAATTTTTTATTGTGTTACAAAATCAGAAATGTCTTCTCAAAGAGATTTCAGTGATAACTCTTCTATCATACTAGTACCCCTGCCCCTATTAGTACCTCTTCTCAGAACCTAACTCTATTCAGCCTACTCTAACCTCGGGGAGTACACCTTCCCAACCCCTATGCCCACACTGACACAGGGTAAGAAACCTGTTTTCATAGTTTGGTCTCACTTTACCAAACTAGAGGATGGTGACCCCAATAACCCCCAAGATAAATGTAATTATTGTGAAAAAATATAAGAATGTCACTAGAGGAAACATAGTACATTCTAGTTAAATGTCCATTTAAAGGAACAATACAAGAAAAATCAAATATTAAGATCCTTACTAGAGAAGAGTCAATCTAGATTAGATATTGGACTAAAACAAATGGCGGATGAGAGTAGTGGGGGTCCAACTTGAAGAGGTATATGAAGTATAATCTCAATGAGTGTAGAAGAAAGTTAGCTCGTATGGTTATCATAGATGAGCTACATTTTCAGTTTGTGGCAGGGAGAGGGTTCCAAGAACTTGTCCAAGAATTGGAATCTAGATTTACGCTTCCTTCTCGCCACACTGGGGCAAAAGATATTAAAAAAATGTACAGAAAAGATAAAGATGTTTTGAGAGGCCAATTGATGGGTTTGGTGGTTTGTCTCACTACCGATACTTGGATTTCTGTCTAAAATATGAAGTACATGTCTTTGACTATGCATTTTGTTAATTTTGATTGGATTCTTCACAAAAATATTATTAAATTTTGTTAAATAATTGATCACAATGGTGAGACGATTGGGAAGGCCTTGGAGACCGCAATAAAGAAGTAGAGGTTGGCAAGGGTTTTGACAATTTCAATTGATAATGCCTCGTCTAATGTTGTTGCCTTGGGATATTTGAAGACTTATCTCACTAAATATCAAAGAAGGGTCTTTGTACTGATATTTTTACCAGATGGAACTCAACCTTCTTGATGTTGGAGGCGGCCCAAGAATGTAAGGCAGTCTTTCAATTATTGGGTGATGAAAATATTCAATATGTCAAATACTTTGATGAGCACGAGGGATTAGGAAAGCCTAATGATGATGATTGAGAGGTAGTTTCTACTTTTGTTGATTTTTTCAGACTTTTTTACGATATCACATTGAAGTTATCTGATTTTTTGTATCCTACATCCCATGAGTTTTGTTAACAAAGATGTAGGGTGAAAGAAAAATTAGACGACATATGTAGGGGTTTCAATCTAAGGATGAGGGGGATGACATTTACCATGAGGGTCAAATATGACAAATATTAGGGAGATTTGAGTAGACTAAATATTTTGTTATATGTAACTGTTATTCTTGATCCTCGTTAGAAAATTTCAAGCATGTTATATGGTTTGAGATTTGCGCATGATCAGGCATGGGCTAATCTTATTGGTAATATGGCTCGAGATATCCTGGCTAAATTGTAAAACGAATTTAATGCGATTAAGGGTGGTACTGCATCTACTACACTTACCGCAACGCCTCCTCCAGACACCAAACCAACAAAGAAGCATAGATTGGCATTGACTAAGACCCTTGCACAGAATCTCACACTAGTCCGTCAATCTACGGAGGTGGTTTCAGAATTAGACAACTATTTGTCAGGAGATCTTATTCAAGATGATGATGATCTTGATATATTAGGATGGTGGAAGGCGGCAGCAAAGAAATATCTTATCCTTTTTGAGATGACCCGCTGTATTTTGGCCATTCCTATTAGCACTGGAGTCAGCATCTAGTACTGGAGAGTACATATTAGATCCTTTTCGGAGTTCATTATCTCCTACAATTGTGGAGGCATTGATATACACACAGAGTTGGACGATGAGAAAGGATATTCATGTTCATGATGTTTTAGATTTTAAGGAAACTGACGAGGAGGAGGGTGGCGATCAGTCTGGATCTGGACCACTTGGTAATTGTTATTTTTATTTTATTATTTTGATTTATTTATATTCATTTCAATTTCGTTGGTATTAATTTTAGTATTAATTGTTGTAGCAACACATGAGACGACTCAGACGACGTCTACCTCCACTGCAATATGAATATATGCTCAAGCCTCAAATCTCAATGAGTTAATAAAAGACTACCTACCTTGGCTGTCCCAAATGTCACAGTCAAAGACTCAAACAACTTTATCTTTAGATTCTTAAAATATTGAAATTTGAATCATTTGTTCGTATTATGTATTCAATGATTTGTAATGTTGATACAATATCCATTGGACACTTTTATGTTTGTAATTTTGTAATTGTTTAGCCTTTCAATTTTGTAATAGCTTAGTTATTATTATGAATTTATTAGGTAGTAGACTAGTAGTCTGTAGTAGTACTTTATTTGCTCTAAATTAGTAAATTTGTATCATGTATATATTATTTTTATTCATGTAACTTTTTTTTTTTAATTTGGTTTTTTAACTTTTTTGCTTACCTCTAATTTTATGGGCCCAAAATGGTCCAGAAGCTGTTTCTGGGCCTAGAAGAAAAAACTTTTAGGCCAAAGGCCCAGTAGGGGAGGCGGACGGATTGATCTCCCCACCCGCACCCCGTTATTAGGGACGGGGAAGAAATCCTCTCCCCTGCCCATGTGGGAGCGGGTAGCACCCCTATTTGTTACCTCACCATGAACCTTTGGAATTGCAAAGTTGTTATTATTTGATTTTTATGCTTTTATTTTCCAAACATTTTTTACTAATAAATGATACCTTCCACTGTCTTCTTGTTTCCAATTTTGGAGGTTTGGGGACCCTACCAATTTCTTAGATCAAAGATCTAATAATTTTCAAATTTTCTTTGTTATAAATTTGTGTATCATCTTTATTTAGCCTAATGCCATCTAACCCATAAACACGATGACTACCTCCTGAATGGTCCACAACCTAAAAACTTTAGCCAGTGGTCTATGGTACCCTAAAAACACTGAACTTTTTGGGCACGACCCTTATATATACACATAGACTGCAAATGGTGAATCTTAACACAAAAATGCATGTTTTCTCAAAGTCAATGCCAACCACGATATAAATGCAAAAATATATTTCCTACTCATTATCATATATCATTTCCTGAACTCCCATGAAACACAACCAGGATATAAGATAATTGAAAAACAAATAGGCACATCAATCATTAGACATCTTCAAGCTCCAACTGATCAGATATATGAAACACATCAGTGAAAAACATATATGTTCTTCTTGTCAGGCGACTGAAAAAAATCCAAGTAATCAATGTCATTATCCTCAAAACCCAGAGACTACAATGCTATTGAACTCACCAACATTGGGAAAGAAATCATTAGAACATTAGAAATAGCTTATAAGGGACAATCCAATTTCATAGGATTTTTTTTTTTCTTTTTAATAATGGAGAATAAAATAACAACCTCTCTAATCTTTTCCCAAGTCAGATAAATGCTTACCTAGTAGGAGCGAATCCTGGGAGCCATGGTGGTGGAGGTATGGTGCTAACGGCGTCGATTGGTAGTTTCGGTGATGGAGATGCAAGGCTTTCGGTGTTTGAAAGGGATGGTTTTCCTCGATTTGGAGAGTTTACCTTTATAAACCATTTTCGGCTATAACAATCCTGTCAATAGTGGAGATAGGGGTTGACTATTGCAAACCCACATGAAGCCAGAGGTTGAATGGCAGAGGGCAATCGACTTCTGAGGTGATGATGCACTGTAGAGAGGGTTATGGCTAGGTTAGGGGCAGAGATTTGTCTGGCAATGGTCGGCTTTGGGTAGAGATTGGCACGACTTCAATTGAGAAGTAGATTGAAAAATGTTGTGGTTCAGCAAGGCTCATCGTGTCCCTCAAATTCGAAGGGGGATTGAGATGGACGAAGAGAAATCCAGACTAAAGTGGAGGAGGGGAACGACATGGATGATTCGAAGGGGTGGTTTGAATCTTGGATGGTTTTTTTTTAAAGAGGGAGGAAGAGAAGTTTGTTCGGGGGAAGGGGATCGCAAGGTGAGGGGACTTCCGATGCAGTGAATGGTCTTTTAGCATATAGTAGATATTCTTTGTTCAAAATCCTAAGATAAGATGTGTTTTTATTAACTGGGCGACTGGACATTTTATCTCATCCCATCCATGTCTCGTCTCAGGTGCCAAATCAGCCCTTAGTTCAGCTAAGATTGGTTGTGTGACATATAGCTGGGGTCTGCATAAAGTTGCTATCATATCACCATTAGAATTCTTGATTACTATTCCTCCACCCATTTTGCTTAGTTCTTCATCTATTGCTGCATCCTAGTTAACCTTCAAAATTCCTCTCTCGGGTTTCTTCCATTTTCCTGCTCTATTGACTGGTCTTGTTTCTCTATCTACTGCAATAAATGGATCAACTTGAGCCTGCTGGAATTTTTCAAACTTAGTAAGAGCATTGCTATACACCCCCTTGGACTGTCAAACTTTCTTTCAAAGATGAACTTATTTATTCTAAGCCATATTTTCCTCAGCACACATGCTACCTCACCCAGTTTTTATATCTACAAATTTAGAGATATTCTTTCCCAGACACTGCAGAAATCTTCCTCTGTACATTGCCGCTTTTGTAGCACACTAATATGCTCTGCCCATACATCAGATGTTGCCCCACAACTCCATAATGCATGGCAAGTAGTTTCCTCTACTTGTTCACAAATGGGGCAAAGTGAGTCAGATACCCTTTTGTGAAATAGTTTTTTGTTTGTTTGTAGGAATGGCCTCATTAACTGCTTTCCAGATGAAGACTTTTAACTGTATTTAACACTCTCATCTTCCATATACATTGCCACCCTAGTTTAGCTCGATTATTATCTGATTGTTCTCCCTCAACCTGTTTCTTTCTCTTAACTATTAGATAACATGCACTCTTCACATTAAAAAGTCCACTTATACTCATCCCCCAAATTAGTTTATCCTCATAACCTATCCTGCTTAGAGGTAAACTGCAGATAACCTTTGCTTCTTCCTCATTCATCACTTGGTGAATTAATTCTACATCCTAGCTCCTGTTATGGTGATTACTCAACTCACTAACTATTGCATCCTGGTTTAGAAGCTTCAATGGTGATTGCACCTTAAAAGTGCTAAGATTAGGTAACCAGTTATCTCCCCATATCTTAATTTTACCTCAATTTCCGACTCTCCATCTCATACTTGCTTGACTTGAATGTGTAGGTCTCTCGATATGAGTTTCATCCATTTGCATAATTTGTTATTCATCATCTCATCTTATTTAATATTCAAACATCACAAACACAAATAATTTTTAATTTTTAATTTTCAACTATTTCATCTAATCATTACAATTTTCTCAAACTTCTAAATAAAACACAAAAAATAATTCAAAATTTTCAAATTCCAAAACAAAATTTATATTAAAAAAATTATATTATAACTTTATAATATTTTATTCAACTTTTTCTCTCACATTTTTCAAAACCCCATAAACATTTTAATTCAAACCATTTCATTGCTATTCACAAATCATCTCGTTTCACTATCCAAACTAGGCCTTAGAGTTAGAGTGTCTAAATTGAGAATAAGAGTTATTTTTATTTGAACTTTAAATCAATATAATTTATGTTTCTAATTATTTCTCATTCTAAGTTTTAGTTTTAGAATAAATATATTATATATTTTATTAAAAAAATACAAGTTTTGTAATGAAAGAAAGAAAGCTGGAACAACTTGGAAGTTGTAAAAACTTGTTTTAATTAAATGGGCAATATATATATATATATATATATATATATATATATATATATATATATATGGAGAGAGAGAGAGAGAGAGAGAGAGATTTCTTAGAATTCATTCAATATAATTTCTTATTCAATAGATAATCACTGAAAAGTGAAAACCTAACATTGGAGGATGAAAGTGTTATGGCTAAACCTATGCCACGCACGTACAGCTAAACCAACGGATTTGTCACGCTATAAATGAAAATTTCTAATTAAGTTTTAAAGATGGAGAAAAAATGGAAATAAGATATTCCTTGTGCTCTAATTTTTTTTTGTGATTCAAATACAAAATTACAAATTTAGGTCTGTTTGGATAGTGAGATCAGATAAAAAAGTTTTATATGAAAGTTGAATAAAATATTGTTAGAATATTATTTTTTAATATTATTATTATTTTAGGATTTGAAAAAGTTGAATTGTTTATCATATTTTGTGTAAAAATGTATAAAAATTATAATGATAAGATGAGATGAGATGAAACCGTTTCTCTATCCAAACAAGGCCAGATTTCATATTTAAATACAAAAATAGGAAAATTTGTTTCGTTAAGATTAGGATCTCTTAAAAGTTTATTTATGATTATTATAGTCTAAACGATAACGAGTTCGATAATATTCATTATTATCAATGAAGCCACCGGACAAATAATCTTGTGTTGTTTAGTTGGATTAATTTAGATGAATAAAAGCTCATGACAACATTAATTTATAAATAAAAAATCTTTACAACTTTTTACTATTCATCTACATTCTATAAATTATATTTTTTTAATTTTTTTATTAAATATTTATTATATGAATAGTGAATAGAAAATTTGAAATAGTTTAAAAAGAATAAACTCAAAAAAAAAATTTAAAAATTTAAAAAAATATGAAATGTGAAGTAAGGTAGAAGTTGTATAGCAAAAACTATTTATAAATTATAGTCAGGAATGATGTGATTCTAATAAATATATCTTTTCATAGAAAAGTCAATTTGGTATAAAAAACTCAAGTACAAAAGACTAAGTTGTAATTTTTATTATTATTCTAGTTAAGTCAATGCAAAGCTAAAAAAAAAACTTATAAGTTCAGAGGTCAAAATCTTCTAGAACTTTTTATCTAAATACTTTTTAAAAAAGAAATGATAAAACAATAACTATTTTGCAATTTTTCTATAATCTTTAAATAAAATAATATTTTTAAAAATATTTATTTTAATTTTGATTTTGATTTGAAGGATTTGAATTATAAAAAAAATATTATTTTATTGATAAGTTGTAAATAAAGCATAATTCGGTTGTCAGTCTATCATAGCTATTTTTAAAAAGAGTCAAAGTCATAATTTATAAATTATTGAAAAAATGTATGTTAAATTCTTATCCGAACTTTAGAATTTGAAAAACTTATTAAAACTGACTTCCCTTATCTATACTTTTTAAAAGTATTTAAATATATATATATATTTTTTTATGGGAGAAAAGAAAAATTTTAGGTTCACAAAAAAATCTTAGAAAAATAAAACTTACATATTGATGTGGCTTAATATCATATATTAGATCTAGCTTACACGGGAAAAAAAAATATACAATCGCATTTACGGGATACCATAATAAATCATAATAATTTAAAGAGTTATTATATTTTCTAGCCGATGTACAAAATATACCATCCAAACCAATTTTTTTAAATAAAACTTTCTTCATTCATCATAGATAATCAGCCAATACATTGCTTTTCTAGATGAATACATTTCTTTATCCAATCCGGACCATCTTCTAACCACACTAGTTCCTCTTCACAGGACACAGCAAATCTGGCCATCTGATGCGCTGTTTGGTTGCCTTCTCTAGGTTCGTATTGAATCCTCCACTGTGGTCTACTTTTCAGTAAAGATTTGATGTCTTCAATTATCTATCCATACCATGACCAATTCTCTTCTTGGTGTTGTACATCTTTAACAACTGAGATAGCATCCCCTTCAAATATAACATACTCTAAACTAATTTCCAAGCATAGCACCATAGCCCTCCATAAGGCATGTGTTTCAGCAATTACAGATTGAGAAACATAGTGATGAGGCATACATATGCTATTAGTTCATCATCAACATCTCTAATAACAATTCCAGCCCCCATTTTCATTTTTTCCACTTCTAGAGCAATATCCCAGTTAGATTTATAATAATTAATACCTAACATTTGCCATCTAATGGTTCTATTGGCAGCACCATCAGATGATATATATAGGAGTTATGATTACTTCATTTGCTTGCTTAAACTCTTCCAGATCAGTATTTGCACCAGATAATATTGAGCTTGGACTGTCAAAACTTTTCTTCAAAGATAAATCTATTTCTCCTATATATACCAGACCTTTCTTAATGCACAAGCCATTTCCTCCAACACTATAAAAACCATCTTCTCTATAAATCCATTTTTGAACTGAGTTCAAAGAATCTACCCATACATTAGACGTAGCCACACAGCTCCATAACGCATGACAACTAGTGTCCTCAATCTGTTCACAAATTGAAAGAGAGTTATCAATAATTTTTCTTTTAAACAAGTTACACTTTGTCGGAATAACTTCACTGACAACTTTCCTGATTAAGACTTTAACATAATTTGGAACATTCAATTCCCATATTTTCTTTCACCCCACTGTATCTCGTTTGTTGTTAGACTGTTCTCCTTCCACTGCTTGCTTCATATCAACTGTCAGATAATAAACACTTCTCACCTAAAATGAACCTTTCTTGTTAATACCCAAAATCAATTTATCCTCAGACCCCTTCTTTCATCCACAATTTCTTTGATAAGATTATAATCCCAACATCCTTCAGATCTGTCTATCAACACATCCTCACTTGTAAAAATCTGCACAAGAGATTGAACTTCAAAAGAACAAGGAATTGGTAACCATTTTTCTCCCTGTATATTTAGTTTCTTACCATCCCCTACCCTTCATCTCATATCCTCATTAATCATATTTCTTGAACCTATATACTTCTCCAAATCAGTAAAGGATTTCCACAAGTTTAGCTGTCAAAATACAACTTTATCTATAGTATTTTTCTTTCATAATCTTAGTTGCATAAGAATTAGGATTAGTAAGTAGTCTCCAAAATTGCTTGGCTAACATGTTCTGATTAAAACTCTCAATATCTCTTAATCTTATCCCTCCTACACCTTTTGAAGTACCCATCTCACTCCATTTTCTTGTTTTATTTGTCCCCACCAGAACCGGACTATAAGAGCTGAAATATCCTTGCACAACGCTTAAATGCACTCATAGCATATGTGGAGACAGCCTGTATGACAGTTTGATAAGAATCTTTTTATTTGCCTGAGATAGAAAGTGGTTCTTCCAATTATTTATCCTCTCCCATACTCTTTCTTTTATCCCTCGAAAAGATTTATATTTGGATCTTCCTACCACTGTAGGCAGTCCCAAGTCTATCATAATTCCCATTGACTCTTGCTCCTATCCCTTGTACTAACATATCTCTCGTAGCTGGACTGTATTGGAGCTGAAAAAAATAGATGTCTTGTGCTTGTTTAATTTCTGTCCAAATGCTTTTTCATAACTATCTAATATATCTTCCACATATTTCCACTCTGGCACGTTGGATTTTCAAAATATTATGCAATCATCTGTAAACATTAGATGGTTGATCCTTGTTCCCCTCTTGCCACTGAAACTCCAATGATAGCATTGATACTTTCTGCATTATAGATCATAGAACTAAATTCCTCAACACATAAAAGGAATATCTTATTTATATAATAATCAGAGATACATTTATTTCAATAAATTGTAAAATTTGATTTATAAGATTTAAAATTTAAAATTTATCTTTCTAAATCAAATTAAAATAACCTACTTGGCCATATGAAATTTACCGCTCATATAGTGCTATTTAATTTATTAAAAAAATTGAAAAACTAAAAACACAAACACAAAAGGGTAAAGAGAACTTGTACCGTTTCAATAGTAAGTTAAGATGAAAGTTGAATAAAATATTATTTTTTAATATTATTATTATTTTGAAAATTAAAAAAATTAAATTATTTATTATATTTTGTGTAAAAACTTAAAAAAATTGTAATGATAAGATGAGAAGAAATAAATGAGTTTCAATTTCAATGGTCTTTTGATTTAAATATTTTTTTTTTATGTTTTTAATAAACACTCGACAATATATGATTGTGCCATGTTAAGAGAGCCATCTTTACTAAATCTCATATGAGTGAATAACAATGCTAGTCAAATTACGACAGTAATTATCGTTTGTTTTTAGAGATGAAATGAGTTGAGATTAAAATTAAAAAATAAAATAAAATATTATTAAAATATATTTTTTAATATTATTTTTATTTTAAGATTTGAAAAAATTAAATTATTTATTTTATATTAAAATTTAAAAAATATAATAATAAAATTAAAATAAAATGAGATGAAATATTTTTTAAAATAAACGAGAGACAAACACCAAATGGGAGTTATGTACGTTTGACTGTCGCAATGGCATGGCAAGCGAGAGATTTGCGTGGGCGTGGGGTGCACACTCTAATGCAGAACCTTTACTTTATTTGTTGCAGTCAGCCGACAGGCAAACACCAAAGAAAATACAAAAAAATAGAGAAAGAAAAAGAAAATGCAGCCAATCCAAAGTCAGTGACTCAGTTATCCCAGTCATCCCACTCTCTCCGGTCCACGTGACACCGCGTTTTCCTTCTCTCTTCCGACGGCGTTTACCAGTCTCTGTCTTCAACCTTTTCGCCTCTGTTTCTTTTCCTTCTTTCTTTTCTTTCTCCTCCTCTCCCCCAAATTAAACTCTTTCTAGCCTTTCCTCTTTGAACTTTATCGATAAAGTTACAGAATTGTATGATCGATTCCCTTTTTTTTTTTGGTTCGGCTTAGGTTTTTCGTTAAGGAGGGAGAGAATACACAGGGACAAGTTTCTGGCAATTTTCGCGCTTTTCTTACCAACAAAACCCGGGCGGTGTGCCGTCGATGGGCTTAGCTCCACATGCATCACCTACCTCGATTTTTCAGTCATAGAAAGGTAGCCGGAGCCATGGATCGGAGGAGCAACCCGAGGAAACCGAGGCTCGAGCGCCGTAATGCGGTAAAGCACATAGACTACGACGCTGCTTCCTCGTCTTCCTCACTCGAAGACTCTACGTCGTCTTCTCTCCACACTAGATCCCTCGACTTAACGGACCGTACGAGCTTCAGAGTGGAAGGAAACGACGGCGATATCGATGTCATATGCCGGAGGTTGGGGCTATCCGGGCCCGAAGAATTTGAGATACCCGCGCTGGAGTGGGATGCGCTAAAGATCCGTTCTTCTTCGGATGTTCTACCTAGGTGGGGAGCTCTCGAGTTGGAGAGTCCGAAAAGAGAGGACGTGAAATACACGGCGGAAAGTGAAGCTGTAGCTGAATTGCGTGTGAGAGTTGGGGATGGTACTATAATTGGGGATGTAGCTGAGTTGACTCGGGCAGATCCCGCCGAGTTAACTGGGTGTTCTTTAAGCGGCGGTTGTGACAGTGGTGGTGGAGGAAGTGGAATTAAAGGAATTCGGCCTCCACCGGTCCTTAAGCCGCCGCCTGCAATGAGGCTTCCGGTCATCGATGATGCGTGCTCTACTTGGGACCTTTTAAAGGACTTGGCGCCGGATGCCGAGCAAGGTCTTTCGGTAATTTGCCATGTTGGGTATAGTTCTTCCGATGAAGAAGTGGAGAAGGATGAAGAAGAGGAAGAAGTAGTTGAGGTGGAAAGGGAAAAGGGGAAGGTGGAGAATATGATAAGCGTTGGGGAGATGGCTGCGCTGTCGGGGTCGTGTTCGTTTTCCACGTCGAATGATGACGATTGTTCTAGCAGTAGCACGGAGCGTATGTCGAATATTTCTCCAAATGGGAGAGTTAGGCCTTCTATCACGTGTTGGGAAAAGGGTGAGCTTCTGGGACGCGGGTCTTTTGGATCTGTGTATGAAGGAATCTCTCAGTAAGTTTTCTGCCATATACATTATTAGCAATGATGTAAATTTTCCTTCTTTTTTATTGGGGTGGGGAGGGGTTTGATAGAGTTGAAATGCCTCGCAGCAAGTATTTTATTAGTATTCTAGCTCAAATTCCAGCTCCTCCTCCTTTAAAAATGGCGAGGAGGTGAAGAAGTGGGTTCAGGATCTATTGAATTTGGTGTGTGTGGGTAACTTAGCAGTCCAAAAAGTATTGATGCTTTCCTCCTTGTTAAAGGGTAAGGCTAATATCAGAGCAACCCATCTATGGGGTTTACCCTAATTCCAGTTAAGGCATTATCTTTTTGCAACCCTAACAGTTAGAGATCCACATTAACGTTCAAAAAGGATGATTTTTTTACTTCCTAGATGGGCTTCTTTCTTGTATACATCCTATGTACTTGGATTGTGCCTTTGCACTATGAGATGAAATTCCTGTTGCTTATAAAAAAGATGATTAGATTCAAAGAAGTTACGGACAACTTGGATTTGAATTTCTAATTCTCTGGCAAGTCACAGTCCAAAACTTTTATTTTCCTCCTTTCTTACTACCTCAAATCAGGCCTTTAGCCTTACCTATCAAAACTGTAGAATCCCATGTATTTTTCTGCACATTTAATAAACAAATAACCCATCAAAATAAGCCATAAAATACCAAAATTTGCTGCTGCTACATATTTGTTTTTTGCTTGAGTACAAAGGGTAGGAGGGGGCAACCAGATGTGCCCTCCCTACCTGAACGTGTACATAGTAGCACCCTACCTGCTGGGAACTGGATAGGAGGGGCCTAGATGGCGAGAAGCCGCAGGTGCTCCTCCAACTCAGGTTTAAGCTGTGGTTTAGACCCCAGCCCCATTAAGGAATTTAATGAATTCTGCAACTTGTCATCCGGCGTTCCACCCCCTTCTCACCCCTTAAATTCAATCTTTTTGTGCTGCGTTCAAACTGCAAACCCTTAACATTTCTTTCCACAATCCTAAGCCCACCTCAAGCAGACATTGATAGATTTCCCTACTCTGACCTGCGTCACATCTTGATGTTGTCATTTCCTTGCTAAAATTTCAATAAGCTATGAGCAAATCTTTGATGCCATCATGGTGCCTAGAGATTATGATGAGAATGGTTGTTGCAATAATTGATATTGAACTAAAGGAAAAATGATTTTGTGCATGGGCATGCCTTTGGGATTGGGTGATGCCCTCTCCGGTGGTGGAGCTTCTAACATGTTGTAAAGGGCAATTGGGATTTGAGCCACCATCAGTGTGCACCTTTGTGGAAGATGATCCCATCGTGCCTACTATGGGGTCAATGGAGAGAAAGAAACTAGCATACTTTTGTGGACTGAAAGAACAATAGCGGAATTAAGTCTTTTTTTATAACACATTGTATCATTGATAACTTCCCACCATGGTGTTGCGCCTTCTATTTCTAATTTTCATTCTAGCACTTTTTTCTTTTGTTTGTTAAGAGGATTCATGTAGTAACTTCCTGTGTATTGGAATAACACCCTCTCTCACTATGAACAAAATTTTATTCTTACCTATCAAAAAGTAAAAAAAAATTATGCAAGTGCAGACCGTATGGACTAGAGCTTTTTAGTTTTCTTTTTTTTTTCAGTTCATTTTGGTTTACATTTACTATAGTTCATTGGATTTTCCTAACAGCTGTATATTTCTTATTTAAGAATGCCACATCCAAAATCTGATTGAAAACCTAAAAGGGCGCCTGATTACCTTTTTTCCATTTGTGTTCATTAGTGAGTTTAGCATTCTTATTATGAGTGTCTTAGCATTAAGAGCATGACTGTGGTTGATTGCCGTTCTTTGGGCATTTTGATGATGTTTTTTTACCTTTGATTTTTCAGTAACAAAGAATTTTCCCTATTTCCATTTAGATTTCACTCTCCAGATATTGGTGTTCATTCTGGTATCATGGCTAAAGTGATCTCTGATGCTGACATGAATTGATTTGGAACTAAGGTGTTGTAGATCTTAGATGTTAGAAAAAACCGAATTTTGGTATTATATTGTTTTGAACGGTGAAGTAGTGAGATCATTGGTTGTCTCCTTATGGGAATTCCTTAATCTTAATATGGATAATTGTTCCTATTACTGGCTGTGGTTGGTTAGGAACTGGTGGTCCACCTTAAGACCAGTCATTGCAACACTATATTTTTTCCTTTGTCAAGATGCTTATTTTTTTTTACCTTCTGCTCTGCAGTGATGGAATCTTTTTTGCCGTGAAGGAAGTTTCACTACTTGATCAAGGAAGCCAGGGAAAGCAAAGTGTTTCTCAACTTGAACAGGTGAGTCACGTTTATGTTTTGTTCTGGTGTAATATTTTGTTTATGACTGCTGATATTATCTGATATTCTTTACCATTTAGATAACATTTTGGGACTGGAAAGTATCCTATTGTTTTTTTTCCTTTCTCATTTCCTCTTCCTGTGCTTCCTTTCCAGGAGATTGCTCTTCTAAGTCAATTTGAACATGAGAACATAGTTCAATATTATGGCACAGCTAAGGTACTTTTTTTTTCCCAAGATCTTTTCATGTTGTTTTTAAGTTCCATATCTAGACCCCATGATAAAATATTGCATTGCCCACTTATACCACTTTAGTAAGTATTTAAGCTGGCCAAAATCATTATTTTAAATTTAAATTTCTCCTATTAATTTCATGATATGTAGGGTAACTTCTTCACAATGATTTGTTCGGCACTTCTTGGCATGATACTCATGCCTAATGGCCACTGGTTCCTGTCTGCATGTTTATAGAAGTGCACGGCTTTATCTGCTAAAAGAACAAAATAATAACATGTACTCCTTTCTGATATGTAATTCATCATTCAGTTATGATTGTGTAATTTCACCCTCTTTCTTATTTGCATGCCAATTAAAACAATGGTAAATATACATGCAATATAGTGACTTCACATGCACGTAGCCTGACATCTAGTTTCAGGGTTATTTCCATGTCAGCTGTGTTGTCTATATCACCCTATTATGATGTTTGTATCCACAAATATCAGGATTCTTGTTGTAAAAGGATGATGTTGCGTCATCAAGCACTTGGCACCGTGGCTGATCTTTTTTATAGTTGGTTTAAACTTTAAACAATTATGCTTTGCTAAAGGTTCCTGTTTTGCATAAAGTTTCTCATCAATCAAGCATATCTTATGTTTTGCTTTGTGGTGGTTGCAGGACGATTCAAAGCTTTATATCTTTCTAGAGCTTGTAAAAGGCTCCCTTTTAAAGCTCTATGAGAGGTATCATCTTCGAGATTCCCAAGTCTCCACATATACAAGACAGATTCTGCATGGTTTGAAGTATCTTCATGACAGAAATGTGGTTCACAGGTGATAAAAGTGTCCTTTTTATGTCATTGCTGAAAAATCACGAATTTAGACTCCAAATAACAAATGTAATCAATTTTAAATCTTAATCAAAATATCTCTATTTAATTATAAATCAATTATCAATCTAGATGCCACAAGTATAATCTAGTATAGCGGTATAACAATAAACACAGATTTTAGTAACGAAGTCGAAACAACTTCTCAATTAGTAAAACCACTCTGGGGCCAGCCAACCCAAAGGTATCCATTATAGAAAACTTTTGCTACAAATTTTTCTTATGTACAAAACCTTTGTACCTCCAAAGATCCAACTTGCAACCCTAGCAAACGACCTTTTCACCTCTCACCGAATGACTTCAAAACCTTTGGCCTTTTTCTTTATGGATCACCTTCACGAAAGAATCTTTTCCACTTCAACCTGGAACTCCTAGTTTGGTATGAAGGGAAATAATCAAAGGAGAGAAAGTGTCTTGAAAGCTCAATGTGAACTAATGAAGTTTTCTCTCGAGGAAGACAACATATGAACTGTTGTGGCCTCTCTCTCTCTCTCTCTCCCTTTTTTTTTAAAAGTAATTGTGGCCTCTCCCTAAACCCTAAAAGCTGTGCATATTAATCTATTTATATTTAAGGTTTGTTTAGATCACTCAAACACTTCAAATTGAAGTAAATTTGCCATTTTTGCAATTTTCACTCGAGCCAAAGTCGATCAAACTTTCTACCTGATTTTCACTTGATTGAGACGTCTCCCTTGTGTCTAGCGAACTTCACTTGATCGAGAGATCTTATGCAAGGTTTAACGAAATTCATTCCCAAGCTATTTTGAACCCAGTAAACATTAGAATTTGAAGATTCTTGTGAAACATGAGGCTTTAGATCTTTAAATTAGCTTTCCATCCACCAAGATTGCCTTCATCCAATATCTGGATAAAAAATTATGACTGTATTATTTTGGACTTGGTTGATCTCATGAACTCTAGCAAACTTGCTATTTTTACAAGTTTTGTTCCAATCTAAACCTAGACTTTACCCAATATATTTACAACTCAATTGGACTAAGTTTTGCCATAAGAATATGCGACACATTATTTTTACATTAACAATTTTTTAATATGCTAATGTGATCCTCAGATTATATTGTTGTCCCGTCCTCAACTGATTTTGAATTGTTTTGTTGAGTGGAAGATGCATTTTTTTTTTTTTAACATTTCTTCCTTGCTTATTGTTGCTCTCAATGAACTGTGTCATAATTGAGATCCCCGCCCCCGACGCCCCCGAACCTTTTCTTATTGGGGTGGGGGTTGGGGGGCGTAATGGGTGAGGACATCTTATTTTGATGTCAATCCTTCATGCTTTTCATACTCCATTGTTATTTTGATGTCTTTTCTGCCGAAGGCCTTCTATGTCTCAGATAGACGGATTTGAATGGAATCTAGCTACCAATGTTGTGTATGAATTGAAAGAGTTACATTGATTCATCTCAATACTACTCATCTTGGTCTCCTAATGTTTGAAGAATGGAAACCAAAAAAAAAAAAAAATGCAGGAGACCCAAAATAGAAACAACTTTAGTGGGAAGATCCATGGACCATCACTACAGGCCGTGTTTGGAAAATCTGGACATTACTTCAATCCTCTAGCTTCCCAATGCAAAGAGTCTTAGTCGGTAGTTTCTAGAATAGCATGGATATCATGAATTAGGCCTCATATTGTATTAAAAACTTGGTTATATTTCTTTGATCTTCAAGCATGTTTTCAATTAGCATCTGCATTTGAGGCCTTTGAATTGAGTGATTGATGTACTTCATGCACACTTCTGTTGGCTCTAGTCTATCTCTTTCCAAACTTGGTCTCAAAAGTATGGAATTTAGATATTTTTTTGAGAAGAAATAATTTTCACTAAAAGAGTGTAAGGGGTGCAACTAGGTACTCAGGATGTATACAAGAGAAATGCCTATCTAGAAAGATACAAGAAAATCATGAAAATTAAGACCATTAAAATCTTTAGAGCTGTTCAAAGGAAGAGAGAATGTAAAATGGAAAACTTAGAGATCCTCCAATGTCCATACTTGGGGGTGACGACGAGAGGGAGAGTGTAACGCCCCAAGGGAGGCCCAAGCCACATCTTTTATAACGCCCCCAGGGAGGCCCAAGCCACATCTTTTATAATGCCCCCAGGGAAGCCCAAGCCACATCTTTTATAATGCCCACAGGGAAGCCCAAGCCACATCTGGGTCTATATTTCAAAAGGAATATTTAATGATACAACTGGAGCCCCATTGGAATCATTTAAAAACTTCTCATTCCCAAGTATTGTTGGATTCCATACCCCATCTACCCTTATTACTCAATATGGGGGTATCACAATTTCCCCCTTAAATTCCCGACGTCCTCGTCGAGTCAGTTTGTTGTAAGTAGCATGATTCAAGTCCCACATTTTTTGTTGGTATAGCTTCTGATACTATTTGTAATGCCCCAAGGGAGGCCCAAGCCATATCTGAGCCTATACTCCAAAAGGACTAGTCATATAGGAGAAGCTCTTGCTCTTTATAATGGTTTTAATAGGGCTTCAATTGTATCATTAACTAGTCCTTTTGGACTATAGGCCCAAATGTGGCTTGGGCCTCCCTTAGGGCATTACAGAGAGAGTTCGAGAGACCAACAGGCGAGAGAGGATGAGGTGAAAGAGAGAGAGTCGAGACAAAGGTGTGCACAACCCCCCGGGGGGGGGGGGACTTTTTATTTTACCCTAAAATAAAAAGACGTCGTTTCACTAATATTTTTTAAATATATGCAATATAATATATATAAACCCTGGTGGGGGCAGTGCCCCACCTGATTCCTGCCCCTGTTCTCTCAGGGGGGTTGGCGCCTGCTTGCCGGATGCAGGCGGACTGCACCGCCTGCCTTAGGCGGGGTCTGGGCAGGCCAGGTTTGGGTACCCAGCCCCACCCCTAGTCGATGAGAAATGGGGACTTATAGCACAATTTTAACAGTAAGATCTTAATTTAAGGTGCAGAATGTCAAAATTTGGTTGTTTAGGGTGTTCAATTGTCAGTTTGGTAACTTAGGATGCATATTGCAAAAATGGTGATAATTTGGGGTGCAAAGTGTAATTTTCTCTAGTTCTTTGCTGGGAATTTTCTTAATTTTAATTTTGCTTCACTATGCCATTGACTAGCCTTTTGTTTTTGGATAGAGACTAGATTGTTTCAATTGCCTTTTTGAACCTTACATTGTTTCCTTGATTATTGTTCTGAGTATGAAATCTTGACTTATAATGCAGAAAAAATGGACAGACATGAACATATTTACTGTTTGTAATTCATCTTTGAAGTCATAACTCTTTCTTTATTGTATTGAAGGGATATCAAATGTGCAAATATACTAGTGGATACTAGTGGGTCTGTGAAGCTTGCAGATTTTGGATTGGCTAAGGTTTTTGCCCTTCCTCTATTATGATATTTTTCCCTCATCGTAAATGACTTCCCAAAATGGTTGTGTACTTTCCAAACATTGATGGTTGTATTGTTTTCAGGCTACCAAATTGAATGATCTTTTATCTTGCAAGGGGACTGCATTCTGGATGGCCCCTGAGGTTTGCTTTTATCCTTTTGTTTGAAAGATAAGCTAACGAATAGTTCCAGTAATATTGAATGTATTTTATGCCCAGCTTCAAATACTGGAGAAAACGTGTGTTTTGAATATTAACAATGATGACAGGTTGATACTGCTGCATGCTTGGTGAAGTATCACAAACTTAGAGCAAATGCCAGCCTTTTTAAATCTTCAGCCTGAGTTTTTTTATGCAGTAATTAGATGCTCCAATGCTTTCCTTTGGGAAAATACATAGTGGACATTTCTTTACCTTTGAAAAAATTGAACTTACAAGATATGACCATTTTAAAATTCTCCAGTTTGATGTTGGGGAGATTGCATATTGATTGTATGGAGTATGTCCCGGCTTGTAAATTCTACTGAGTTTTTCTGATTATCAAGCTGTGCATGAACAGGTTGTTAATAGAAAAAACCAAGGGTATGGACTTCCAGCTGACATATGGAGCCTTGGATGCACTGTATTGGAGATGTTAACCCGTCAAATTCCATATTCTGGTTTGGAAAATGTGTGTCATATTCTTCTTCTTGATTTATTGTTTTTTTTTGTATAATTAAAATAAAATTTTATTGATAGTAGTAAGTAGGCATAGCCCAAGTACACAAGAGGTATACAAACATCATACACCTAATATAATAAGGAGCTAGAAAGTGATACAAGAAAGTTATTTAAGCAAGCTCCATTAAGGACACAAGATGAGGCCCAAAGAAATAATTTATGGAAGAAGAAACTTCTAAGCTCATCCGGAGAACGCTCCTTATCTTCAAAGCTTCAACCATTACTTTCAATCCATGGATACCGCATGATACATAGAGGAATCCTTGTCCATACATCCGCAATTTGTGAGTTGGCCTTACACCTTTGCCAACAAGCAAACAAATCAACCACCCTCTTGGGCATCACCCAAGCAATACCCGTTCTATTAAAGATCTCCATCCATAACATTCTTGCCACCTCGCAGTGAAGTAAAAGGGGATCAGCTGACTCCCCACTCTTCTTAGACATATAACACCAATCCATTATGACAACTTTCTCAAATTATCCATGGTCAAAATTTTCCTAAGGGATGCTGTCCAACCAAAGAAAGCAATCTTAGGTGTCACCTTACTTTTCCAAATACACTTCCATGGTAATGAAGTATAATTTTGACTTGACAAAACTTTGTACAATGATCGCACAGTAAACTTCCTACTCCCTGTCTTCATCCAAAGCAACCTGTCCACCACATTATTACCAAAATTCAAAGTATACAATAAACTGTAAAAATAAAAAATAACTCCAATTTCCCAATCATGAGCAGCTCTACTAAAACAAACATTCCACTGTGGGGAACCACTAGAGCAATCCAAAGCAATCTTGATTTATTGTTATGGTGATGCTGATGTGATTTCTAGAGTACTTGTGTGTGTATATATGTGTGTGTATATATATATATATATATTTTACTAGTTTTGGTTGCTTTTAAGAAAATTCTATGGTATTTAGTACATTCAGTGCAAGGAGGTCATTTTTCTTATATAGTCAATTTCTCTAGGTTCTTCTAAATATAATTCTCTTTACTGATGCAAAACCCTGAATGGAACCTGCATGAGATGCCTTTTGCCATCTTGCTGGCATACAATTATCTCAGTCTGTTGGTTTGGGGGTTAAAAGCATCATCTACTTTTGTAACTTGGCAGGTGTCAGCATTGTTTAAAATTGGAAAGGGTGAACCACCTCCTGTTCCTGATTCTCTCTCAATAGATGCACGGGATTTTATCCTGCAATGCCTTAAAGCTAAGCCAGATGCTCGTCCTACTGCTGCTAAGCTCTTAGAGCATCCATTTGTAGGGAGACCACTTTCCACATCCTCAGGATCGTCATGAAAGTCGAAAGATAATGAGGTGAAAACTAATGCTCACTTCACTTCTTTAATCCTGCTCTCTATAACTGACACTCCATGGCAGTGGAAACCAAAAGAATTGGAGAAGTGAGACATGAATGATACCTTTGCTTTCTTGTTGAAACATGAATAACTGTTGTTCATCCATATTAGTACAGTGACGTGGGTCTCCATCCTTGTCATGACATGAGAACCTCAGGACACCAGAAATTCTTTCCTATCTGTTTTGTTTAGGTGCCTGAATTTTCACCTACTTTTGAACATTGTGATGCATATCTTAAATGCATGTCTTGAGCTAGGAAATAGGTTTAAACTGTCCTTTCATCGTCAGATGATTAGACTGATTAAGCTGAAAAGGAATTGAACAGAAAAAACCTATGGATCTATCTGAAATAGGTTTGTCAAGTTCCCATATCTTTGTCTATTAAGTTCTATATAATGACCACAATCTGGGTAAGTTCAAACATTTCCATTCATCTAACAAAAGATCAGAACATTCCTCTGCAGTTTGGGTGAGTTCTATAATTGCAATCACTGATACAATATCTTTGCTCTCTTGAGCAGCTCGATTCTTCTTTCGACATGCAGCATGATATCCTCAAGTTGGGTATAGTGCTCTGGGAACCAGTGTTGCAGACATTAAATTTTGCTCATGCTGCAGACAGTGGACACCTCGAGTCTGTTTAGGTTATGGGATAAATCATTTTTCAACCACTGGTTTGGTCACATACATGGATCTATCACTACAGAAAAGGTAGTATATTCAGAGCACGCAGATCCTTAATTTATTTCATTATTTATTTAGCTGTGTTGGGAAAAAGAAAATGGTTTCATTGATGCGGTGTTTGATGTAAAATGTTGTTGCTAGTCTTCATTTCTTTTCTATAGAATTCAAAATTTTAGGGGTTGAAAGATTTTAGGGGTGCAAAGTTGTGAGGGGTCATTGCTGTAATCTTCAGACAACTTACACAATCTGTATATCTCTTAATTGAAAAAATGGCACACACCTGTGTTAATTGAAAAGTTTGTACATTCTGCTTTGTCTCGGTTAATAATAATAATAATAATAATAATATTATTATTATTATTATTATTATCATCATCTACCATTCAAATTCAAGTAAAAGTGGTAAAAAATAAAACCAAAAACTTTGAATAGGTTAAGACAAGGTATTAATAAGGATAAATATATATATATATATATATATATATATATTTATATAATGCAATTCAAAGATTTAGTCTCATATAATAATGAGTTTTAAATATGAATTCATTGACTAGCTTTAATAAGAACATAATACAATTTCAAATAGTTTTGTTAAGAATGTGATTTTATTTTTTATTTTTGCTAAGGATGCAATTCAAGAAAAGTGATTGCAAATGCATTTTTTCCTCAAATACATCTGGCATGTACAACAAAAAATAAATATTCATAAGTTATAAGGTCATGCAAATAACAGTGATTTTTTATAATCGTAAATTTGACACAAAATATTAATTTTTCTCCTGATTGTTCCTCTCAACCAAATAAGTAGAGAATTCTTTAGATGAATATTTTTTTATTTACAATTTATACTTAAATATAAGGATGAAAAGGTTAATATATATTCCATTTTCTTATATCTTCATATTAAAATAATGCATCTCACATATGAAATGCAATCTCAAAAAGAAAAAGTTCTGCGATCGAGTTGAATAATACACAAAAATCAGTCCATAGAAAACAAGCCGAGCTAAATCGGCCAACTCACACCCTTGGCCCTTGTTTTAGGTCCCGTTTGAAAGTTAGACTGTTCAGTCTAATTTTAAATTGAATCTATCATTTAAACGTTTAATTTTTAAATTATTAAATTTATCACAATTTAAAAATTTTTTACACGTAAGACTTACAATATTTTTCAACTTTAATCTCTTTACTTGCGAGACCTACAACTTTTTTCAACTTTTCATAAATATATTTAAATTTATCTTAATATTGAAACATATCTTAAATGAGCTCTATAAAATTAATTGCACCATCTTAATTTATTATTATTAATAAAGAATTCAACTTATCTTAACTCAACTCAAAATCTAAACGGAGCCTTAATTAACATGAACCATAATCTAACAAACCTATAAAAGTTTATAAATAGGAAGAAATGAGTCTTTAGAGAAACGCTTTAAGATCTCTCTATACGTGGATGCTATCCCAATATTTCGAGAGGTTGGGACGGGAATCTTTTTCTCAACTATAAATTAGGGCTGCAAGGTGGGGACCTGCATTTGGCCCGCCGGACGCCCTTGCCTATGCCAAGTCGAACTAGAGGGTGCTAGGTGTGGACCCGGTCCACACCTGCCCGCCCGTATATTTATTATATATATAAAAAAGATATTATATTATCTATTTAAATATATATACATATACAAATACAAATACAAAACGACCTGTTTTAGGATGTTAAAAAACTTCTGCATTGGATTAACCAAATAGATATTTGTAAATTTTGAGATATAGTAATTTAAGACTTCTAGTCATATTTAAAGAGTCACTGAAAAATGATTAAATCAATATTTTATAATTTTTTCATCCAATTACCTCTCTCTCTTAATATTAAATTTTAATATTAATAAAAAATATTAAATATACAAGTATATTTACAAAATATTAATTTTTTTAAAAAAATATTATTAAAATATATAATATTATATTACTATTTTGATTTTAAGATGACTAATCCAATATAGATTAACTTTTTTAAAAATTTTGACTATAATCAAAACCTCAAATTCTAGTCAAGATTTGAACTTGGCAAGTCATTGCCAATATTAACAGTGCTATTTTGTGCAGTATTATAAAAAAAAATCCTAGATTCCTCATTTTCTTTTCCATCCCCTCTTCTTCATTTTCTTCTTCATCTCTTACTCTTGTTTTTTTTTTTTTTTTTAATTCTCTATGACCCAGAAACCCACGATCAGGCCATGGTGATGGAGATGTAAGAATGGTTATTCGTAATGCCACTAGGAGGGTTAAATGGGCCAAGGCGAGGAGAGAGGCTTTGGACGCACAAGGCAAGGCGACCAAAGACCAACCGCTCGCCACCTAGAGGATGACCGAGTTGTTGGCAAATCCCATGAATTTAGGCGATGAGGCAAATCCTTTGGTTTTAGGGGATTGAGCGATTTGGAGGATGATAACTGAGTTGTACTTCTTCAAATTAGAAAATTTATCCATTTGTTATTTAGTTAATTTGTTTCCTTTATTTTCAAAGTTGTTTGGATTGTTTTTTTAATTTTAGAAGTTTAATTTGTTTTGGGATTGTGATTTTAAAAAAGAAGTTGTTGGAGGAAATAATTGGGGGAGGGCCAGTTGAACCCTAGTACAATTTATTTCGACTTTTGCATATAATTGATTATTATGCTATTTTCAATAAAAGTGAAATTTATACTTTGTCACCCTAATTTTCGAAAATCGAGTGCTAAGTCAAGTTAGTCTTGATTTTCATATTCCAACCATTCAGATTTTGGTGTTGTCTTGAGGTAACTCTTGATTCATCCTTCTAACACGATTGTAAACACTTAAACGCGAGTGAAGCTTCCATCACATGGTCGTGGGTATGCTCAGAAACCCATATCGGCATAGGTTGGTGAGCTTGAGAACCTGCCTGCTTGGAAGCCGAACGAGGCCACCCTCATGCGGGATGAGGCCAGATGGGAAAAAGGGGACCCCTTTTGAGGTGGGGGCGGGATGCTTGGTCGCCTACATGCATAGGGTGGGTTGCAGACTTACAATATAAATAAACTCAAACTTAACAAAATCAGAGCTTTGCCGTATCATAAAATATATTTCCAAGAAAAATAGAACAAATTTAAGGCTTTTATGTCTACTTGCAACCGCGGTTTGCGGAACCATACAACCGGGCACTGCTTTTCATGACAGATTTTATTTTTTTAACGTTTATTTCGTTTCGTTCCCTCTCTCTCTTTATCAATTTCTTTTTGTTTTTACTTGTCTTCTTCCTCCCTCCCATTCCTCTGCATTCAGACCCATTACTTATCCCTTCCCCACAGACACATCCACTGAGTTTAGGAATTTAGAGCTTCATCTTCATCGTCTTCGGGAATTCTTGGTGAACTTTTTTATTAGTTTGTACTTTTGTGGGAAGAAGAATCTTCGAACCTGGGCTGTTCTGCGGCCGAAAGTGTCTATTGCCCTCGTGCTATGCGTGTTTTATACATAAGCAAATACCTGCTGATTTAATTTAGAATATTTTCTTTTTTAAAAAAAACTTAGTGGATGTGTCTATGGGGAAGGGATAAGTAATGGGTCTGAATGCAGAGGGATGGGAGGGAGGAAGGAAGAAGACAGGTAAAAAAAAAAGAAATTGATAAAGAGAGAGAGGGAACGAAACGAGATAAACATTAAAAAAATAAAATCTATCGTGAAAAGCAGTGCCCGGTTGCATGGTTCCGCAAACGACGGTTGCAAGCAGAATTTCTCATAGATATGGTACCTCATGAAAATTATTCAACCCCTTTTCTCGTCTAATCCAACTCATGTGTCTTTTGTTGTTGGTTTTGGCCCCTTCTTTTATGTCATCTAAAAATAAGAAAACTGATAGAGTTGCAATTTTTAGACAAATTTAACATAACTATGTCTGAAAAAATGAAATTTTCCTGAGTACTTTTTGAACAGTTGATTATGAGACGATGTGATTGAATTAAAGTGAAAATATAGATTTTTGTGTTAAATTTGTATACCATAGTAACTCTTTCATTACTCAAAAAATAAAATAAAATAAAATAATGGGCAAATTCGACGACTTAACAACCAGGGTTGGTATACTAATGTGCATTACATGAATTGATAAAACACTGTTGACATTTACAAGTCTTTAAATAACTTGTTAATCAAATAATTATCATATTGACCTTTTTTCTTTTTTCATACATGAAAGGAAACTCATCCCAAAAGTATTCTGGCCTAGATGATCTTGATGACCTTTCGGGTCATACTCATACATCCCCAGAGTATTGGCATTGGTTTTATCAAAAGTCAATGCATTTTTTAAATTTGAAGAAATGTAGATAAAATCAGCTACATTGGCTTCATCAAAATGTAAAAATTTAAACTTTGAGCTACATAGATTTTAATTTATTGTTCATCATCAAAAGTAATATTTTATTATAAAAACTAAAACCAAATTTTTTCAAGCATACTCAAATGAAAACAGTATTGTGAATACTCAAACTTTTGTCTCGTTTTTTTTGTTTTTGTTTTTTTGAACAAAAACTTTTGTCTCGTTTATGCTATGAAAGATAGAAAAGGGGGAACCTTTGATGCGAATTTGACTAATCTTTCGCTTGATTCAATTTAACAGTTATTTAACACACACACAGCTACCTCTCCCGAGTAAACCTTCTCCCCTCTCTCAGAAACTCTCCAACCCCAAGCTCTAACGTGAGGGGGAGGGAGCTTCGGCTCCTTTCCCCCTCCCCTCTGTCTATTTTATTTTCGTATTGTGTTTTTGGTGTTTGTTTCGTTTTGTCAAGCCAAATAAGGGAGGATCGCCGTTCGAGCCTTTCCAGACGTCGTCCGTCTACACGCACCTCACCGGCACGACGCCGAGTCGCCGATCTTCAAGCCTTTCAAATCTGGCGTCCATCGGAGTGGTGCGTTGCCCGCACGTGCGGGACGAAGCTTTGATCCTAGCTAGCGAGTCGCCTTCACGCTCCTCTGGGGAGGACTTTGCCGACGCCACGATCGGTTTCGGTGGACCCTCTGACTCCGGGCCTTCATAGTTTGATCGACGGCGTTTCCTCCCAGTGAACAGTTCCCGCTCGCTTCTCAGCTAGATCTTTTGCACTGTTCATCCGTTTCTCTGTTGTTTGGCTCTTTTCGTTTCTGTGTTTTTCGATATAATATTTGGTTTCTGTTTTAGTTTCTTTTGGTTTTTGCTGTTGTTTGTCGATCCGAGCGAGGTGTTGTGCTCCTGGATCGGACGTGATCCGGGGCAAGTGTTGCTCGAGAGTGATGAGCGATGTCAGCGGTGGGTGCTCGCTCAGTCTGGGCTCAAGATGCCGATGTCAGCGGTGGGTGTGTCGTCCGGAGCTCCACCAGTGCTTGTGGTCTGTTTGGTGTTGTTGTGTTCAGTTGTAATTTTGTCAGTTTATTTTAGTTATTTATTTAGTAGAAATAGGCTTTTGGATTTATTATCCATTGTGTCCCATTCTCAATTCCTCTTGGAAAGATTGAGATGGCCTGTAAGTTCTGGTTTACAGAACGCTTTCTCTGGTTTGAGAAAGTTTAAGAAGTTTAGACAATGTCCGCCACAAAGCAATTTGTGTGTGGGGAAGCCCCAGAGCTGCTGCGTAGATTGACTTAAAGTTATTGGTTTTCCATGTACTGACCAGTCAACAGTTGTAACTTCGGATTATTAATGAAATAAAACTATTTCCTTCAAAAAAAAAAAAAAAATTTAACAGTTATTTAGAATTTTGGTCATCTTTGGTCGGATTTTAGTTGAAGTTCCTAGAAGTAATATTGGTGGAATGATTTCACTTCTATAGATGGTGTATAGGCTACTGCTACATCTTGACAATAGAGATTTTTTTTTTTTCCCATATATGGAATCTGACCGAAGTAGAAGAAGAAAAATAGGCATTATTTGGAAAGGAAAAGGTAAAAAAAAAAATGAAAAATAAAAGCTTCTATTATTTAGATTTTTTCTTCTCGAGTATTGCTACTCATCTCTCAATTCTCGTCATCCTCTCATCATCTTATGATATGATATTAGATTTAATGTTATATCATAGATGATGAGAAAAAGGATGCTGAGAAGATTCAATATATTCATCATCCCTTGACAATACCATGTCAACCTTGACAAAAAGGTATTCTTATTCTCACCAAATCTTGAAGCTCCTCAGCAATTTGGCTATGTTGACAGCTACCGTTACGTAGATTCGATCTCCAATTCTGTCAAGGTATTGGAAATAGGCATGCCTCCAAGAATTCTTCAGCAATAAAGACCCACAAGCGCCCCAAAACCCAACAATGAATCCGAGTGCAGCACTAGTATAAAACCATAGATGCTCATAGGAGTAAGCATGTTTTTGGATTTTGGCCTTTTTATGGTTGACACCACTTCGCGGACCTTGAGCTGTTTTATCTCCCGGACATTTTGGGAGAGGAGAGCAACAAAGATCTCTGTTACCTGCATATGCAGAACAACTAAAACTCTGGAGCTGGGTACTTGTTGGAATTTTACCTGACAAGTTGTTGTTTGATAAATTCAAGTAGTTCAGAGGGCTCAAAGTAGCTAGACTTTGGGGGATTGCTCCTGAAAGATGATTCTTCGACTAGTCTAGAAAATTCAAGCTTTCCAGGCCACCAATGCTCTGAGGGATAATGCTGTCAACAAGTTTCTTGACATGTTCAAGCCAATCAATCCTGAGAGCTTTGTGATTTCTCTTGGAATACCTCCTTTTAACTTGTTACTTGAAAGATCGATGAACTTTAGTAGTCCAAAAATCTTATCATACTCGAAATACTTTTCTTTGAAGATCACAACTATAGAGTCGATGTAGTGGTCTACAGCTGTACCAATATAGGATTCAAAAGAAATATATTCATGAGCAATGCTTACATTGGAACTTTGTTTTTGAGCCATGGCAGTGAGGTTGCTCAGGCATCGCGGTATAGTCCCTGTAATATTGTTGTCAGAGAGGTCCAAGATTTGATGAGATGTTAAATGGCATAATTGCAAAGGTATGCTACCACTGAACAAGTTTGATGGTAGGTGAAGAACCACCAAGTGTAGTAGGCTGTTCCCCATCCATGTAGGTATTCTCCCAGATAGTTTGTTTTCTCCAAGGTCTAAAAGCTTCAATAAAGAGCAGTTCCTCAACGACTTGGGTACTTTTCCGACCAAATTGTTTTTTTTCAAATGCAAAGTCTCAAGTCTTGATAGGGCTCCAATAGAATCAGGGATTCTCCCAGAAAGATTGTTGTTCGAAAAATCAAGCATGACAACTGATAGCATATTTGACCGACAATCAGGGAGTTCTCCTGATAACAATAAATTACTTGAAAGGTCGAGATATGTCAGATAACTCACATTTGTCTCACATATGGATGTAATAGATCCTTGGAACAAATTATTGGAGAGGTTCAACATGACCATGTTCGGATGTAGTTGTGGCAGCAAGCCACTGAAGCGGTTAAAGCTCAAATCTAATCTGGGAAAGCCAATAAATCTTGACGAAAACCATACAAGAGGTATGGAACCACTAATTTGATTGTTAGAGAGATTTAAGTACCTTATCTTGGAAGAAAGATCCCAAAATCAGTGGGGGATGGTGTCTGAGATTGTTGCATTAAACATAACAAGACATGTAATATTCTTTTGCGTTCGAAGCCATTGAGGAAAAGCTGGCCCCGCTTTGCAAGATCTCAATCTTAGGATATCGAGATGAAATGGTGGAACCCAAGCTGGATTGAAATTCAATGACAGATGATTAAAAGAGTAGTCTATTTCGTTTAAAATGGAAAGGTTTAGCATGTGTGCTTCAGTGATAACACCTTCTAAAGAATTTGAAGACACATCAAGAACCTCGAGCTTGGAAAGTTTTCCTATACTCTTGGTTAAACTCCCATTCAATCGATTTTTGTGTAGATGCAACCTTTTCAAGCAAGAGAGGCGTGCAAGATCAGGTACTTCTCCACTTATATTATTGTTTGACAAGTCTAATACTTGTAAATTGTGAAGATTTCTCATAGTTTGGGGTATCACCCATTTGAGGTTGTTAAAAGAGAGGTTGAGATGAACAACAACTAACATTTTCCTAAAAGCTTCTGGAAGAGGACCTTCCAAAAGGTTAGCATTCAGGGAAAGAACAACAAGGTTATTGGAATATTTGAGTAGTCAAGGGAATACAGATGAGTTGAGATGATTGGCAGAGAGATCAAGGAATAAAAGTGGTGAAGAAGAACTACTAACATTGGAAAGCATACAAGGAATAGGCATAGAGAGCTCACAACCACTAAGACATAAGTCTAACAAAGAAGGAAGCATGTTAACCTTATCCGGGCAATTGATTGCCTGGCTGAGGTTGACATTGCTCATGTCCAACTGTTTTAAAGAAGATAGATGAAAGAGCCAATCAAGATTGTGGACCTCAATCAGGTGATGGTTCCCGCTGAGATCAAGAGAAATCAAACTCGAAAGATTTCCAAGCTGCTGTGGAATGGCTCCACCTATATCGGTGCTGGAAAGATTGAGATATTGTAATTTAGCGAGTGAACCAAGGAATTCCAGGAGGGGTTGGCCGTTAAAATCATTGTTGCTCAAGTCCAGGTAGGTCTAATGTTGCAATCCAAGTAATGAAGAGTTTATCTCACCTTCTGAGAATGCAATGAGCGAATGTGCTCGGAGATCAAGCTTGATAACATGACTCGCTTTTTTGTTGCATTTAATCCCTCTCCATTTGCAACAATCTTCGTGACCACCCCAAGAAGAAAGCAAGTCCAGATGATCTTTAAGGCCTTGTTTGAATTTGAGGAGTGCTTGTCTTTCTTCCTTTATGCATCTAATCTCATAATCACCCAAATTCAAACCAAAACCAATCCTAGTTCCCGTATAGAGAAGCCCGAGTATGAGCAAAAGTTCAGAATAACTGCCTCTCATTTTTTGACTCTCCATTGCTCTGGGGTGAAGCTGAAACAAAGAGCTTTCAGTGTATGCTGGTGTTGGATTTGCTATGTCAAGTTAAATACATGTTATTTTTATAATATCTTTGAATCGTGTATACATGAATTTTGCTTTGATAATTCAACTGATTTGACTGACTTCCACCAAGGTAAGTTGCTTATTTTAAAAATGATGTTGATGGTTCCCAACTTTTCCAATGCCAGAGTCAAATATATATAGAGGACATATAAGTTCTCAGTTCTGTCATTTTCGCATTACATTATCCTCCCATATACACAAGACTTGAATTTACCCAAGTATTCCTGTATAGTAACACAAAGATCTATTAATTCACTCAACAAATTGGTTACTCACTAACTATGGAATTATTTAATAATTAATCAATCACTTAAAGTAAATAAATTGCATAACACCAAAATTGGTAACGAAGGGAAACCCGTTAAAGAACTTTTTAAAGGTAAAACCCTATAGGATAGCCAAATCCAGAAAATCAATTTTCTTATTTGAAAATCTGTTACAAGCAAGTTTCAATTACAAAACTTTTGTCAATTGACACTTTTACTTGATCAGACAAATGACCCGTTTGTCTCTACTGCAGTAGCAACAAGAACCTGTGACGATCTTCAAATATTGACTTTTCTCTTGAAGCTTCAGTGGCTGAATCATGATCACGTTATCTCATTCTTAGATCAACGATCACACTCTTTGGGAGAAATAATATGAAAATAGAATTTTTCTCACCAAAATATGCATTGGAAAGTGCTCTAAAAAATATTCAGAATTGAATCTTTATAGATCTTAACCAATAGAATCCCTTAAATAAACAATCTGAAAGCAGTTTGAATTGCAGTAGGGCTCTTTTGATGGGATGCTGACACCTGTCACTAAATCTTCTTAGCAATAGCAGTTTTCTATTTAAACTCCTCTATGGATAATCACAAAACCCTTAAAATTCGATTTTCACACTCTTGACTTATCTGAACATTTCCTCATAACTTCTGTATAAACTCAAAATTGTTATAGATAAAGTCAAAGTATTTTACATTCTTCCAAATTACGAAACCAAAAATAAGATGGAGTCTATCATCTTAGTCACCTAGTCAAACTTATCAATTTAGTCATCTAATCCTAGCCAAACTCTTGTATCTACACGACTTAACACACGTCCCTTCAATTATGAGTTTGTAATTTCTTATTTTCTGGAAATTATAGAAACATCTCGTGATTGTAGAATTAAGTTTTTGTCTTTGTTTCCTTCCATATTTTCTTTCATAATAACATAGCAAGCACTCTTTTTTTTTTTAAGAAGCACTGCTGTGATATTTTGATTGAGTTGCATTAGTTTTTTGAGAAAGACTACTCTCACCGAGTTTGTCTACTTGAGAATGGTTTAAGCTTTTCTTGTTATGTCATTTTTCGTGTTATAACAAGTTCCTACATGCAGAAGCATTATAACATATCATTAAATTACAATCCCACAATTTCTTATGTATGACTTTGCTGGAGATGAGTTTCTGTCATTATTTCCTTCCACATTGTCTTCCGTGCAGAAACGGTTACTAGCAGTACTCTTTTTTTAAATAAGAAATATTGTTCTTCCAAGATACAGAAAAGATTAGCTGTGTCCAAAACATAAAGCATAAATGCATTGTGTCAAAGACACTAGAATAGATAGATTGTGTTTAAGCCACTGAGAACGGATGGAAAAGTAAGATTAATGTGACAATCATAGCAAAGCAGACTTTCAAAATTCTCCATTGATCTAAACCCTATTTACATAAAGGATTTGGCCACAAAATGCATTTTTTTTCTTGTTTATATGTCCAAATTGCCATTGAGGAATTTCCTAATGCAGTACCTAGTTTTTCTGCAATCTAAATGCTTTGTTTTGGTGAAGTATCACATTTTAGCACTAAAGAATTTCCAAATGGTTCAATTTTAATGGTTTAATGACAGTGGTGCACTCACCTCTTACTCCACCTCTCTCAAAGGCAAGGCTTATACGTTTAAACTATCCAACTACCCACTTTCAAATGCTTTTCTTAATGCCACTTAGAAGTTAATGGTTGACACTATCAGGTTTAGTCATTGTTTTTCTCCAATGCATCTAAAACCCTCCAATCCATCCACCTGGTGGTGTATGTCAATGTCAAATTGCCATGATATCTAAATTGCTGAGGCACCTCAGTAAATGGTAAACAACTTTACTAGAAAGTAAACGCAGTGTCATAATATGAATGACACATCATGATCCATTTTGGGATAAAACACAAACTTTTACAGTCTTTTCCCATCCGTACTGGTCATATAAATATGAATAATGCTGGTATGCTCTCTCATTTTGCCCCTAATTTTAACTGCTCATTTATTGAATTTTTTTACTTACTGATTAAGGAAGTGATTATTACCATATTAATATATATATTTTAAAAATTGTTTAAAGATGTTAAAAAAAATGTGAAAAGAAAAATGAAAAAAAAAAGTTGAGTTTTGCCTAGGCGACCAGGCCAGTCACTGCTGCTGGGCAGCAGCCTAGCATTACTCGATAAATATTCTATAGAATCTACACTCAATCATCAATAATCTTGAAAGAAGGCCCCCCAAAAAATGGTCTTGAAAAAAGAAACAAAAGAAAATCCCCTCACAAGTCAGTTGTATGAATTCTCTTTCTTTCATAATGATATAGATAACAAATAGCTTGCATTTCTGCTAATTCCATTTTCAGCCTGTTGTTGTTTTAACCCAAAAAAAGAAAAAAAAAAAGTTATGTAATGATACATAAGCATGACATACAATATACTGAAATAGATGCTCTCCAAACCAAAGATGACAGAATCAATAATAGCACAGATTCATTCATCCAAGAACATTTTAGTTTGTTTGCTCATCATTCAACGATTAGCTAGCTTATGATGGATGTAGTGACTCTTATCAGCAACAAAATAACCCGTTAGAAGAAATAAAGAATGAAAAGAATAGCCGTCTGCTCAAAATGTGGCAGTCTAAACTAGAGATGATCATTCTTGATGGGGATAGCCACCCAAAACGAAACCCTAAAACAAATTACAATATCTTATATATTGTTACCGTGGGTACAATTCTTGATGCCAATAACTCGATCTTCGGCTTGATAATCTAGCCTGCAAAAAAGACATCAGTTTTGTTAAATGTTTAGTGTGAGATAGTTAGAGTCTTCAATTTAGTGAGCTTTATGGGTGATAAAAGTACCCGAAAAGTTTATCTTTGTGTCTTGGCTATTTATGGTAGAACCTTGGTTACTGCTTAATAAGGGTCTTTGTGGGCTACATTGAATGCTCCCTTAAATTGGTCAAGATCGGTCAAGATCCTTGAGCACGCGGGGCAAGGCATCCCGATCTTGGCTCTTAAATGCTTTTCACCTCTTGGTCTTGTTGGACAAAATGTGCCTCATGCCACTTTACATCATCACAAGTATTTTGGCTGAACTTCAGAGAGTCTCGAAGAATGATGTTCCCAGAATCTCACCACCATTTCAACTAGGCGAGATGGCTTTGCTTCACCACGCCTCTATGGACAACGAAAAATGGGGTCTTGGACTTTTACGGACCTTTACAACCTATTTACTCAACAGTTTACTTAGGTATAAGATAGATTTACTTCCTTTTATCCCTACGAACAGATAGTTCCGTTATAATTGAAATAATTACTATATATTAATCCTTTTTCTAAGATAATTTTTTTCCCCCTTCGATCCAATAAGATTACAAGTTTCTACATCTCAGAGATATGGGTATGTTTTTATGAATTTGCTCGTTTGGTATAAAAAACAAAATGATCGAGTCTATGGTAGTGAACACGGTCTCGTTTGTTTTTACAATTATTCTCATCTCATCTCATTTACTCACTATAATTTTATTAAATTTTTATATAAAATTAAATAAATAATTTAACTTTTTTAATTTTTAAAATAAAAATAATATTAAAAAAATATATTTTAATAATATTTTATTCAACTTTTAATTTTTATTTCAATTTATTTCATTTTATCTATAAAAACAAACGTAGCCTAAGATACTCAAGCAAATGATGAACACTTTGATAATAAAATAATAAAGATATAACTCTTCTTATAACTCCTAATAATTATATGATACCTTAACTTCTTAAAAAAAAAAAAAAAACTAAAAAAAAAGGTGACTAAAAAACTCTATGGGCTTGGGTTTTCAACCCAACCCAACTCAGCCCATTGGTATCTCTAGCAGTCCGCATCTCAACCCAGCCCATTGGTATCTCTAGCAGCAGCGCACGTGCTTCGGATTCTAATTTAGGCCGTGGGATAAAAATGATTTCAGAATTCTAATTATTATAATTTTTTTAAATTTTTAAAGAAAATATAATAAATAATTTATTTTTTTATTTTAAAATAAAAATTATATTATAATAATATTTTATTTAATTTTCAATTTTTATCTTAACTCAACTCACTGTATAAATCTGAAAAATTCTATTTATTATCTTAGTACCATACACTATACATGATTTTTAATTTTTTTTTAATAAATATGTAGTATACAGATGATGAATAGTAGATGATGAATAGATTAACTCGATTAGTTTAATATGAAGAAAATTAAAAAAAAACAAATGTGTTGCTTAGTAGCAAATCTCAATTAGAGGTCCTTTTTTTAACAAAATTATACAAGAACAACTATACTATAATTTGTTTACAATTAACTATAAAAAAATTAGTATTTTATCTACTTTGAATTGCTCCAAGTATAAAAGATTTGAATTAAAGTAAAAAATATTAATATTTTAATGCGTAATAGTAATTGAGTTGTTGTACTTGGTAGTGTTTCATTTTCCTTTCTCTAATGTTTAAATTTGGTAGTGTCTAATTTTCAAGTCCACTAAATTTGGCGTCCATCGGAGTTGAGTGTAACCTGCACATACGGGACGAAGTTTCTGGACCCCGACGGTGCGTGGCCATCACACGCCACTGAGGATATCTCTGTCGACGCCATCTCGGCTTCTCTGGACTCCATATTTTCGGGATTTCCAAGATCGATCGTCGGCTTTCCTCCCAGAGTGAACAAGCTGCATGCGCCATTGCCAATGTACTGTGCACTGTTCATCTTTTTTGTTTTTTGGCCATCTGTGTTCTGTTGATTCGTTTTTAGTGTTCTGTTGTTGTTTTATCTTTCTGTTTCTATTTTACTGTTGACCCGAGTGAGGTGTTTGGGCCTTTAGATTGAACGCAACTAGGGCAAAAGTTGTTCGAGAGTGGTGGGTGATGCTACGGTCGGTGGCTGTACGGCTAGTGCTCGCTAGTAGGCATTGCCTGGACAGTGGAGAGGCTGTTTTGTCCATGTGTGAGCTAGGTGCTCGTGCCATCAAGACTTGAGATGTTGATGCTTGCAATAGATGTGAAGTATGGGGTGACATCGGTGCTTGTGGTTCAGTAGTTTGTTAATGTGTTTATTTGTAGTTTATTTGTTTTAGTTATATTAGTTATTAATAAAATAGAAATAGGCTATTAGATTTAGTGTCCATAACAGTGTCTTATACTATACTCTTCCTCCTTGGGAGGATAGAGGGAGTCGTTAAGCTCTGTTTTACAGAGCGTTTCTCTGTTAAGAGAGAGTTTATTGAAAAATTAAAACAATATCCACTACAAAAAAAATTATGTGTGGAGAAACCCTAGAACTAATGCGTAATTGGCTTATAATTTAAAATTTTCATATATTAGAAAGTTACAATTGTAATTACAATTTATTAATAAAATGAATCTGTTTTCATTAAAAAAAAAAAAAGAGAGCTTTGAACTCTTTTAAAAGCAGTAGCGCACGCGACGCACCCGCAGCCTAGTGGGCGAACGAGAGCGACGAGATCCCTTGACTCTTCGCATCCTCTCCGTTTATGCACTCTTACGAGTCTTACGCACACTCGCACAGAGGTTTTCTGTCTGTCTTTCTCTGGGGATAAATCGACGAGACTCAGAATTCTCGGAGACGTCAAGGTACGATCGGTTCCAGATCTCAAACTTCCGTTTCAAATCTTATGATTTTTTTGTTTATGCCTCGACGTCCAAAATCGTGCCTTGTTGAGGAAATTTTCCAGCAAAGTCTTCGACTTTCATGATTTATGTATGTGGGTTGGATGGCATAATTTGTTCCACTATGCATTGGTTGGAGTGATTTGTAACTTGGATTCGCGATGAAGCTCAGGTTTTGTCGGTTAAATTAGGTTCAATTTAGTGATCAGACAGAATCGGTTGCCTGCTTTAGAGATCGTCTCATTTCGAAATGGAGTGTTATATTTCAACAGTAAGTTTAATGATGTCGGAGTTGGTATTGCCGGCCTCTTTGAATGCTCTCTCTATTTTTTTCCTCTGGTTTTCATCCCACTCTTGATCTCTGTATTGTCTTCTTGGAATTATGAGTCGATTGTTACCAAATACTCGACGAGAAGCAGAAGTATGAGTCGATTCCGTGCTTGGATTTCTACACTGTTCTGGCTGATGGGGTTGTGCATCCGGGGTATACTCCCCTGGTTGCGTCTGAAGGGCCCTTCATTGGTGAGGTCCCATGTCATAAAAAAAAAATCATGGACAGTTAATCACTTTAATGTAGAATATAGAGGAATGTAAATTGCCAAGTATTTTGGGTGTGTGGGTGCGTGTATGTTTTTTAAATTTTGTCTGCATGACCTTAAAATGTAAGAACTTGGGTGATTTCACTTCTTTATTGTCAACGTGGTTTTCAGAGAACGTGTATTAATCAAGCTTATGGACAGTGTTTATAGAACAATGAAATATAAGTAACAGGGCCGGAGTAAGGGTAGGAAGCCAAATAAGAGATGGATGGAGTTGTGCTTAGTTGGGGTTGGTTGCCTGATTGATTCTTGGAGCAACCTCAAACAATAGACAACAGAATCATGAGAAGCTTGCATCCAGATATTTATATTACATAAATTGTCATTGTCTTTTAGTTATTTTTTTTGGGCATTACAATACTACCACACAATGACTTATCAAAACAGAACTATCATACCAAGACAAATTTAGAAGAGGAATCTTTTTCATAAGTTTCCCTATAAATTTAAAAGAGGAATTTTTCTGCAACTAAAATTATGTATAAAAAAAAGTGTCTTGTTTGCATCCCAATTTGCTTGATTGGGGAACATGAACATGTTTGGTTTTTATGTATACCATTGAATCAACTATGATGATGAATGATTTGGGGTTGGGTTGTACTGTACTGTTAAAAATTTATCTCTTAGAATTGCTTTGTAGGAATATCTTGTTTTTAAATTTCTTTCCTTTCATTATTGGTTTACAAGCTTGGTAAATACCACTCATTTCCATAGAGTTGTTATCTTCAAGCCAGCCAATTGATTCCTCATTGTAGGTGTGGATGTCTGATTCTTTAGGTATAATTGAATGATAAGGGTGCAAAAGAGGCATGGTTGCTGAGTTCCAAACATTTTGGTTCTCTCATTTCGTTGCAGCTGATTTTCTTTTAAAATGAAGTTGATGATTTATCAGAGTACCATTTGCTTTAGTCTTAGGTAGGTGAATTTTTTATGCTTGTAGATCCCTCTTGCTTTGCAGCATATTGGAAATTATTTATATTCCTAAATGGAACCAGTTATTGGAAGTTTTTATCTTCTTCCAATATGAGCTCCTTCCAGAACATCTACACAGTTGTTAATTAAGGCATATGGTGGAGCAATTATTAGGGCATATCAGTCTGTAGGATTGTTAAGTTGTTAAGTTGAATTATTAGATATGAGTTTGTGCACCTTTGCTTTTCTTTGAAAATGATAATAGAGCATCTATAGTAAAAATCACCTTAGGCTTTAGGAAAATTGAAATTATAAGTTGTAATTAATAAAGGACAGGATTTTCCTCCAAACTGGGTTCGAGGAAACTTCCTCCAACCCATCTATGAAAATGATGTGTCAATTAAGCATGTGAGAAGCTCATGTTTTTTAATGAAGGAACTTAAGAAAGCATGTGCTTCTCGCATGCTCAAAAGACACATCAGTTTTTTAAAATGGGTTGGAGGAAAACTTTGTCCATTAATAAATATGCTGTCTCAGAAAAAAGAAGTTATTTTTTTATCATTGGGTGTATTCGACCTTTTCTATTTCTCTTCTAGCTTAGCTACTATGCTGGAGGTTTAGGCTTTCTTTTATGTGGGAAATCTAGAATTTGGAGATTCTAGCTTTGATATTGTTTCCGAGGTTAAATAACTAGCCTAATGAGGTCCTTGTGGGTATGCCTATAATTTTGGAAAAATTAACCTATTATGCTGCATTTGTTTCAACGTAAATTGGGGAATATTAGAAAATATTTAGATCTGAAAATGTTCTATGAGAAAACTATTAATTTCCTATGTTTGGATGACACACTGAAAATGATTCTGAAAGCAATTTGTGGTGTGTGACTAACAACCAAAACATGTTCTTGAAAATAATGTGTTGTTTTTCTCGCATCGAAAACCATGAATAGTTTGTGTAATTTCATATAAGAAAATTTATTAATAGGGATATACTATTGAATAATTGGAAAATCAGTAGAATTTTTATCTCTTAGTTTTTTTTTTTGAAAAAATATCTTAAAATAGTTGAAGCTTGGCAGACCACATATTCTACCCAGACTTCATATAGATTGGATTTATTTCTTTCTTTTGAAAGCCTAGTGGCTAATTTTTTTCTTCGTCCCTGTTCATGCTTTGTTGACCTTGCCAAGATGGGGCAAAACTTTTAGAAGCATTTCTGTCTAGATTTCTATCTGATGGAATGTCTAATCCTTATTTTGCATATACATATATTGATGACCGGTGAATCGAAATTCATAGGGTCTTATTTCTGTTTGTCGCTCCTAGCAGATACTTGCTATTAGTGAAACAATTAGTGTTGTGTGTGAGTCACCCCTTTTCCATTATTTTACAATTTTAATTTTAACCATGTGTAGCACTGTGAGTCTTTGCACTTCTTGGAGTCTCAAGCGTCAAGGAATCAGGTGGAAGAAGAAGAATACCTTTTGGAAACCTTGCTCCTTGATTGCCTTCTCAGAAGAGTTTTGTTAGAGTCTAGAGTTCTTTGTGAAGCAAAACTGGTAGTGTAGAGTCCCGCTCACATACGCATAGAAAAACACTGGGAAAATAACTTATTCTCCTAAAAGAGGGTAAGTTAATTTATGCCTCAACCCACTTATTTTCAATTGGCCAACTTTTAGCTTTTCTTTTGACCAATGTTTTCAGCCCCACTCAAACACAAACTCTAGAAAATATTTTCATCCTAAACGGACACATCCTAAATTGGTATGACTTGTCCTTTTGGATGTCTCAATTTAAGTTTCCAGAATGAGCTACAGTTAATTCTGGCTAACAGGTGGCAGTGAATGCTGTTGGTTGATTGAAACTTGGGTTCTGATTATGATGATAAAAATCACTTATAGTTTTTTGGCATCGTTTGTTCACTCCTTATTTTCCTTATTTTTTCTTTTTTTATAAGTAATTTCTTATCCTTGTTTCTTTGCCATTCTAAACCTTGACCCTATTATTGGTTAAAATTCCAGTGTATGCATTTCTTCAAGATGCGATTACTTGTGCTCTGCTTTTCAGAAATTAGTTACGGATGCGCATCTGGAAATGAAATGAGATTCCCTTCGATTTTGGACTATTAATGCTGATTGTTTGTGGCATGTGCCATTCTGCTTATGGCTGGTAACACATACATTGATCAAATGTTTGTGTCTGACTGTATATTATACTTCTTGCGTTTGTGCTATATGTAGTGTTTACTGTGGGACAGTCTGTGCTGATTATTGCTATTATTATTTATATATATATTTTTATCACGTTTTATAGTTTTTTTTTTAGAAACATTTCCTATGCAGGGTGGATCATGCATTTTAAACCTACAGCCACTTAATTCATGGATTCTGTTAAAGCCCGTGGGCAGGTTTACTATATATTAGCTGCCATCCAGTACATGTACATGGGTTGGGGAGGGTTAGGGAGGAGTGAGGGTATATGACAAGGTAAGGGTGCTGACCACCTTAAAGCATCTAGGTTTCTGTAGGAAATTGCATCTATGTGCTTCCAAATTTTTTTTTTGGTAAGTATGAGTAATTTTATTGATACGAATGAAATAGGCATAGCCCGTGTATACATGAAGTATACAAAAGAACACCTAAATACATACTAAGATCAAGAGATTAAAGACAAGAAGTCATGCACATTGTTTCCATTAAGTACAATGGCTGAAAATGAAAGCATTAAAGTGTGTACGAAAAGCTTCTGCAACTCCCCCATTGTACGCTCCCTATCTTCAAAACTCCGCCATTGTGCTTCAAATTGATCTAACTTTCTTTTTATCAGTACAAATTTCTTTGTTCTGAGGCAACTTGTTTGATGGTGCGTATCTCCAGTAGTGTACTGCGTTTGGAAAATCTGATTGTTTACTTTTTACAGTCTCACAGTACTCCATTTTGCCTTAATAATCCTGTAATGTGGTTCTTGTTGGATGTCATTAGCTTTTTGTGTATTGTATAAATCTTTATTTTTATTTTTCGGACATTTTCTCTTATAAATCAGAATGTCTAATTAGCTTAGTTAAATGAGATTTGTTTCTTGTATCGGATGTCACCAAATATTCGGGTTATAAATCATAGGAAACAAGGATAGCACCTAAACTAATTTAGACAGGCACAACTTGTTGGGAAATGTGCTTCAAGGTCAGCTTGCTCTCACTTAGTTATAACTCTGTTGTGTATATAACTCCTTAAGGTTTTATTGGGATAGGTGATAAACTAATTTTGTTTAAGGCCCTGTTTGGATTTAGAAAGTGTTTCATCTCATCTCATCTCATCATTACAACTTTTCCAAATTCCCACATAAAATATAATAAACAATTCAACTTTTTCAAATCTCAAAATAATAATAATATTAAAAAATAATATTCTAACAATATTTTTTTCAACTTTCATCTAAAACCATCTCATCTCATCTCTGAATCCAAACTAGCCTTAAATGTATAATGGTGATGCTATTTACGTCAATTTCAAAATGCCTGTGTTAAGAGGTTGAGTTCAACGAAAAGATCATTTAGATGCTATTAGAATGAAAAAGTCATCTTTCATTTGTAAGTTATTTTGTCAGCATGTCTGATCTCTGTCTCCCTTCCTTTCCCCTTGCTGGCAAATGAATTTCAGGTTTATTTGTAAATGGGTAAAGTTAGCAATGTGCGACGAAAGACTTACTCCCGCCATCACCAGGCTACCCTGCATCCATTCCCATCTTGCTCTCGGAACATTTTTAAAGATGTTATCCTTAAGAAGAGCGGTTCAAGAGCATCAGAGAAGAAAGATTGGAAACATGCAACCTGCTCAGTTTGTTTGGAGTACCCTCACAATGCTGTCCTCCTACTTTGTTCCTCTTATGACAAGGGTTGCCGCCCTTATATGTGTTCTACTAGCCATCGCTATTCCAACTGTCTTGAGCAATACAAGAAAGCCTACACAAAGATGACTCCAGTTCTAAGTTCTCAGCATTTAGGTGGGATGATGGAAAGCTCAAGTTCTGGTCTGGGCCATCGCAACAAAAAGATGGGAGGGGAGCTTTTATGCCCTTTATGTCGCGGGCAAGTGAAGGGTTGGACTGTGGTTGAGCCAGCAAGAAAGTATCTGAATGCAAAGAAGAGAGCCTGCATGCAGAATGATTGTTCATTTGTTGGAAGTTACAAGGAACTCAGAAAACATGTTAGGGCAAAGCACCCATTAGCATGCCCAAGGGCAGTGGATCCTATTCTTGAAGAAAAATGGAAGAGACTTGAGTGTGAGAGGGAGCAAAACGATGTGATCAGCACAATTATTTCATCAATACCTGGGGCTGTGGTGCTGGGGGATTATGTGATAGAGCCTAACTATGGTGGCAGTTATAGTGATTATGATTTCGATTTGGATGACTATTCGGATGACTCTTTTTTGCCCTTTGCGTCATTAAATCATGGACAGAATCATGGAATTTCTTCGCAGAGTAGATATAACAGGGACCGTGAGTTTGTCAACTATTTTGGGAGACGTCGTGCTACTGCTTTTCGTTCTGATGCTTCATATGGACGAAGTTCAATGCAACACCCATTTGTTGACTTTTTAGGGAGGCCCCGTACTGCTGCTTTTCGTTCTGATCCTTCGTATGGACGTAGTTTCCTGGTTGCACGGTCAAGGAGGCAATGGAGGCATTGAAGAGCAAACTGTCTGTTTCAATACAGAGAAGTGGAGGTGAGATCTGGATTCAACTCTTCAATGGTTTGGTTTGTATATTCATAAGCAATTGGTGCGACATGGTGCCTGTGTATTGGTGTGCTAGAGCACTGTCCTCATCATCGATGAGAGTAGCAGTTGATGCAACTATATGATGGTTTAGTAGGTGACGGATAGCTAGTTTCAGCACACTGCAGGGGTTAGGTTAGGAAACAATTGTAGGAGGCGCCATTGCCTCCTGATTTTTAGTTGTCTAGAAAAGAAGCAAAACATTTTAGCTAGGTCCCTTGTAGTTGTGCGAATTTGCCATCATTATTTAGCGATGCATATTGGCCATTTGAGTACAGGGTGACAATGGCTAAAAGAAAAGACTTCTATCAAATGTTTAGCTTTAAATTTGTTCCGTCATTGTGTCCATGATGCTCCACATGGTCAGCATTCCCAACAGCTTGACTCCATTTAAAAAAGTAGTTTATTTGCCCTTTCCTATAGATTATTATTCTTATGTGGATGAATGTCTAGTTCAAGCTGCTCATTAAGAAAAAAAAATGGTTTGTTTTTTTATGATGTTTCCAATATTATATGAACAGCCTCATTGATATTTTTATTATGGTGGTTTCCTTTTCTCAGCAGAAGCGCTCTTGTATTTCTTTCATTTTAATATTTGATTAGCAGGCCACACAGACTTTGTTCGAATTATAAAGTTTGGAGTAAATAGACGCAAGAAGTGTCTTACAATTTTTACTGTTGTATGTGAATCTCCGAGAGCAATATTAGTGCTGACTAAATTTTTTGGAGTTCACCATGTATCTATATACCTTCCACTTGAGGTCTAAGATTCCATTTGGATAGTGAGTTGAGATAGTTTGTGTATAATAGTGAAATTATTGAGTTGAGATGAGATGAGATGATTTTTGAAAGAATTATTATTTGCATCAGCAATTATTTTAGGTCAGCCAAACCCACACCATTATCAAATTACCAAAGTACCCTCGTAATAAAACTCAAATTCTTTTTCTATTCTGCATTTCAAACTCCGAAATTGAGAGAGAAACTGAGAGGGACGAGATGAGAGAGAGACGAAGACTGAGAGATGGTGAGGGAGGAGAGAGAGACGAAATGAGAGAGAGATGGAGATGAGGGAGGAGAGAGAGAGACAAGACGAGAGACAGAGATGAGGGAGGAGAGAGAGAGCTGATGAGAGAGAGAGAGATCGAGAGGACGAGAGCTCGCATCGAGGAGAGAGAGAGCTTCGAGGAGAGAGAGAGACCAAGAGGAGGAGAGAGAGCTCGCGTCGAGGAGAGAGAGAGATCGAGAGAAGGAGAGAGAAGCTCGCATATTATATCTATCTCTCTCCAATTTATTGAAAACATTGAACCAAAAGAAAAAAAAAATCTAACGTACATGCTTTGGAAACCTTTAGAGGTAATTATAGCATTTCTATTCCTTATCAGTTAGAATTATGGGAATCAATTTTAATATGTTGGTAGGACCTGTGGATTATATATATTGACGAGAAATCAGAGGCAAAAAAGAGAGAAGAAAATCAAACAGAAAAAAGAGAAGATGATCATCTGGTTCTGATCCGATTCGATGATTTTTCTGTTTCTAATCCGATGTTTCTGGTTTTGGTTCTGATTTGATGATTTTGATTCTGTTTCTATTTTATTCTGACCTTACCATGGTTGTAAGACTATGGCCTTTGTTATATATAGTTGGTACCAATATCTCTGTTTCTGAGTATACACACTTTGGAAATAAAGTAATTTTTTTAACGTGGTCTTTTCTATGTATACACTTAGCACTCTGAGAATGAATAAGAAAAAAATTCACATTTTAATATTATCTGGTTTGACCACCGAAAATAATATAACCCCACCATAAGAGTTAAATATGATTTTTGTTATCCAGAGCGTTACACATTCAATTTAAACGACTCGCCCTGTTATCATTCTACCCCCATAGTGATCAAAAAGATTATTGTTATCCAAAGCATTGAATGGTCCGTTGCATGCTCGAGAGCAGAGCTCAAATTCATTGACTTCGAATCTCTATATATCATATTCAAGGCTTTTTTATCAGAAATTCTTAGAAAGTTCACGGCCCTTTTTCAAAAATTCTTAAATAGATTTTATCCTTTTGGTACAAGCATTTTTTATTTTTTTTGTCATTACAAAAAAATTGTTTATTTGTGATTATTTCTTGCGAAAATAACTATTTTTTATCAAAATGAGTTTATTTTCATCGTAAATAATTATTCTTGTCGCAAATAATCCGTCATGCTCGTTTTTCTTGTAATGTATGATAATACATACAAATAGAAAATTAAATTTATAAAAGTCCAAAAACTGTTATTAAAATGTTCTTCCGCTTACTTTCTGAATGGACCTGATCACTGCCTTTCATTATAAATTTTAATGAAAAAAATATTTCAAAAACCTTCTCAAATATTTTCAAAAAATCAAAAAACTTAATTTAAGAAACTTTGTACCAAATCTCCAATGGAAACAAGTCATTAATTAAAAGTAGTAAACAATGATTGCATATTCATACGGGAAATGCTTGGCCACCGAGAGTGGTCCGAGACATTTTTCTGATTCAATTTTTTTTTTTTTTACTTAGTGATTAAGGAGTATTTTTTTAATAATGTTATGATTTTTTTAAAAATATTTTAAAATATAAAAAAAAATGTATAAAAAATAATAATTGAAATGGCCTCATCGGTAGCTGTAGTGCTACCTTTTCATAGGGCTGTAAATAAATCAGTCTACTCGATAGCCCGCTCAGTACTCGCTTGGTTAAACTTGAATTGAACTCGACTCGTAAAAAAAAAAAGCTCGTTCGTGAAAGCAGATACCCGCTTGATTTGTAAATGACACATACCCGACAAAACTCGATTCGACTCGGTTAAGGCTCGCTCGTTTAAGCTCGAGTTGACTCGTTAGCTCAACTCGATTAAAACTCATTCATATATTGATAAATATATATATACATCTATGTATATATACATATATCTAGGTGTATATACATACATTTAGGTGTATATACATATATATATGTATTAGCTAATAATATAAGCATACCACTTTTATAATTAAATATATAATATGTAATCTAATTACTTATGTCTATATAGTGAATATACTTTATAGTTATATTTTATAATTTGTATAATAATTAGTCGATAAAATTTAATAATTTCATATACTAGTATGTGGAAACTATATATGAAATAAATATATGATATCATATTAAGTGTATGTATTAATAATATATGTAGGCTAATATATTGTTATTTTGGATAAATATCAACTAGTTAGATATTTTAATTATTTATAAATTTTTTAAGATTTTATAATTCAATAGAGATATCCTTGTTAGTTGTATAAATTCAATATTAGATCTTTTATTTTATTTATTTATTTGATTAATTATTAAATCTTATTAAAAAAAAAATTCAAGCTCGAGCTCGAGCTCAGCTCGACTCGAACTCGTTTGAGGGACGAGCTCGAGTTAAGAGTTTATCTTATCGAGTCGAGCTCAAACAAAGGATAAAAAAAAATCTCAAACTTGAGCTCGAGCTCGAGTATTTTGAGTCGAGCCGAGCTTTGACAAAACTCGGCTCGATTACAGCCCTACCTTTTCATATATTTGGCGGGTTTAAAAGCATCTTTCTTTACTATTTATAAGTAGATTTCTTAAAATTCCTCGGATATCCTATAATATTCTACCAAAGCTTTGAGTTGCACGAAAGAACAACCCAACCACTTAAAACAAGCTGCTGCTTTTGTGGTTTGTATATATTAGCCGCCCCCTGCCTCCTGTTTCGTTGAGTTTTGTGACCCCGCCCATCATCTTTATCTCAATATCTCAGCTTCTTTCTGTTCCGTATGCACAAGCTCCATGCATGGTTCATTGGCAACTGGGCTTTCATATGCCACTTCGCAGATGACAGGGAATTTGAAGCCTGTACCCACTGATACTCAAAACGTACAAAGTTTTTGACTAATTTTGAGTGTGCAGGAGTTCTCGACAATGAGAATATTTTTGTCAAAAAGTTTGCGGCAATAATATTACGAATTATGCAGTCTAAGATTCAACTTGCACCCACTCATCACCAACTCCTCTATCTTCTTTTAAGATAGAATATTTCTTGTACATATATATGTATAGGTGATTTTACCAAGGAGTAGTGGTATTGTTCTTCGATCCTTCTATTTCTGAGCAGATCTTCTGTGTAAATGATATATTGCTAGGTAAGATATAGGAAAGTAAATGACCCCTTACATCATGTGTTATATATACATGAATGAATACTTAAATATGTTTTACATGTTTGATAGATATATGGATAAAAATTTTAATTGGATCTGTCATCGAATTTCTATATATCATATATAGTTGAGATATTACTAAAAAATAACTTTAATTGATATTCTAAGATTTGCACATTCTATTGGTATTATTAGAGAATATAAAAATTAAAACGAAGACTAGCATTAGCAATATTTTGTTTACCAAACAAAATTAATTAATATCCTATTTGGTCCTCAAAATCTTGATGAGATATTATCTTTTTCTAATATATATTTGATGATTTAAAGCTTCTTCGATTTCTCATTTCTAATGTATTTGATGTAAGATACTAATATAAAGAAATTTATATTAGTTATTTTTCCTTTGATGTAAGAGTATTTGCAGCGAGGTATAGTGGTTGCAAATATTAATTTCTTTTGTAAGGAATACTCATTTGCAAGTAACATTTCTAGTACTCATTAGTAGTCATTTGCAAGAAAATCTTTTTGTTGGAAATACAACGATGACCAACGACATCATACTCGTTGAAAATAGAATAATTAACACCAACGAGTGCCTATATTGTCAGAAAGACATGACTAGCAACGACGAGAAATTGAATCTCCAATGTGCCTTGCAAAAATATGTCCTTGTAATTGATGAGCTTTGTCCACACGATATTTTCCACGATCGGTCAGCGATGAAGTCCCATTTCAATTGGTTATTTGCAACAAAAAATCGACCATTAGCAACGACATGCATTTTTCCTTGCAAAAATGATAATCTCTTGTAGTAACTATGGTCGTGCATGGGGTATCCCCCACCAATTTTGAAGGTCAGAGATCCCCTTTCGTCCCAATGGGTGAGCTGCAACCACCCAATTCCAAGCGAGATGGGGGCATGCAGATCCCTTCATGCGATGAGGGAGTAACATGATCGGGTATAAAGAGTGCAGAAACTCCTCATGTCCGACGTCATTGCTCACCACGAGTAGTCACAATTTTCTTGTTAGGGTATTTAATGTACCTTTTTTTAATCTTTTTAACCACAAGTTTTTTAAAAATAAAGTATAATCAGAAAAGATACAAAAGTTTTAGGCATCTCAACTAGTCTTATATAATCTAATCATTACAATTTTTTTAAACTCACACAAAATATAATAAACAATTCAACTTTTTCAAATCCATGTCAAAACAAAAATTATATTAAAAAATTATATTATAACAATATTTTATTCAACTTTTATTTCATTTCATCTCATCTTATCTGTGTAACCAAATCATGAGTTGAAACCGGGATTCTATCATTCTAATATCCAAGTCTCGCAGCTAGCTACATGGGTTATTTGTTGTTAAAACTAAGTTGTTCAACATGTATTTTTACTGAAAAATATATACATAAAAAAAAGTTAATTAAAACTAATATTAACATATCCTTGGATGTAAGGTTTTCTTGAGGATTTCTGAAAAATATTGAGACAACTTTTATGGATGGATTTTATACATGGGATTTTGTATGAGTAATGAAATATGTTTTGATCATCAAGATAAATCTATAGAGAATCAGAGATATTTTTCTTGGAATTTTAGTTCTTAAATATGCTCTTAGTTAATTATAGCAATCATGAAAAGATTACTAGGTACTTCTAAAATATAAATGATGTGTTGCTCTCATCCTATAGGAAGTTGATATGACATAATATGTTGTAACGACCCGACTCAATATTATTAGAGATAATTACAGATATTTTATGGGGTTCGATAATTGAATTATTTTTTCGGTTAAAATTTTATGGATGAAGTAGAATTAATTTTATTAGATTGGGATATATTTTAATATAAGTTTTTAGATAGTGTTTATATTTTTTCTGAAGCTCTTTCCCTATTCCGTGCGTGTGCGTGTTTTCTTATATTGTTGGATTCCCAGCTTGAATAGGATCCTTAGATCAAACCAACTCCCAACTCCCAACTCCAACTTATCCAATCTTCTTATCACTCGCGAAACCTCCCTTTTCCCTGTCTATAAAACTAATCCTGGACCCTCTGAAATAAACACAAACAAATCTGGAGAAGCTGGACCTCACTCGTGCACAACGCCCTTCGCCTTCACAATCCACTCTCACCATAGCTCAACCACGAGGACACCGCACAGCACACTCACGGCAGTCCACCATGAAACCACCAGCCACAACAAACATCGAGAAACCACGTACGCCAGCCACGCGAAACCGCCAGTCCACTACCCAGCCAACGTGAAACCACGGAAACCACCCACCAGAGGCTGCCACCCGGTCCCTCTCAGCCACTGTGCAACGTCAAACTGCTCGACACCATGACCCCCAGACAACCACCCAGACCTCACCGCCAAAGCCAGCCTTGAATCATTCCCAACCCATTGGAATACCTCTGTTTTTCACACCAAAAAATAGAGCACCTACTGATCTCCACGGTGAGCCACAGACCAACAGAGCACCTACTGATCTCCACGGTGAGCCACAGCCCAGCCACCCCACCCCACGGCACCAACTCCCTCCACTTCGTCACCACACTGCACAGAGAGTGCCGCCCAGCTCATCACGCCACCACAAGCCGCCATCCTCTCTCTGTAAGTTCACGCCGACCCACTCCATGCATAGCCTCTCGGTAGTTGGTTATTCTCTTGTAAACTCTCCATCACTCTTCGTCTCTCTCTCTCTCTCTCTCACCACTCTCTCTTTCTCTATTTCGTACACACCCAACCGCTGGAGTGCCACCATCGAGTGCAACCCAGCCTCACGCCTAACTCTCGGTAAGCCCCTGCCCTTGCCTCTCACGGTAGTCCAATCCCGAATGCATGCAACTCGTAGAATAAATTCTAAGTGTGGAGTAAATTACAATAACGCCCCTGCTCTTTAAGATTTACAGTTTGAGAAATAATTTAGTGTTTGGGAGATTTTAGGTTTAGAAAATAGAGGATATTTTAGTAGTTTAGGTTTTAAAATAAAATACATTGTTTAATTAGAAATTTATGCAAATTACATGTTTATTTTTATAGGCGACCGATTACGTGCCGGAAACAGTGGATTAGCGCTGGAAGGTAAGTAGCATGATCATACCTTTACACGTATGTATGGTAAACGGTGTCTTTTATAAAAATATTATGCATGTATGCCCTCCATTGGAAGCCCCTTTTTACGTACCCAAGATATGATAAAAATATGAAAATTCATGATTTTATATAATTAATTATACATCAAGTTATTTATAAAAATTCATGATTTTATTAAAGGAGTTATGTATTAAAAGATTTATAAAAAGTTATGATTTTATGTAAGAGTTATGTATTAAAATAATTTATGAAAAGTCATGCATGATTTTTGTGAAGATTTATGCATTAAAGTATTTATGAAAAATCATGATTTTATAGGAAAAGTCATGCATCACGACATGTTATGAAAGAATGCGATTTCATTTGAAATATATGATATGATATGACAAGATATGACAAGTATGTATGTGATTTCTTTTGAAATCTATGATATGATAAGTATGCAAGTATGATTATGATGAAATATGAATGATAAGATACGTAACGGCCTATGTTATGATATGAAGACGGTACCTATGTTATGGGCATATTGCATTGCCAAGTCGTACATGCTTGTAGTGCACCCAGTATGTCTTTCTTATGTATGGATTCCACAACCCGTGGCCACTGGCAGAATCAGAATTTATTTAGATTCACTAACCCTAAATCACGAGGGTCAACAGTGGGTATCGGCCTATAACAAGTAAAAGATAAGCTCATGTTCATATTCATATTATTTACGTATGTATTTATGAGTATGCACGTTTTTTTAAGAAACCCTATGTTTATTATGTTTACTGTATGATGTGTGTTTATTGAGTATTCGACTCATTTTAGTTTGTTTTCATATTTTTAAACCACCCCAGGTGATGACATTTATGATGATAAGATTACAGGACATGACTTGACCCCGGGAGGCGAGGCAGAGGCCTAGACAGATTTTGCTTTGATTGAGTTTTATGGTTTAAGATTTCATTAAATTATTTTGATAAGCAATTGAGACTCCCGTATTTGCTTTAAATAAGTGTTTCCGCAGACTCTATATTAGATTTTAAGTATTTATTAAATTTTGTTTTATTTATGGAACTTTTGCATATGGCTCGTTCTTAAAAGGAAAAGTTTTAGTCAAAATCAGTAGTAGCACACTGGCTTCTCGAAAATTCTAAAATGTCTTTATTGGGAAGCGGGGTTTTAGAGATGTGTTGCTCTCATCCTATGAGAAGTTGATATGACATAAAATTTATCTACAAAAACACTACTTTTTAATGATATTGAAATTATTTGTACTCCAAAATTATCAACAAAACCTTGGGTAGGTGAACCAAAATAACGATTTGGCCAAGATAAACTCGAGTTCCTGTACTCCAATCCTGTGGGGATGCAACATGATGAATAAGCTAGGTTCATTGACAGATATCTCGAACTCTATTAATTAAATATGATTGATGCTCGATTCATTTATTTAAATAAGTTATTCGTGAACACAAAGTACTTATTATAAATTATTAAGTGATGTTTCTTGTATAAAAATCAACTCAATCCAGTTAATATTTGTAGACATGCTTTAAAAAGGATCGATCAACTCCACTCGTACTCATATATATTATAATACACGCAAATTTATATCAATAAAAATAAGTTATATATAAAATGTAGGTATAATATATAAAGCTTGTATGCCCTCTCCATCTGACCGCTCAAATTGACCGCTGGTCAAAATTTTTTTTTTTTTTTACTTAGTGATTAAGGAAGTGATTTTAAGTGTATTGGTGTATTTTTTATATTTTTTAAAAATATTTAACTGTATTAAAAAAATATGAAAATAAAAAAAATAAAAAAAAAACGCCTGAGCGGTACGCCCAGCGGTAAACGCTGGGCGGCAGAGTAGCGTGATCCTATATATATATATATATCATATATATATATATAAGTTATAAATATAATTATTATGCATAAATACAATTATGTGACTTATTAGCTACTGACTAACAAGCTAATAAAAATTATGATTTTAATTCATTATTATCTCTCTTTTAAAATATTGTATTTATTATATTTTAAAATAGAAAATAAAATATTTTAAAAGATTCCCAAGTTCAATCAATCAACACTCATTGATAACAACTTAAATTTTGAATCGAGCTCAAGTTTAACATTTCACAAATGGACTTTAATGTAAATTTCAAATCACCTAGTTTGGATAGCAAGAGCCTCCCATTTGATCTCAAATATCATATCATTTCAATATCCAAACATTACAAACACAAATATTTTTTATTTTTAAATTTTTAAATTTTTCATCTAATCATTATCTAATCATTACAACTTCTCCAAACTTTCAAACAAAACATAAAAAATAATTCAACTATTTTGAATCTCAAAATAAAAATAATATTAAAAATAAATATTCTAACAATATTTTAACTTTTATTATATTTTTATTCAATTTTTTCTCTCTCACTTTCCAAAATTCTATAAAACATTTTAACTCAAATTATTTCACTACTATTCACAAATAATCTCATCTCACTATCTAAACGAGAGGTCTAAGAAATTTTCGCACCCTAACTTTTATACAAGGCTACAAGGTAATTAAACTTGAGTTCAGTTTGAAGATTGCTATAATACAACTTGGATAATCTGAGCTGATCTTAACTCAACTCAAAAAATACATACAGTTTACTCCCATCAAACATATATAGCTGGACAACCTCAACTCCCATGAGTTGACTCAAATACATGTACAAGAAAAACGAGCTTTTTGTAACTATTTGTTTGGGTGAAAAGATTATTTGTGATTAAAATAGACTCATTTTAATTGTAAATAGCCATTTTGTTAGAATTAACTGGTCACAAATAAGCAGTTTTCTTGTAGTGACAAATGAAAAACACTAATTTCGATCCATAAATTCGGACAAAGATTTGAGACTTTTAAATAGAAGAACTGACTTCAATTATTTTCGTAAATGAGATGAAATGAAATTAAAGTTAAAATTTGAATAAAGTATTATTATAATATATTTTTTAATATTATTTTTATTTTGAAGAGAAATTTGAATTTTTTATTTTATTTTGTGTAAAAATTTAAAAAAATTATAATAATAAAATGAGATGAGTTGAGAAGAATTATGAAAACAAGAATTTCAAGAAGATGTCACTTTATATCAAGATAATTTATTCAAAAATTTAAAATATCGCACTTTTATTCTAATATCATTTCATTTCGCAATCGTGTCACTTCATATCAAGATTTGAAATTTATTTAAAATAAAAGAAAATAAAAAATCTAAAAATGATAAGAGAGTAATAATTACCAAAGAGAATAAAAATAGAATTTTGTTACTCATCATATACATCACAATTTTTATTTTCTAAAATGTTTTTATTTTTTTTTTGTTTTATTATTTTTAAACTTATTGAATTTTTCTATCCATTATCTATATACCATATATTTGATAAGAGAAAAAAATAATTATAGTGTGTGGTAAAGGTGCTACTAGAGTGGTGTGGGGTGAGAATTTATAAATATAAAAAGAACTTAAATTCATTAGAATTATATTTTAAATTATTTTGACTTCTTAGACCAATTTTTATATAGGAGATTATTACAGTAATAAACTTCATATTATTTAAGTATGATTATTGTATTACATTGACCTCCTATATAAGATTTACCTAAGAGGTCAAAACAATCTAATAACGTAAATATAATTTTAAATTTTTAATAAATTATATATATCTATATATAATATATTTTTTTATATATATAAATATAAAAAATATTTTTTTATATATGTGAAGCCCGGGAGGGGGTGGTCGGAGCATGGTCCCGTTGGAGTCATCCCGCCTCCCGCCTTTGTTGGTCCTTCTCCCTGCGGGGTGGGGGCACTGTCACAACATGGATGAAGCGGGATAACTTGTCCGTCCATGCGGGGGCGGGGTAGTAGGATACGGGTCTCCGCTGCCTATCTTTAATGTATGGGAATGATGAACATATAATTTATCGTATAAATTTAATTAGAGGGTGGTTTGTGAAATTATTTATGGAAATTTGATACAATTCAAGTCTACTCGCGTGCTCCGCCGACAAGACCCGTCCAGACTGGCTGTTTCTAATAAAGTAAAAGTGAAAAATGAAGTTAAGGTCTGGTGGGACCTACTTCTCTGTGTGCCACGTCTGTACCCTCACGAAGTAACATATCTCCCCATCAGCACCTTTCTTACACGCAACGCACAACTCAGAGAAAGTGATACCTATAGAAGTGTCTCACTTTTTCTTTGGAAAATACTAAATCAACGCCGACATAAATTTTTTTTCTCTCTCCCTTTCTATCTTCAATGGCGGCTTCAGTGGACAACCGTCAGTTCACTCGCCTCGAACCCACCATGAAAGGTGTAGTTCTTACCTTCAATCCGGTTCCCAGCAGCCACTGGTCCGACTCCCGGGATAGTGCGCATGCCTTCAAACAAGTCGTGACGGCGGACGATTCGTCGAGCGAGGAAGAGAATGAGAAAGATTTCAGAGAATTGATACAGAAAGGGAACGGCGAATTAGAGCCGTCGACCGTGGACCCGCGAGATGAGGCCACGGCCGATAATTGGGTGGAGCGCAACCCCTCCATGGTCCGACTCACGGGGAAGCACCCCTTCAACTCGGAGCCGCCCCTGACTCGGCTCATGCACCACGGGTTCATCACCCCGGCGCCACTCCACTATGTGCGCAACCACGGGGCGGTCCCCAAGACCAGGTGGGAGGACTGGGACGTCGAGGTCTGCGGACTCATCAAGCGACCTGCCCGGTTCACCATGGACGAACTGGTCACCGAGTTCAAAACCCGCGAGTTACCGGTCACTCTGGTCTGCGCGGGAAACAGACGGAAAGAGCAGAACATGGTGAAACAGACCATCGGTTTCAACTGGGGAGCAGCCGGGGTCTCCACATCGGTGTGGCGTAGTGTACTGCTCCGGCATGTGCTGAAGCGGTGTGGGATCTTGACCCGTAAACGTGGGGCGCTCAATGTGTGCTTCGAAGGGCATGAAGACCTGCCAGGTGGAGGTGGGTCCAAGTACGGGACGAGTATTAAGTACGAGGTCGCCATGGATCCGTCGAGGGAAATCATGTTGGCGTACATGCAAAACGGTGAGCATTTGTCTCCGGACCATGGGTTCCCGGTGAGGATGATCTTACCGGGATTCATAGGTGGAAGAATGGTAAAATGGCTGAAGCGGATTATTGTGACGACCAAAGAATCAGACAGCTATTATCATTGTTACGACAACAAAGTACTTCCCTCGCACGTTGACGCGGAGCTTGCTAATTTTGAAGGTGCCAGCTTCGCCCTTATTTCTACTACACATAATACTCTTCGCACGTGATCTTTGACCCATTTTTTCCGTACTTTTGTTCAAAATATCATCCCGCATCTCATTTTCCTCGGACCCCAAAAAATAAAGAAATCTATTAATATTTTGTCAATGACGAACAGAAAAAAGATTAAGAAAAGAAAATGAATTGGAAGAATGACCTAAAATAACTCGAGAATTATTGTTAACAGAATTTATAAAAATCATTTTCCAATTTGAAAAATATAAGATCTAGACAAAAAGATTGAAACAAGTTTTATAAAAATTGCATTTATTTCTTGATTTTCTTGTAAAATTTAATATGAAAATATAATCTACATATATTTTTATTTCTTAGTTATAAGGGTTTCAAACTTTCAAGCCTGAGTTTTAATAACCTTTTTCATCATGTGTCGACTCATGCATGAGACTGCAGATGTAATATAAAACTTTGTAATTTTTCTAAAATTAATTAGTTGCGTTTGCTTTCTTTAATTTGGTTTATATATGCAGCTTGGTGGTATAAGCCTGAGTATATTATTAATGAGCTGAACATAAACTCTGTGCTAACGACGCCATGTCATGATGAGATTTTACCGATAAATTCGTGGACGACCCAAATGCCGTACACTTTGAGGGGCTACGCTTATTCAGGTGAGTTGCGGAAATATAATTATATTTTTACGTACGTACTCTTTCGTTCACATGCATGGTTTCCTGATCTAGTGGTTACAAATTTTTATTATCGATGAATCGCATAAAATAATATTGCACTCTTTCTGTTTTCAAGAAAAAGCTGCATGTGTTTTGTTTGGAGGCTTTTGGCTTACATCAAGTTCGACGTTGGAACTTGGAAGTTTAATTTCTAATGATCCTCTCCTATACATATACAAATATTTTCTTCCATAAGTAAGAAGAGCTTTGAGCAGACTGGAATGATCTTTTGATCAGGAGGTGGGAGGAAAGTGACTCGTGTCGAGGTGACTGTAGACGGTGGAGAGACGTGGCGGTTGTGCGGGTTGGAGCACCCGGAGAAGCCGAACAAGTACGGCAAATATTGGTGCTGGTGCTTCTGGTCTTTGGAGGTGGAGGTGCTGGATCTGCTTGGAACCAAGGAGATTGCGGTTCGAGCCTGGGATGAAGCCCTCAACACTCAGCCTGAGAAGCTCAACTGGAATGTCATGGTACGTCGTACGTCGACCATGCACTTGTCTAGTTTCTTACACTTTAGTGGTCCAGTTGTATTTGCTTGATTGGAGTACGTACGTTCCTGATCATTTGGTTGGTTTGGTGTTCGTCTCTTCTCATCATGTAAATATATTCGCTTTTAATTTGTATGAATGGTTGCGTAAAAGTCAGAATTGATCACTACCATTAATGGTTTCTCATTCTCCTTTCCGCCCCCCACAAGGAGTGGAGTTTCTCTGTTGATCCTGTCAAACCAACTTGTCACTTTCACTACTGCATTATTGGGTGCCTTGCTTTTTTGAAAAAGATGGATTCATCCATCTTTTAATGATTGTAAGCCGACTCGATTTTATTGATCTTTACACTTCCAGGTGAATATGCTCAATTACACATAATGGATAATGGGTAATTGTATCAAAATTTTGAAATTCAAACATCAGTCTTATATTACGCGTGCTGGTAGTGTTAAAAATACCATCTTTAAAAAAAACAATGACATATCTTTGGAACTTGATCGGGCTCGTGGGGCACTAATTTTTGCTAGAACAAATTGCAAACAGGGAATGATGAACAACTGCTGGTTCCGGGTAAAAATAAATGTGTGCAAGCAGCCACACAGGGGAGAGATTGGAATCGCGTTTGAGCACCCGACTCTCCCCGGCAACCAGTCTGGCGGATGGATGGCCAAGGAAAAGCACCACGAGAAATCATCCGAATTTCTCAAGAAGAGCGTCTCATCACCCTTCATGAACACGTCCTCAAACATGTACTCAATATCTGAGGTCAAGAAGCACAGCTCGGCCGAATCAGCTTGGATCATTGTCCACGGCCACATCTATGACTGCACCCGGTTTCTCAATGATCACCCCGGTGGTGCTGACAGCATTCTTATCAACGCCGGTACCGACTGCACCGAAGAGTTCGACTCCATTCACTCCGACAAGGCCAAGAAGATGCTCGAGGAATATCGAATAGGCGAGTTCATCACAACGGGTTATGCCTCCGACTACTCGACCACCTCTTCGCCCAACAGCTCAGTGCATGGCGCCTCGAACACATCCCACCTCGCCCCCATCAAAGAGACTGCGCCGCTGATCAGATGTGTCGCTCTCGTCCCGCGTGAGAAAATCCAATGCAAGCTCATGGAGAAAAAGTCAATATCCCATGACGTCCGGCTCTTCCGGTTTGCATTGCCGTCCGATGACCAGGTCTTGGGCTTACCGGTAGGGAAGCATATCTTTTTATGCGCTACCATAGACGAGAAGCTGTGCATGCGGGCTTACACTCCAACCACCAATGTTGATGAAGTCGGGTACTTTGATCTAGTGGTTAAGATTTACTTAAAAAGTGTGCACCCGCAGTTTCCAAATGGAGGGCTTATGTCACAGTACCTAGACGCACTTCCACTAGGTTCGATTCTTGTGGTGAAGGGTCCCTTGGGTCACATTGAATATACTGGCCGTGGTAGCTTTTCAGTTCATGGAAAACCCAAGTTTTCGAAGAAGCTAGCCATGCTCGCCGGCGGGACAGGGATCACACCCATATATCAAATAGTTCAGGCCATTCTGAAGGATCCAGAAGACGAGACAGAGATGTATGTGGTCTACGCGAATCGCACCGAGGATGATATTTTGCTTAAGGAAGAGCTCGATGCTTGGGCGCAGAAACATGACAACTTGAAGGTGTGGTACGTGGTTCAGGAATCTAGAAAGGAAGGGTGGCAGTACAGTGTGGGATTCATCACGGAGAGTGTTCTGCGAGAGCACATCCCGGAAGGATCATCGGAGGGTACTACTTTGGCCTTAGCATGTGGGCCACTGCAGATGATTGAGTTTGCCGTGCAGCCAAACTTGGAGAAGATGAATTATGATATCAAGAATTCGTTGCTGGTCTTTTAGAGGATGGAAAAAATAATTTGTATATATTATCTTGTGTGTGTGTCATCCCCTTGCATTCTTTCTCCTTCTTCTTGTTCTTCTTTTGAAGTTTCTCGAGGACATAAAAAGGATCAATTCAAATTGGTTGAATATATGGGTTTTTACGCTTTTTAATTTGGTTTCCTTCAACCAAAGGACAGATATAATTTCTCTCTTGGTGTTAGATGTGAAGTATATTTAATTAAAGGCAATTCCATGGTTTAGTGCCAATACTTTGAGTATTGAAATGATATTTGTAGTCATGAATTGTATAAATATCGTATAATCTTTTTTAAAAAAATGAGTAAATACAGGATTCTCATGAAAAAAAATTAATTTTTTAATAATAGATTTTATTTTTTTCAAAATGATTACGCGATACTGTACAATCTACTACTATATGTAACATTACTCTTTCCCTATATCATAATATGAAATGACAGTATGGCATGAGAATTTTTCTCATATATATAAATTCATAAACTGATGTTGATTGATGTTGAATGTCAGATTGTAAAGTTAGTATTATTGTAAAATAGAAATAATGTATCATATGAATACAGGTCAGCTCGTAAATTTACTTTTATGACCTCTTAATTTGTGGATGCACGAGTAATTAATATTACTTCTCAAATAAATTAAGCATACATAGAATCAATGTTCTACTGATTTTATATTATATATACAAAATCATGCATTGACCGTTCAAAAGACTATTGAAAGACTATTTAAACTAATCGTTTAAATAATTAAGATTCTAATAGTCATAGTACTATATATAATATGTAACAAGGATAGGACAGAATAATTTAAAGGCTTTTGGGTTGAGATACCTACCTATTAAATTATTCGGTACCTACCTAACTCAGACTTGTAATTGGATGGCAGTGTTCAAATTTTCAACTAGTTTTTTTTTATTTGAATTGAAATTTTCAACTAGTTTGATGCCTGACGATCGCGAGGAGCTCACGAACGCGTACACTTCTAGAGGGCCTTGATTAGACTTTACCGGATGGCGCAACATCTGGGCCATGGCATTACCCTTTACAATAATCTCGGCCTAAAGGTACTCAACGTTAAATCACATTAACTCATATCACTTTTAATTTTTTTTAATAATTATCTCCATATAGATTTAGAACTTCCCTAAAAATGGAAGAATTGGAAAATTACATAACTGAATGTATATGAAGTAAAATTGGCTGGAATGTTTGGCAAAAGTATTTTTCAACATTTCTCAATGTTTTTGTAACTTCATTACTAAATACTACTTAAATAAAACAAAAAACAAAAAAATCTATTGTAAAATTTCAATTGTTCATCTAATAATTATTTAATTTTTACTCAAATACAAAAATTAGAGAGATGTTACTTATCATCCCACACTGCACACCAACATGTAATTTTTTATTTTTGTTATTCTATTTAAACACATATATTTACACATCAATATATATTTAAATAGAATGACAAAAATACTAAATTACATATTGGTGTGTGATATATGGATGATAAATAGAATTTCTTTCAAAAATTAATACCACTTTTACAAACTCTAAAACAAAAAATGATTTTAATAAATTATATTTGAACAATTTTCAACTTTATCTATCAACTTTCACAAATTCCAATAAAATACCTATTTTTAAAAAAAATTATTCTAATTATTCTTTCTTCTTTTCCAAAACCTAATCTCAAATAAACTTTCAAATATTTCCAAACATTAATCTTAGTAACCAAGCATTAGTTGAGGTAATTCCAACTCATAGGATAATTGGTATAAGTGTTTTCGCTTGACTTGAGCTCAAATAGCTTGGTTTGAACTTCAAAGTGCACGAATAGACGATGCTCAAGACCAACGCAATAAAATCTTGCGAAGAGAGAGAGAGAGAGAGAGAGAGGGGCTTTTGGCAACTACCACGGCTTCCGAGAGTCGCGAGAGCATGCTTTTCTATTGTTAGTGAAATACATAATAATATAATAAAAATTACAATGAAATAGCATTCAAACGAAACCAGTTTGGATTGAGACACGAAAATATCGTTCTCTTTAAGGAGATTCAAGCCCTCTGCGGTGTACAAAATCTCAAATTAACTGGTGCAGCAGAATTTCTCTTGATTTGACTCCTCCATGATACAACAGCCCAACTGATCATCGTATAGTTCGAACCAACTCTGCACAAGTGATTGAGCTCAAAACTCCACAAAAAATAAACCTCTCTTTTATCTGAAAAAACTCTTAAAAATAATCTTAAAGCACTCTTAATAAACTATAATGTAAGCTTCCTTGAATTTTTCTTTCTTACACAACCAGTACCCAACAAGAAGGCCAAAGGCCATCTTATATAGCCACTTAAAGCAAGGTATACGTTGGATAAAAGCAAACCAACGGCTAAATCAAATCAAGCCCGTTAACCAACGTTAACAAAGGCCAATGGTAAGATATTAAACAAAGAAGAAAAAGGCTAAAAGCCAATGACTACATAGCCAACGGATTGATTCTAACATAAACAAAAGAAATTAATAAAAAATACTAACATTCCTCCACTATTTTTTAATAATAATAAAATATCTATAAGAGAGATACTTCCACACAAAGAAAGATTATTATGCATCATGAAGGTATGCTCTGCATTGAACTCTCACTTAGTGAAATAAAAACTTTTACTTCTGAGTCAATAGTAGTCTCAGACTTGAACTATAACTGCGAAAGGGAAATAAAGAATTATTACTCATACACAATAACTCAGGTGTTAACATGAGCTTTATTAGCCAGAACATTACGACCTTGTGCTAATCCCAATTTCATGAGTGTATTTGAGAATAAACCTAAATCTCATAGAGAGCAGTCTCACTCTCACACTCACATAGGTGAAATCTATCAAGGGTGCTCCTGTAATTTTTACACTCTACTCATAAGAGCTACAGAATTTCATTAAGAGTTTCTTCAAAAAAACTTATCCTCTCAATCATTACAGAATGAATGCACTTACGCCATATGAATGAGAAATAAAATAAATAGTGCATTTCTTACGACCATTGTGGCGCCCTCGATCCCCACGTGTTATTTTAGTGGAGTTCGTGACACCGGGATATTGATCACACAGATCACGCACCTCAACGAAAAATACTCAGAGTGTGTACAATATGCAATAAGTGTACAATATAATACTCGCAGCGGAGAAATAAAAATGTCATTTTTTATTAAGTACCAGAAAGATAATAAAATATTCTTTACAAGGATTTACAGTCATCCGACAGATAATTTAAAGAAAACAAATAACATAGAGAAATAAATCTCATATCGCCGAATAACATTTCAGCAAAATCATGCTTCCGGCAGAGCCGGTCCTTTAGGCTCATAACCAGTCTCTGCATCAAAATCTATGGCACCATAAGACGGAACCACAGGGTAAAACACCATATGAGATTATGACATCTCAGCAAGTATTTAACCAAAAATAACATCCAAGAGATTTAAAATACATTAATACAACCAACACGACCACATACGGTCAAATATGAAGGATCAATTTCCACATCTTTCCCAAAATTTCACATTTAATAACTCACGCCAAAATCTCATTTGGCCTATATAAATATATATATCCATTATTATATTATGCATGCATTACGGTCTCTCCTATGGACCATATACACACCCTGACTCTCATCGTCACACCACGGGTAATGTCCGTGCATGAGATTTCGTAACGAGCGATACTCAGTTCCGCGCCCAGTGCGTACATAGTCAAGCATCCTCTAACCCCGCCAGCGAAAGGTCACGAAATCGGTACAAGAGCGTTACCGTCTCGTCCGTTCCCGTCATCGCCCTGCGACAACTCAGAGGATGTCACGTCAGTCTGTTACGCTCCCAAATGACCAGAGGAACTCTACCGAGATAATGCCTCATCTCGGCTTGGGGTTGTGATACACATGCACCCACACAGTTAGTACCATCAGTCTCAATTTTCAAACAGACAACATGACTTCATAACACAATTAATTAAAGATAATAAGTATGCATGACAACAAATATTGGCAAGACCTATTTCAAACCAACAGTTAATTATAATTATACTATTTAAACCACATTTATCGCATTTTGGAAAACTACTCACAATCGTAGACGGAAAAAATTTCTGGAAGATCGAGCGAACGGAGGTGTTGCTAATGGTGGCAGCACAGTGGCGGTTCAAGGGGCAAACAATGGCCAAAATTGGGTTTTCTATAAAATGAGCTTCGGACCTAAATACAAGTGGGTGCAAAAATACTCTCGGCAAACACCAACAATTTCCCAAGAACCCGAGTGAAGCTCACGGCTTCTATGGACAAAACAGGGCACGGTAACAACTATTCCCACTTTTAGATTCACCAACAAAATTCACATAACTATAAACTAAACACCTAGATTTGAGATGATTAAGCATTCGAATCTCTTGAGAAGTGAGAAACTCGATCCTATTTATAGACCGAAATGGCCATTGAAGCTTCACTGTGATTGATGGAAGGGACGGTTGTGGAAGCGGTTGCGTGGCTCACGGGTAGAGGAAGAGAAACCGGTTGTGCAAGCCGTGGAGGAGAAGTGGAGCGGCTGGTTGACAGCGTTGTTGCGAAATACCCAGCCGATCGACACGGAACAAACAGGAGGTGGAGGAAAGGTGGTGGTGGCCGTGAGCGGCGGCGGCTTGACAATGCAAATTTTCGAACTCCATTGCTGAACGACACGAAGTAGAACAATGGGAGAAGGAGGTGAAGAGAAGAGGTGGTGGCATGATGCGGGTTGCAATGCGTGGCTAACGTTGGCGTCGGCAGCTTAACGTGGCTTCAATTTGATGGAGAAGATGAGCGGCATTGAAGCAGAGAAGACCACGCAGCAGCTGGAAAGAGGAACTGGAAGAAAAGAAGAAGGAGGAAGAAGACAGGCTGTTATGCAGTGCATGAGGAGAAGAGATGAAAACCTAGTGTTTTCTCTAAAACGGCGCAGTTTAGCAACAAGGGTTGGGTTCCCCACAACCGCACGGGCCGGCTCATCCTTCACAAGGGCTGGGCTATTTTCACAACCCAAATAACACACACACACACAACCCATTATAATTAACCCATAAAAATAAAATACTACACACAAGTCCAACCAAAAATTAATTTACAAAGTAAAATAAATTAAAATAACTTTAAATAAAATAACACAACCAAATAAATAATAGATAAATAAAACACATGAAAATTAGGGATCTCAAAACCATCATATGATTAATTTTTCCAATTGAATCCGATTCTCAAGATCTCTGTTCCCCAGGTTGGGTATTCTCATACATGACTCATGAATTTATGGGTTTTAATCCCATTTTCCTTGATATATTCCAGACCCTTTCTCTTGTCAAGGCCTCAGTTAGTGGATATGTAAGATTATCACAAGATTTAATATAATCCATATTAATAACACCATCAGTTAAATAAGATCTCACAATACTTTGTTTTCTTCTTATAGATCTAGATTTACTGTTATACTATCGGTTTTGTACTCTACCAATAGTAACAATACTATCACAATGAATTAAAATAGGTGGAACTGGTTTTTCCTATAATGGAATCTCATGTAATAAATCTCTTAACTAGTTTGCTTCCTCACTTGCTGAAACTAAAGCTATAAGCTCAGCTTCCATGGTTGAGTTAGCAATAATCGTTTGTTTTTTAGACTTCCAACATATAGCACCACCACCCAAGGTGAAAATATAACCAATAGTTGAAAGAGAATCACCTGACAAGATATTCCAATCATCATCACTAAAACCTTCAAGTACAACAAGATACATTTTATAAAACAAGCCATAATGTTTTGTACCAAATAAATATTTTATTATCCGATCCATTGAATACCAATGGTCTCTTCCAGGCTTGGTAGTAAATCTACTAAGTATTCCTACCGCATAACCGATGTTAGGTCTAGTACAATCAGTTGCATAACGTAAACTTCCAATCATGCTAGCCTATTCTTCTTGATTAATCACATCATCATTATTTTCAATCGAAAATAAATGAATACTAGAATCAAAAGGAGTAACAACATGCTTGCATCCAACATAATTATATTTTTTCAATAATTTTTCTTCATAATGCGATTGATCAAGAAAAATACCATCACATGTTTTGGTAATTTTCATGCCCAAAATAAAATTAGCCTCACCAAGATTTTTCATATCAAAATGGTTACAAAGCATGCTTTCTGTTTCATCTATAACATGCAAATTAGAACCAAATATCAATAAATCATCAACATAAAGGCTAATAATAACATGTGAATTTTCTCAAGATTTATGATAAATACATTTATCACTTTCATTTGACTTGTAGTCATTCTCGATCATACAGGAGTAGAAGAACTAGTTTCAGAAAAATTATTTTTTCTAAATTCTTGACCCCACTATTTTTTTATTTAAAAGGAAATTTTTCCTCATGAAAAATTGCATCGGCTGATTCAAAAATAACTTTATTTTCAATATCAAAAAATCTATAGGTTGTGCTATTTTTTGCATATCCAAGAAATACACAAGTGATAGTTCTAACACCCAATTTGGACCTTTTACGATATGTTAGCCTTATAAATGCCAAACAGCCTCAAACTTTAAAATATCTCAAACTTGGCTTATACCTCCTCCATAATTCAAAATGTGTAGTTTTTGAATTTTTATAAAGCACTCTATTTACAACGTGACAAATAGTCAAAATTGCTTCACCCCAAAAATTTGAGGGAGCGCCTGAATCAATAAGCATGGCATTCGTTAATTCAATCAATGTTCTATTTTTTCTTTCAGCCACATCATTAGATGCAGGTGAATATGGTGCAGTAGTTTCTTGGACAATTCCCAATGACTGAACAAAAGTATTAAACTCATTTGAATCATACTCTCGGCCTCTATCACTTCTAAATTTTTTAATCTTTCTACCAAATTGATTTTCAACTTCATGGAGGAATTCTTTAAATTTTTCAAAAGCATCACTTTTATTTTTTAATAAATAAACATATGTGTATTTTGAAAAATCATCAATAAAAGTGATAAAATATATATTTCCTCCACGAGTTAAAATTCCTCCAAATTCACAAAGATCAGTATGAATTAAATCTAATAATTTGGTATCTTTCTCAACACTTCTATGAGGCCACTTTGTAATTTTTGCTTGACTACAAATTTCACATTTTTGAAAATCTTTTTTCAGTTCGGGAATTAATCCTAAACTACTCATGATTGCAACATATTTACTATTAATATGATATAAACGTGCATGCCAAAAATTTAAAGAAGAAAGTATGTAAACAGAAACATTCGATACTTTATTCTCAACATTCAATTTAAACATTCCATCAGAAACATAGCCCTTGCCCACAAAAACTCCTTTTTTAGTAATAACATATTGATTAGATTCCATAGTTTGCTTGAAGCCAGCTTTATTGAGTAGAAAACTTGACATCAAATTCTTCCTCATAGACGGTGTATAGAGCACATCTTTGAGTGTCAATATACGTCCAGAGGTGAATTTCAGCTCGACCTAACCACTCCCAAGGACTTTTGTTTTGCTTGAATCACCAAGCATAATAGATTTCTCTTCTTCAAAGGGAGTATATTTTTTGAACCAATTTTTATTATAGTAGACATGCCTATTAGCACCAGAATCTACCCACTACCCTTCAACAAATTGAACCATGTTAATGTCTGTAATCATTGCCACAAGTGGCTCCTCAATTACATTCACTTGAAGATTATTTCCTCGTTTCAAAATTTGCAAGTTCGAGCATAATGCCCACTTTTGCCACAGACAAAACAAGTTTGAATTTGTGAAGAGGGTCTTTGGTTCTTATTCTTTTGGCTTGAAAAACCTTTTTTGTGAGATTTACTAAATTTTTTGAAACTTTTTCTTTGCGGCTTCAAATGACTATTTTTTTAAATTTGATCTTTAGGCAAGCCGCTATTTTCAGAAATTAAATTTACCTTGGTCATGGAATTCTCGTTTCCATTTTGAACTATCAAAACATCTTGGGCTCTTGCTTCCTCCTCTACTCAAATAAGCGTAATTAGGGTCTTCAGGGATGTCTCCTTTTGTTTGTGCCGCATCGACTTTCGAAACTCCCTCCACAAAAGTGGTAACTTGTCAATGATGCCACAAACAATTAGATTGTCTCCAATCTTGATGTCTTTGGATCGAACTTATGCTATTATCATTTGAAAATCATGCGCTTGTTTTGCAACAGACTTTTCATCCACCATTTGATATCAAAAGAAGCGACTTGCTATATATTTCTTTGCTCCAGCTTCTTCCATATCATATTTATTCTGTAAAGCTTTCCAAATTTTCTTCGCAGAGGAGTAAGTGGTATTATAGAAATCATAAAATTGATCCGCAAGACAATTTAAAAGGTAACATCGACATTTATACTCATCTCTTGTGTATTTTTCAATCTTTTCTTCATGTGCTTCGACTTATGCTTTAGTCATGTTCTCGATAGAGATCTTGTTTGGATTCTTTGCAGTGAGAACATAGGAGATGTTTAGAAGGCTAAGATAGAAGAGCACCTGGCACTTCCATCTCTTGAAATTGGCTCTCTTGAAGCGGAAAGGCTTGTTGAGATCTCCAACGTTTTCTGTGGATTTTTTGTTTCAATGCTCCATGTTGAATCTCCTTAAAATTGTTAGTGAAATACACAATAATATAATAAAAATTACAATGAAATTAGCATTCAAACGAAACCAGTTTGGACTGAGATAAGAAAATATCGCTCTCTTTAAGGAGATTCAAGCCCTCTGCGGTGTATAAAATCTCAAATTAACCGGTGCAGCAGAATTTCTCTTGACTTGACTCTTTCAGGACACAACAGCCCAACTGATCGTCGTATAGCTCGAACCAACTCTACACAAGTGGTTGAGCTCAAAGCTCTACAAAAAATAACACCTCTGTTTATCTGGAAAAATTCTCAAAAATAATCTTAAAGCACTCCTAATACACTATAATGTAAACTTCCTTGAATTTTTCTTTCTTACACAACCCGTACCCAACAAGAAGGCCAAAAGCCATCTTATATAGCCACTTAAAGTAAGGTGTACGTTGGATAAAAGCAAACCAACGGCTAAATGAAATCAAGCCCATTAACCAATATTAACAAAGGCCAATGGCACTACAAGAAAAATAGACTTTTGCGACTAATTTATTACAACTAACAGACTGTTTGCAACTAAAATACAGATTGTTTGCAACCAATTCAGTCTGTTGGTTGCAATAAATTGGTCGCAAAAGTCTATTTTTCTTGTAGTGTGGTAAGATATTAAACAAAGAAGAAAAAGGCTAAAAGTCAATGGCTACATAGCCAACGGATTGATTCTAACGGAAACAAAAGAAATTAATAAAAAATACTAACACCCACCATTCACGATGAGTCAAAGAGGACGATAGTAAGGGTTTTGCTATTCATCATTTCATATATTACATATTATATATTTGTTTAATTTTTCTTTTAATTTGTTTCTGGTTGTTAGAAATACTAGATCAAAGTACACAGCGGAAGCGATATTATTTCGTTGGAAATATCTTGGATCTAGTGCGGTTGTTCCATAGATTCTCCAACGTCGTTGTACGTCCACGATCTTCACATCAATGGTGGAGTGTGCTACATGGTAATACCAGAGCAACACCCACGTTCCACAGCCTAGATGCCGTGACTAGAGAGAACCATTTAAGAGAGAGATCGTTCTTGATCATCCAAGTCTATTATTCAAAGAGGAGAGGAGCTATGTAAATAGTTCCTCTAATCGTAACCCCCGGCTGGCCCTTAATGGCTAGCCATCAAGTCTCGTGAAGTGGTTCTTAAACTACTTCATAACCTTCAAGAGAAGGTCAATGGGTGCCCACTATGGGTGCCCCTTTCTTACACTGTTTTATTCTTCTTAAATTTATCAAATTTCTTTACTTATTATCTATATACTATATATTTGATAAGAGAAAAAAAAAATATAATGCATAATGTACAAAAATGATGAATACAAATTTTCAATCAGTAATGGCTTTTTGGCCGCGGCGCGCCCTTCTTGTTTGGTGGCTGGAAAGGTCGTACAGAGAGAGAGAGAGAGCGCTTTCAAATTTTCAATTAACTTCTGCCCATTTATTTGTTCGTTTTGTACAGAAAGATTACAGTGTTAAGGTATCAACCAATTAGCGAATCAGACTCTGGTTTTTTCTCCTAAACTTGACTGATCATAGTGCTATTGGGCAAACGACAAAGGCTATGTATATTATATTTTCCCATCAAGGCCCCGACTTATATACATGTGTGTGTATTCATGTACTGCTAATTTGTTAGTACTTACTCCTTTATGACATTTGTGTTTATCCTTTTTTTAATATGGGTGCATACCAATGACTTGGGATCCTATAGCTAAATTTCTCTGTCAAATCCGTCCATATCTTCTGTACTAAATCTGAAGTTAACTTAAGAAAATCTCGAGTCACATAGGAACTTATATTTTAAAGGTATTAATTAAAATTATAATTGAAGTCTCTTAAGGTTATTATCAATTACACAAATCTCTTCTTCCTAAACAACAAGGAGGAATTTCTTTCACCCATTTTTGTCGTATTAAATTGGTTGTTATGTACTCTGTTTTGAAGGAAAGGTTGAATTAGGGGTGATAAATCGTGTTTATGTCGTGTTAAGTCATAAATATTCAATTTTATAAGTTAATTTGAATCCGACCAATTAAACTAATCATGTCAAACTTTCAAATCTTAACCAACTCATTTGGATAATGGATCGTGTTGTGTCACCCTTTTTGTCCAGTTTAATAATTAATTAGAAATATGTCAAATACGAATCATTTAAACTAGTTTCGTATAAATTGCTTGAACTAATATACATAATCCATTTGACTTTATTAACATAATTTTCCATAAAAAGTTCAAATCTATTTATATTCATTAGCAGTCACAATATATTAAAATAAGACTACCTACTAAGAAAAACTATCAATATTTTTCAAATTTTAACATATAATAAAACCAATATTACAAACTCTACAATAACAAATATATATGAAGATAGGTCTAAAATTACAATCTCAATAATAAAACATAAGCATACTAATAAATATCAATATTACAACTTAACAATAATAAAATTATAATTTTGAGATAAAACTAAACGGCTTGAATTCGAGTAAGCATGTTAACCCATTATTGATCCGTTTATAAATCGTATCTTAACGAGCTAACTCGTTTTAATCTAAACCCGTTAACATCAAATCTAAACCCGTTAAATTTTGTATCGTGTTAGTGTTAAATTCACAGATCGTGTCACATATAGTCATCGCTAGATTGAATGATGAATGAAGATGGGACTAGTTTGAGTTCACGTAATCCCATGCCGATACGATGATAGAAGTAAAAAAATTGTCATTTTTGCCTCCGCATAGCGATTCAATAGAAAGAAGAAAAGATATAAGAAAGACCAAATATATAATGCTTTAATTAATTAGATCTTTCATTTTCCACAGATAAGTTGTCACATGTGACGTGGTTATTTAGCCAATTAATTAAAAACAGTTACTTTTCAATACATATTTGTACAATATTCAACAAGATGTGGCTGAGAATCTGGATAGTACGTAAAACAAATTCCATAGTCAAGGTGATCGATGGTAGATACTACGACAAGTTACTATTAATATGTAAAGAAATTTACAGTTTGCCAAATTGAAGCTGGAGTAAGTCTTTAATTTCTTTGTTTGATGGTGCATGCCGCTTGCATTAAATCACCACGAACACATGATAAAGACACGAATGAATATTGATCAATCCCCCACTTGTCCCCCAAAATAATTCAGTACTAACTGGCTATATAGGTATATGATCAATGACTTTAAATTGACGATAGTGATGTCCTGTCGATTTTCCTTGCCGGCCTCGTGGTCACGCCGATGTTGTTTGAGCTAGCTAGGTTGATTTTATTTTGGATTTTTATTCTAAATCTATATATATATATATATATATATATATATATATATGTTGTTTACTTTTGATCTAGCTTTTTGACTAAATATCAGAAAAAGAGTGCCATTTTGTGCCGCTACGTTGCTTGTTTCTTGCCACACGAAACTTCAAAGGCTTGCATGTTTTCAGTACGTACTTTGGCCGGGAATTAACAAATGCAGCCAAATTTAATAATGGTAAAACCAAAATACAGGAGGAAATATTCATGTAGGATATTTTATTCCGAAACTATAATATTCAATATTGCAAGACTATAACATGATATATTCTATCTTTTTCTAAATTAAACTATCCAATTCCATGGATCAATTCGAAAAATAATAATTCTATTTGCAAGCAGCTTTTACACCACAATCCACATACTATCTATGTGACTTAATTTAATTTAAAAAATAAATTTTAAATTTTATAAATCAAATTATCTCACGGGAACGATTTATATTGTAAGGACTTTTAAACAGTACTACTAATTATTTTGAAAGCTGTGTTCTGCAATTCCGTATGCAGTAGATGATCAGGAGGATCCCAGGTAACTAGCCCAAGGTTAGCACTACCCGAGAGGCTAATCCAAACACGTATTTTGATATATGGGCCTCCAAGATTCATAAGCTTATCTTTCCCACTTTTGGGCAAAGATGGAAGATATCTCAACAAGCTTTTCATGTCATTAGCCCAAATGATACTCTTGCTTTCGAAAGGAAGAAAGAAACCAAGAATCAAGACACACGATATGGTTCGGCTACATCCAGGGACGAATTTAGGAAAAATAATATTTGGAGTGATTGAGTGCTTAAGTATTATATATTGTTTTAAAAAAAATTACAAGTAAATATAAGATTTATATTTAAAAAATTAAAATTTCTTTTAATAGTAAATTTCACTCTTTTAAAAAAAAAAATACGCGATATTTGCACAATACATAATTGTATTTAATATTATTCCAAATTTATAAGAGTTAGGAACTATGGATCCCGAAAATTCTGATATTTTTTTATTAATTTCATTTAAAATTATGTAAAAATAAGAAATAAAAATAAAGAGCATTAGTTGTGAATCTTTTTAATTTCAAATATATTTTATCCTATATCTACTTATATATAAAGAGCGAATCGGTTATCTACAGTGTTTTCGTCTAACAATTTTTTTTCCATTTTGCCCCTGCTTCTGTTTCTTAATTTCGGTTTTACCCCTAGCGTTCTTCCCATTTTGCCCCTGCTACTATTCCAAAATTTCCGTTTTGCCACTCGCCCTCCCCTGTTCACTTCGTCTCCCGCAGTGTACCGCCGGACGCCGGCGTGACCAACACCACCCCGGCGATTCTCTTCCCCTCCGTCAAGCGTTCCTCCCCTTCAAATATCAGCTCCTATCGTGCCGCCGTTAACCGCCACGAGCGAATCCAAGCCGCTGCCAGCCGATTTCTTCGTCCCCTCCAGTGCGCCGCCGCACGCCGGCGTGGCCAACACCGCCTAGTCCATTCTCTTCGCCTCCGTCCGTCGCCCCTCCCCTTCCAATCTCAGCCCCTCTCCTGCAGCCGTTAACCGCCGCGAGCCGATCTAAGCTACTGTGCGAATCGGGCATGAACAATATTTCTTCAATGATATTTTTTCTATTTTGCCCCCTTTATAAAAACACTATCAATTCATCTTATTTCATTTCATTATTATAAAAAAGTATTTTTAATGATATTGTGAAATTTTTTTAATGTTTAAGCGTCTAAAAAATTGAATAAAAAATAAAAAAAAATAGATTTTTTTATCCTTATCGAAAGAAAGATATAGCATTGCTTTTAGGTTTTAGATGTGAAAAATGAGTAACATTACAAATCAATTGAGCTTTACAATTAGACTATAGTATTTTTTTTTTTCAAATTGATACCAAGTCTTCATAAAATTTTAATAAAAAATCAAAATCTTAAAAATTAAATTTTAATGTTGTGCAGCATTTTATTTCCTTTAATTTTGAATTATGTAAATATCGAATTGAACTATTAAATTTTAGTATAAATCTAATTTTTTCCTTTTATTAATAATTTTTGTTTAATGATTTATTAAGAAATAAACTTAAATATATTTTTTTTTTCATTTCTAGATAAATTGAATAGTTTATTAATTAATCTGAAATTAATTATACTATTTGAGATAGATCTACAGTTTCTAATGTACTATAATTTGTTTAATTTTTTTTAAAATGTAAAGGATAAGACTTTATAAAATATATAATTAAATTATTTAATACTTACCACTATAGTTTTGAATTTTAACACATTATATTTTTATTTTGAAAATAACAAATATACAACATACGCATCCAACCATAACTATTAAGAGTAATAATAGTAGGTTGCTTGGTATAATTACAAATTTTCATAAGGAAATAAATTATAACTTCTTAATAATTTAAAAATATAATATATCATTATTACTATTTTATTTAGCCAAGGTTGAAAATGTTAAATAAATTAATGTTTTTCGTTGTTATTATTTCTTATAGTGCTTCTGTTTTAATAATATTAAAAAATGTTATGAAAACTTTTTTTAAAGTAAATTAAAATGATTTGGTTTACATTCTTAAACTAAAAACTAAACTGCCTTTGGAATAACGCAATGATTTAACATTATTTGTAATGCAGAATAATATAGTCTAGAATACATTTTTAATTTTTTCCTTTTCTGATAATTTATATAATGTTGGAATTTTTTTTTATACATATTTATGAATAAATGTTTCATAATTACTAACAAATTATCTTCTCATAAAGAAGATAAAATTAAAACAATTTTTTTTTAATAATCTTTCAGTACAATCCGTAATTTAAAAATATTTTCTCTCATAACCAAATGAATTCACCCCATCTTTTTTTATATAGAAACTTAACAAAATTATCATTAACATTAATTTTAATTTTCAAACTGTAATAAACATCATTTTTTCGCTTGCAGCCTTGTTTCTACATTTTAAAATTTGTAATAAAATTTTAGTATTAATATTTTTATTATTAATTTAAGCTTTTATTAAAATTTTCTTATTAAACTTTTGCGTTATATAACTAAATAAAACACAAATTTATATGGATTTATCATTTCTGTTAAGTTTATAGTAGGTTTACCTCAAGTTATGTAAACATGACTTGTTTTAATTTTGTTTAAAAAAATTTCTTCACTTTCTCATTTCTCATTTGCTATCAATTTTTCATTTTTATATATTTGTATCTAAGCACACATTCAGTACACAATTGCTCATCAATTACTCTTTTTTTTCCTATTTTTCTCATAAAATCTGATTCTCTTATACTTTTGCTCTTTTGCCGATTAGGTGAGTTAAGGTTTTTTTTTCTTTTTTAAGGTTGGATATTAAATTTAGATGAGATTAGTTGAGATAAAAATTAAAATTTAAATAAAATATTGTTAGAACATTATTTATTATTATTGTTATTATTATTTTAAAATTTTAAAAAATTGAAATGTTTATTATATTTTGTATGAAAATTTAAAAACTTACTAATAATAACTTATTAAATAACTTACTAATAATTTAAAAATGTTTTCTCCCATAACCATATTACTTATAATAACTTACTAAATCTTTAAGGGAATTAAACTACATTCCCGACTTTGGCTCCTCAATCGTATCATCATCATCCATTTGGACATTCTGAGATTTCTCGACACTACCATCATCAGGTTCCTGAGGAATTGGTATATCCTTAATACATTCTTCAATTTTAAGAGATTCACATGGCACTTCAGTTTCCCCACCATCAAGTCTATTATCCTCTAAACCAATTATTCTGTTTGTAGTAGAGTTTGTATTGTTAGTTAGAATCGGAGGTTCCATGATATGTTAAAATGGGTAACCAGCATTATGCAATAAACACAAATAGTCTACAATTAAACTCTTGCAAACAAGCCAACTTAATTTTTTTTTTTTTTTTGTATACGCATAAAGAAGCTAACTTTTTAAGAATAAATCATGATCAGTTATTATGATTTTTCGTTGTAATTTTAGACTATCTCCACTGTTCATTTATAATTAAAAATTTGAAACATAATAAAATTAGTCACAAGGCAAACGTGCAGCGCACGTTGCCATTGACTAGTAAATCATATATATGTTCATTGATTCATGTAAACCAAAATTTGTAATTTAATCTATTATGTTGTACATACTTTTAAATTAGTTTTGAATATCCTAATATGACTTTTCATTAGTCATTTTCTTTACATTTTATTTTGAAAACTTAAGTTGAACAATATGGACAAGCCAATTAAACTTTAAATAATAAACATGGCTGAGACTAGGCCGTTTCGAAATAAAAAGTAAACTGAACGAATTTTTTCAGCCTCTATTATTATTGAGATAAGGTTTTGAAACAAAACAAATGATTGACTTTCTTATAAATTATATACTAGTCTATATCGAGAAGGAATGTTGTAATTAATCATTTTTGTTTGTTGAAAAAGCATTGAGATTAGTTGGTATGTTAAATGCTTTTATTTTTTTATTTTACATTCAAATTTGAAACTTCCTATATATGGCTTTTAAGTAATTTTTTAATTTTTATTATATATAAATTTTTACATGTCCTGTGAGTCTATGACTCCACTTTACATAAATCCTGCGTCGTCCCTAGCAACATCGATTATGTTAATGTAACAACTAATACAGAAATAAATAAATAAATAAAAACTAATTGACTACTACATTTAGGTTCTATTTAGATGTTGAGTTAAGTTGAGTTCTTTTTAAATAGTAGTAAGTTGAAATTGTGGAATGAGTTCTGTGTGGTCTACTTAAGATGGATTTAGATGTATTTGTATCATGTTAAAATGAGTTTAGATGTATTTATGATAAGTTGAAAAAGATTATGAGTCCTGCATGTAAATAGATATTGAGTTGAAAAAAGTTATAAACTATATGTGAAAATAGATTTTGAATTTAAACGAGTTTAGTGATTTAAGAATTTGATGTTTGGATGTTAGAAAATATATTAAACCGGTCAAACCAAACGCAGACTTACATTCGACTTACTGAAACGTTTAAAAACAATTGAAGCAACTATATAAACTGAGATAATAAAATGTTGTTTTTCCCTGTTTATCAAATAATTACAGCTTCCTGAGGATGGAACACGTTTAGTGCCTAGATATTATTAATGAATAATGTTAGACTAGGAAAGGACAACGTGCTTTGCACGTGTGTCCAGTTTAATTTTACATAATTTTTTATTTTTTAAACAAATAAATTACTTTAAAAAGTAGAAATAATGAATTATAGAGAAAAAATTCAGTTCATCATCTCTTATACTATACAGTAATATGTGATTTTTCATTTTTACCATTCAATTTAAACATATATATTGATGTTTAAATATATGTATTTACACATCAAGAAAAAAAATAAGAAATCACATATTAGTATGTAGTGTAGAGACGATGAATAATATTTCTTTAAAAAAAATTATTTTAAATCTAATATCTTTATTTTAAATCTAGCCGATGATTTTTAAATTGAGTCTAGTATTCTAAAATCTTCTAAATATTTTACCAAAATCATTTTAAATGAGGTATTTGTAGCGCTAAGTTCTCTATTTTTCACATGTGAAGAGTAAAAGTCCAAAATACCCTTCTTTTCCTTTACCCCAATCCACCTACTTCTCTCTCTCTCTTCTCTTCTTCCGCCGACATGTTCACCCAGTTTCTATCCAACATTTTCACTTCCATACAAAAACACCCTCTAAAAAGTTGCGATCAGAGTGATCGTTCTCATTTTGTTATCTTGTACAGACACGTGCCGTGCAATGCCCAATTGAAAAAATATGAGAAATAGGCTACCTGTCAATCTACAATGAACAATAAAATGATAATTTAAATTCATACAATTTTTTAATTTTAAATATCAATGGACAGAGTTTCATTTATATTTTAAGATTTTATTCTTGATCATAATAAACATCACATATGTTATGTGCAAAATATTGATAACTATAACATAAAAATTATAATGATTTGTTAATTTTAAACTTAGAAAGTACATTACTAAGTGTTCAATAATTTAATCATATAATTATAATATAAATTTTCGTCAGTTATAACTACAAAAAATAATTTGAACAAATTGTAATACATTACAAATTTTAAAAGTTAAATTTGGATTAGTTATTAAAGTACGAATTAAATGAAAAAAATAGTGGAAAGAAATAAAATTTATTTTTTTAAGATTTTATTTTGAATAAACTCGATCTTTATTCATAAATATGTAAAAGAAAAGTTTCAACATTATATAAATTTTCAGAGAAGGAAAAAATTAAAAATCTTCTAATATATATTAACATATTCTAGACCATATTCTTTAGCACAATAAATAATGTTAAATCATTGCATTACTCCAAAGGTATTTCAGCTCTTAGTTTAAGAATGTAAACCAGATTATCTTAATTTACTTCAAAAGTTTTCATAATCCTTTTTTAATATTACTAAAATAGAAGCACTATAAAAAATAATAACAATGAAAAATATTAATTTATTTAACATTTTCACACTTGGCTAAATAAGATAGTAATAATGACATATTATATTTTTAAATTATTAAGAAGTTATCATTTATTTCCTTATGAAAATTTGTAATTATACTAACCAACCTACTATTATTACTCTTAATAGTTATAGTTGGATGCGTATGTTGTGTATTTGTTATTTTTAAAATAAATATATAATATGTTAATTTTAAAATTCAAAACTACAAAGGTAAGTATTAAATAATTTAATCATATATTTTATAAAATCTCATCCTTTACATTTAAATAAATAAATAAACAAACTATAGTACATTTGAAATTGTAGATCTACCTCAAATAGTGTAATTAATTTCAAGTTAATTAATAAACTATTCAATTTATCCAGAAATGGAAAACAATATTTAAGTTTATTTCCTAATAAATCATTAAATAAAAATCATTAATAAAAGGGAAAAATTAGATTTATACTAAAATGTAACAATTCAATTCGATATTTACATAATTCAAAATAATATTTACACAATATTAAAGTTTAATTTTCAAGATTTTAGTTTTTTATTAAAAGTTTATGAAGAGTTAGTATCAATTTGGAAAAAAAAAATACTATAGTCTAATTGTAAAACTCAAACCGATTTGTAACATCACTCATTTTTCACATCTAAAGTCTAAGAGCAGTGTTATACCCTCCGAGATGGGTTCCGATAAGGACAAAAAAATTTATTTTTTTGATTTTTTATTCAATTTTTTATACTCTTAAACATTAAAAAAAAATCATAATATCATTAAAAATATTTTTTTATAATAAGGTGATGAGATAAGATAAATTGATAGTATTTTTATATCTAAGTGAAACCTGAATGATAAAATAAAAAAAAAAGCAAAGAAAATATTTATAGCAAGCTGAGATAAAATAAATACAAAACAAAGAGATAACTCAATGAAAAATACTGTAAAAAGAGATCAACCAAAAGCCATGTTCGTGATAAAATCAGGGGCAAAATAGAAAAAATATTATTGGATGAAAACACTGTTCACGACAGCTTTGATTCGCTCGCGGCGGTTAATGGTAGCACGAGAGGGGCTGAGATTGGAACGGGAGGGACGCCAGACGGAGGGGAAGAGAATGGGCCGGGTGGTGTTGGCCACGCCGGCATGCGGCGGCGCACTGGAGGGGAAGAAGAAACAGCCGGCCGCGGCTTAGATTCCCTCGTGGTGGTTAACAGCGCCACGATGGGAGCTGAGATTGGAAGGGAAGGGACAGCGGCTTGAGGGGAAGAGAATTGCCAGGGTGGTGTTGGCCACACCGGCGTGCGACGGTGCACTGCAGGAGACGAAGCGGACAGGGGAAGGGGGAGGAGTGGCAAAACGGAAATTTCGGAATAGAAGTAAGGGCAAAATGGGAAGAAGATAAGAGCAAAACATGAATTCAAAAACAGAAGCAAGGGCAAAATAGGAAAAAAATTTATTAGATGAAATACTATAGACAGGTCATTCGCGTTTGTATATATAGTAGATATAGTGATAATTTACGCAAGTGTCACGTATTATTTATTTTTAAATATGAAATTTATTATTAAAATATTACATTTTTCATGTAAATTTACAATATTTATTATTATTTTTTTAAAATGTGCATCGCTTGTATGACTACAAATATATACGTGCAGTTGGGGATGACATGCAATAAGTGATTTGGCGCTAGAGTCAAACCGTGCATGATAGCACAGAAGCTTATCCTATAATTCCTTCAAGTCCAATTAAATCATTATCATCTCTTTTTGACAAAATAAAGTGGCAATTAAGATAGACACGAGTGGCGGTGGTAGCGGCTTGTTTCTATTGTAGTCTGACTTTTGCTCCTGCCTCTTGCTCTCAAAGAAAGAAACTCATCCCAGAAAACCCCAAAGATAAACCAAACAAGAACATGGCCGGTCAAGGGAGTGGCAGAGGAGGTTCTAGCCAGAATGGAGGGTGGGACTTCAGGTTCGGATCCGGCACCTCGCCTGATGAAACTTGGAGCTACTACTGGAGCACGGGTACAGGCCCTGGTGGCAGCAGTGCTTTCGGCTTTGGTTCTGGTGCAGGCAGGGGTACTAATGGTGGTGGGTTTGGATTTGGGTGGGGCAGCTCTACTTTAAGTGGTGGCAGCAGCGGCAGCTTCGGGTTTGGTGCTGGCGGCGGCAGCGGCGCTACTTTCAACGGTGGCGGTGCGAATCTTAATGGATTCGGATTTGGAATCGGGCGTGGAGGTTTTGGGCACTCACCAAATCAATTCAGGTCTAATGGAGTTGGCGACAATAACAATATCAATCCCAACAACAATCATGGTGCAGGCGGTAGATCTACTACCGGTGGGAGACGGTAGAGGGATTGTAGTTCATTGTATTGGAAACATGTACTGTCATGTTATATGGTAAAGTGATGAAAGAATAATATGAATGCATGAGGATGCATGCAACTAGTTGTACATAGTCCGTAATCATAAATTATTGAATGTTTACAAGCATCGATTCCCATCCTAGAACACATTATTAATCACCCCTTTTGCAAAACAATCAAAAATACATAGATGACATTGGTTACTCTGAGTACTAGCAATTACTTGGAGGTTTGTACATATCGCTTATATATAATATATTTTCTGTTCTATTCACCTCTGTTTAATCATTAATGTAGTGTGTTTGTTTTTGTTCAGTGGTTTATCTTTGTTAAATAAGGTTAACCGAATTATCTTCAAGAGCGGAATTTCTATAAGGTCGGATCTTTGCTTGTTTTACAGTCTAAGTCATTTTGTTGTGATTGTACCTCTTCTCTTAGAACGCTACTAGAGTCTCCCAATAAATTTCATGCTTCAAGATCAAGAGATCTAAATAGTTTCTCTAGGAAATTGTAAAAAGAGATGAGAGTTTTTCTCTTTTGTACATAGACTTTTTCCACACATTAATTTAGGTGTTGTTCGGATAGTGAGTTTAGATGAGATGAGTTGAAATGAAAGTTTAAAGTTGAATAAAATATTGTTAGAATATTATTTTTTAATATTATTATTGTTTTGAGATTTTAAAAAATTGAATTATTTATTATATTTTGTGTGAGAATTTAAAAAAATTATAATGATGAGATAAGATGTGATGAAACATTTCTTGTATTCAAACACTTCTTGTACGCTCCATTAATGTACGTTAAACTCTTATTTAAAGAGTTTTCACATGGAATGTTAATTAGCTTCCCTGAAGTTAAGTGATAATGGTGGAGAGTTAATTAATAACTTTTCCATCCATGTGGACACATCATAGGTCATGGGCTACCCACTACTAATATCTCCCATTTATTCACAATGGTTGCTATGCCCATTAACAATCTCCTCCTGATCTCTCAATTAATTATCTCTAATACAGAAAATGAAGTATGCGACCTGATGAGAAGGCAAATGGTACGAGTACTATATTAAGTCACACATACTAATATGGTACACCACTCAAGATATCTCATCTATGCCCCCAAACTATTTAATCTCACTAGGTCAATGATGGATCACACTCTCCATGGCCGAGAGTGGGATTGGCAAAAAAAAACATTGTTCATTATCTTCTTCTTTAGTCCAAAATTCTAGTTTTTTTCCATTTCGACCACTTATTTTCAATCAATCATAACTTATTCATATTATGTCCAAATTATGTATATGATATGTTAAATTAAAGCTCATGAACCCAGATTTATAATCATATAAAATGTATGTCCAGAAAATAAGATTTAGGTGGTTAAAAATTGGTTCAAAGTCACAGTTCAAACATAAACTTTAAAATTAGGGTTTCGGATTTTTTTTTTATATTCAATGAAATCTTACCAAATTTAAGAGACATGCTTCTAACATTATAAGGAATGTTTTTATGTAAAGAATTAATCTTAAATTTGTCATACCATAACCTCTAATAAAAAATCTGAAACACAAACAATCATGGTCTATCTTCAATTACATGCTTTTAAACCCATTCCAAGGCATCAAACAACATGTAATAATGTTCATAAGAGCAAAAATAAGCAGCATAGGCTCTAATACCAATGTTAAATAAGGTTAATCGAATTACCTCAAGGAGCAAAATTTCTATAAGGTCAAATTTTTGCTTGTCTTACAACCCACTTCACTTTGTTGTGATTGCACCTCTAAGTCGCTTAGAATATTTAAAGAATTTTTACATGAAAAGTTAATTACCTTCCCTAAAGTTAAGTGGTAGTGGTGGGAAGTTAATTAATAACGTACAAGCTTTATCTGTGGGCTCGCTCTCCCCATCCGAAGTAGAGGAGTTGTAAAAAAATTGAGGGGTTTAGCCACGTGTACATATAGCTAATGAGGCTTTTGAAATGCGAATGCTTTCCAATTATAGTAGAAGACCGTCTAATTAGTGAACTTTTATAATTGTTTGACCAGATTTTATTGATCATAAGAATAAATAAGAATTTAAGTTCACAAGAATATACAAGAGCATCACCTAATAATCTAGTGATACAAAAAACTCATAAAAGTTCATGCCATTAAAAATAATTACAATCAATCAATAGAATAAAGTATTAAAAAATAAAGTTTAAGCTTATTCATTGGCCGCTCAAGATCTTCAAATCATTCCTCTCTCGCCAAAAACACCATGATAGACAAATCGACATCACTTTTTAGATTGTTGCGCCTCTACAAAACACTAAGAGATAGGTCACCCTTCTTAGTATCACCAAAGCTAATCACATCCTAGCAAATAATCACTCTGCAAGGTTATGAAAACCTTACAGTGAAATAGTAGATGGTTAGTGGATTCCTCACTCCTTTGCATATTGAACAACAATCCATGACAATAGTTTGATGTTTTGTAGGATTGTTTATGGAAGGGTTTTCACAAGTAAAAACATCCATAACCTTTGTCTTCTAAATACTCTTACACAGTCTAATTCGTGAGATTGTGTTCTCAATGATTAATACTTTCGTAAACTTTGTGAGGCAGTCATTTAGGAATTGTGTTGATTATGTGGGTGATTCTCTAGTTTGTTGTGATATGTGTGACAGTACAAATTTAACCGAGCTGAATTCAAAGTGTTGGTAATGAGAAATAGTGATTAATAGATTTTATAAAATTAAATTTATAAATTAATGTAAAATTATATGATATATTAAATTATAAAATATTTTTCACTATCAAATAAATCTGTAATATTCACATTAAGGCACATTTAGGGTGCGTTTGGATGTTAAAGTGAGTTGAGTTGAGTTGAGTTTAGATGATAAAATATTGTTAGAATATTATTTTTTAATATTATTATTGTTTTAAGATTTAAAAAAATTGAATTGTTTATTATATTTTATATTGAAATTTGAAAAAATTATAATGATGAGTGAGATGAGATGAGTTTGATTTGGTAACCAAACGAAGACTTACTTTTCTAAAAACTCAAACGCGCATCTATTACTTCTTATTTATAAGGTTGTATTTAGATGTTGATCTGAGTTCAGTTGAGTTGAGTTCTTTATAAATAATAATAAATTGAGTAGTAAAGAGAATTATGTGAGACCCATCTAAACTGAATTTAAAATGTGTTTGAATGTTAAGATGAGTTTAGTATTTTTTATAAAAAAAATTAAAAAAGATTATAGATTTCACATATAAAAATATTTTAAGTTAAAAAAAGTTGTAAGTCACACGTGTAAGAAGGTTTTAAGTTAGTATAAGTTTATTAATTTGAAAGTTAAATATTTGAATGTTAGACTCAATTTAAAATTAAATTAAACTTAGCTGAACTTACTTTAGTTGAAACCAAACGAAGCCTTATCTCAAGGCCCGAAGCCTTCGTTCATCAGTGCTTCGTTCCCCGAACCTTCGAAACCCTCATACCCCAGTTGTCTCTCTCTTTCTCATCTGCCTGCCATTGCCATCATCTGCAGCCCGACGCTGCCAGTCTCGATTCTCGAAGGCTGAAATCCCACGGCCATCATCGCATCTGCTTCAAGGACTCAACTCGAGGTCCACTTCGCTCTCTCTCTCTACAACTAAATTAGTTTCTTTTCTTTCACTAATCATCTTTCCCAGTCGTTATGTTAATGTACTCGTTTTCGTTATATACTATCAGAATCTTGAAACAGTGTTTGATGTAATATCAGAAGCTGAATCAAGTATCATGCTTGGTTTACGTGCCTCAGTAGCAACGGTTTCTGATATTGGTCTTCGGATTCTTCCAAATTTATCGGTATTTTTCATAATCTCCTCTGTTAGAAGATCAGATTTGCGCCGTTTATTAAAAGATATTATTTTTGTTATTATCTCCGTCAAATTTGTGATTGGAAAAAAAGGATTTTGGGTTATTGATCTTACGATTCTGATTATGTTTCACATGGCTTTCGTAAATCTTCTAAATCTGAATTGTTTGCGGGCAAAATGGGTCAGCAGGGTTTTTGAGTCTGGTTTCCGAATGTCCGTTTCTCTATTGGTGCTTTCTGTTTGTTTGATTCGATTTCTTTTGCTTTTTTCTGCCTGCCGAGAAACTTCACGAAAAGAAATAGGATTGCCTATCCAGCCCTGGCGGAGTTATGCATTCGCATCTCGGTTCTTTCTCCCACATATTCTTAGCTACCGAACAGGGCTCAAGGGTTTTTTTCTTTTTTCTTTGTGTGGTTTGTACTGGGTTCATTTGTTGTTAAAAATTGGGGAAGAAATGAAAAATGTAAAAATTAAGGTTGCTCCCAAGTCCATGTTGTTTCTTGGATATATCCTTCTAAATTATTGAAATTGTTGAGTTGAGATGCTACTCAACCAGCTTCACTGAAGTTCCACCAAGAATGGGATTGTAACGTTCCAATGGAAGGCCCAAACCACATAGCCTATACTCGAATGGGATTGTAACGCTCCAATGGAAGGCCCAAATCACGTAGCCTATACTCCAAAAGGACTAGTCATTGATACAATCAGAGCCTCATTGGAATCTTATAAAGAGCAAGAACTTCTCCTTCTCAAACAATGTGGGATCTCATATACCACCTACCCTTATCCTTATCATATGGGGCATCACAGGGATACACGAGTCTTCAAAATTATTTAGGAATTTAAGATTGAATGGGTCTGCCGAGTCCATCAACATCAGGGGTTTAGGATCTTAGGTAGGTTTGAGAGAAGGGCTTTGAAAAGTAAGCCATGGAAGTAGCCAATTCTGTAAAGAAAACCTTGAGTTTGGAGGAGAGGGAAGTGGTGGAGGCAGCGAAGCAGACCATTGCTGTATCTTGGGGATGCCCATGGCTCATTCCCTCGCTACATGCATCTGGTTATGGAAGTCTTGAGGTGGGTTGGGCTTGGAGAAATAGATGGTGAGAAGTGAGAAGATGAAGGAACAATGGGTTGGTTTTCGTGGTGGTGGGGAGGCATTTATTTGGGAGTTTTTTTCCTCATTTTTCTCTCTCTCTTCACCACTTCCCCCGAGCAGAATTAAGGTAAACCATATGTGTCTTACTTATATAAAAAAAAAAAAAAAAAGGTAAACCATATGTGTCTTGAATAAAGGTAACAAAACTGCAGCACATGGATTTTTTTTTTCGTGGTTGCAATTTGCTAGTGCATCCAATCCATCCATATTAGAGAAGAAGAAAGTGATGAATGAAGTGGAAGAATTTTTCAAGTTGATTTTTACCATATGTGTCTTACTTATAAAAAAAAAAAAAAAGGTAAACCATATGTGTCTTGAATAAAGGTAACAAAACTGCAGCACATGGATTTTTTTTTTCGTGGTTGCAATTGGCTAGTGCATCCAATCCATCCATATTAGAGAAGAAGAAAGTGATGAATGAAGTGGAAGAATTTTTCAAGTTGATTTTTTTTTTTTGCTCAAGTATGTTGGCTGCAAAATGTCTCCACAAGTAGTAATTTTCATTTTCATTTTTTTTATAAATCCTTTGACGATTACTAAGGATAATTTTGGAAAATGTATACATTGAATTCATTTCTTTTATAATCCAGACTGTGAGAAAGAATTCTATTATTTTATTTATTAATTTTCTTCCAAGCAATAAAATTCAGTTTATTATATTTGTTGAACTGCTGTCTATTAACGATTTGATTTCATATTGGACTAATAGAGTGTCACCATTTGTGAATTTTTTTCCATATTATTCAATCTGGTCTTTTTCTTTTTTATGGTCTTTGCAATTCGAGTAAGCTTAGGCGGGTTAAGTATCTAGATTTCCAGGATTCTAAATTATTTAAAAATCTAGTACTCAAAAATTGTATAGGGTTTTTTCCCTGCATTTTCTTCTCATTCAAGTGGAAAATTAGACCTTCTGAGTGTTGTGTGGGTGTCTACTCTTTTGTGTAGCTTCATGGTGTGCGTGTCCATTGCATTAATATTGGAGGAGGAATAGGGGAGATTCCAGACAAGAAGCGCCTAAAGATTGCCCTTCAGCAAATTCATGGAATTGGCCGTGCGAGAGCTGGCCAAATCCTTTCTGAGCTCAGCATCGAGAACAAGCTCGCTAGGGACTTAACAGGAAGAGAAGTCTACTCTCTCCGTGAGGAACTCAGTCGGTACCTGACTGGACATGACTTGGTAAATCTATTCTCTCTCCTTTAGGAAATTCCTTTTGTCTCGAAAGGCAATGTTTGGAAAATGAGGATTTGCTCTAATTTCTGATCCAATTAAAAAGGAAGAGAGAGAGAGAGAGAGAATAAATCAAGGATATGAAGTTTATTTAGATTAGACAGTGAACAAGTTTAGGTGGATTTTGTTTAACGTTGTTCTAACTTTCAGCCACTCAGCACAAAGATATCAAGAAACAAAGATTAAAAATTTTTATGCTACTCACAAATTTTTTAATTTCGGTTTATACTTGTCAGAACAACCAAGTTAAGAAGGACATAGGGAGGTTGATGGAGATTCAGTGCTACAGAGGGATAAGGCATAGTCAGGGGTTACCATGCAGAGGACAACGCACACACACCAATGCCCGGACCTGGAGGGGTAAGGCAATTCCCGTTGCTGGAAAGAAGAAAATTTAACTATATCTAATCCTTGTCCTCTTGTTTTGAGTTTGGGCTTATGGCTCATCAATTTGGAGTACCATTTTGTTTTTTGTCTTTTGAGTCAAACTGCATTGCTCAACATTTTTAATATATTGTTGCTCTTTCAGAAGTTTAGGTCCTTGAGATTTTATGGTTATGTGATCTTTCATGTCCCCAATGAGCAATGAATAATAATTTTCTCGGGATGCATTTTTAATTATCATGTTGTAATTATCCTTTTTGCGAACGTAAGTCTCTTGCTGTTAAGATCCTAAAATAGTGAATTAGCATGAAGTTACTGTATCCACTGTTCGATGGGGATTGCACGAGACATTGCAATTTTTTATTTTTTGGTTTCGTTGAAAGTGAAGCCTTCTCATTCTCGGACATAAAGACTAGAAATCTGAACGTTGTTCCACCTGTTTGGTTTTGGATTATTTGTATGTACTATGCGGGTTCTGCTTTGGGAAAATGATGTTCGTTAGTACAGTGGTGTATAAATTGTTGTGCATTTGTGGTCTCCGTTGAGTGACCTAAATACATCCATATAGCACCATTACACGATTCTTTTCCGAGATGCAAAGAAACAAGCAGTAATTTTTTTTTGAAAAATGCTACTCATCATCTCCACGCTGCACAGCACATACCAATATGTGATTTGTCATTTGTGTCATTCTATTTAAACATGCTTGTGATTTGACATTGGGGCTCTTGCTGCCCCACTAGGATTATAGAGGATTTTATAATATGGGTATTTCAGACTTGATTCTTGAGGAACATTCGCTTGTTATTGTGGAAGCTATTCATTGCAATGAAAAACAACAGTCTAGTTATAGCCCTTTGATAAGGGAGATAAAGATTCTGTTATCCTCTTTCCAATTCATAGACATTCAGCATCTTGGTAGACAAGGCAATGAGGTGGCACATTTATTGACTCGGCATGCGTGATTTGTGGATGATACCATTCAATGGCATGATCCTCCGGAATTTCTTCGTAGAATTAGTGTGGATGTTGCTGGCCTTTCTGCTGTATGTGCTCGATCATAGACAGTTTATGTATATGCTGCATATATAAAAAAGTCTTATATCTTCTGAGAAAGAAAAAAATTTAAGGATAAAAATGAGAAATTATATGTTGATGTGTGATGTAGGGGATGATGAGTAAAATTTTTCTTCTTTTTATGAGCCCATCTAATCCGTTCACATCATATTTATCTTGTAAATCACTGATTTTTCACATTTAGACTTGGATCATAGCCAGCAAAATGACAAGATTAAGATTCTCAAGGATTATTTTTTTTTTTTAAAAAAAATTGAATTATTATTTTCAAAATTAAAGAATAAACTAAACAATTAAAGAATGAATTCAGAGCTCTGATCAGTGTGCATGTGGTCTGGCCCTGACAGATTGGGCCTAGCCCCATGGCCCAATATCCAAGGTCCAACTATTGGGCCAATTTTGTTTAAAAATATTTATAAAAAAAAAAAGAAGATAATGATGTAAAAAAAATTAAAAAACATATTGTAAAAAATAACTTAAAAAGCTCAAATTAATATACAATGACTAAATAATGTACAATTCACAAATAGGTGATTTAATGTGTGCAATAAATTTTATTGATAAGATGCATTATTTAAATTTTATTAAATTTAAAACTACAAATTTGCAATAAATTTAAACTTACAACTCCAAAATATAAATAATGTCATATATTTTATTCAAATAGTCACAGTTCCCCGCATCAGTCCCGACAATCCATGTATTTAAGTCGATGACTCGTTGACTTGATACTTGATAATGATTTCCTACATGAAGTTTTATTGATAAGATGCATTATTTTTTCTTTAGTCATTTAACTATAAATTTCTAAATCATCAACCAAGTAATACATGACATTAAATATGACATTTTATGAACTCACATCCACTTCTAACTCTGACGAATTTTGCATAATGGTAACTATGGTATTGAGTTTCTCACCATTAAAGGGGCTAGGGGGTTCTCCATCTCACGGTGCATCTGTCTCAGTCATTCAAAATTAGTCTGGGATTCACAGCTAAGTCTACAAAATCATATAAATTATAAATTAAATAATTAAAATGTTAAAATTATGTAAATAATCATTTAAAACCATAAAGTTACCCAATTCAAGTTTATAACTCTCGGCATCAACGGTATCTATTGACAATGGTCAGAGACAATGAACTCCAATAAGCATTCAAGACACAACCTCCGGTGCTAAACGCCAACTCAGAGACAACAGTAGTAATAGAATTGGTTAGTACATCCTTGGCTATTCGAGAAATGACTGAAAACTTCCCAAAATTCACATTCCACCAAGTTAATATTTAGAATGTTTCACTAGGTACCTCGATATCTTTCATAATGTAATGCTTAAACTCAGACTTATTCTACATAATATTCCTCGATGCACGTTTTTAATGATACCGTCGTAGTCACAATAAATTTAAACTTTGTGAATTTGTGTCATTTAAGGAAGATGTTGAGCCGGTCGGACGTGAGGAGCTATCACCTTTGGTTGAATACTGACCATTGTTGTTTTAATCGCTATATAAATCATTGATATCATATTTAAGTTCTCTAATAAACTGATATGCATTCTCGTCACCAAGAACGTCCCTAATCCAAAATTCTGGAATCGCCAACTCATATCGGGGGTCAATGAGCACAACTTCAAATAATAATCTATTTATCTTCTCAACATCCCCTCAATATTTATTATATATGTATTTCATCCTTATAACCATAGCATTCAACAAACCCACATTGTCAGTAGAACTCTGTTGCAAGTGGTCAAAAAACCCGAGAGCTCCTCAAATTACATGTTCGCAGTAGGATATTTTGTCTTAGATATTCACATAGTTATGTCATAATAACTTCAAAAATTGAATAAAATACCTGACATTGGCCCAATCAACTGTGTCTGGCGCACCAAGCCCCCTTCTCCTCCAACTGACTCCAACAAAGCATACCTCATGCCCCCATCCTTGACTTCCATCATCTCGAACGTTGGTTGGTACTTATGCGCTACATTTAACATCATGTATGTAAACTTCTAGCGAGTTGGAACATCCTGTAGTAACATACTGGAAGATGGGATCTAAAACTATTCGGTTATTGCCTTAAACTAACAAAGCCACTGGGGGAAGCCCTCACATATCTCACAAGGTTCTGAACTTTAGTAATAGAATCATCAACCTCCTTCAACCTTTTAGAAAATATTAGGTTGACGATATGAGCACAACATCGAACATGGATAAACTGGTAGTCATGAATGATATCCTCCTTTATCGTCATATTACGTCTGAACCAATCAATGACAGTGTCATTCACACTGACATTGTCAACCGTGATACGATGCACTTTTCTAATACCCAATCCTTTATACAGTCATCCATCTCATTGCTAATGGATGAATCATTGTGATCAACAATTTCTTTGAAGTCGATAATCTGCTTTTGCAACGTCTACTCACTGCCAATAAAGTGGGTTGTGATACACATGTAACCCACATTTTGTATGAAGATCCACATATCCGTCGTAAATGACATTCTCTGGCCAGTGGCAACAAACATTTTCTTTATCATTTCCTTCTTCTTAGCATGCCTCTTCAAACAATCACGCATCACTGTATACCGTGAATGTATACGATATCGTGGCTCTAAAGTGTGCACAAATTTGTAGAAGCCTACCTTGTCAACAATGGTAAAAGGCATCTCATCAATGATGATCATCTCCGCCAGAACATCCATCAACATCTTCTTACTGTATTAAGGGGTTGAAAACTTCTTAATCTGCGTGCTATCAGTGGCTATAAAAGTCTCGTAACTCAGCTTTGTATAATCAATTGCCACCAACTCTTTGTTTATTTTATACCATTGGCAGCTCGTAAGATGTGCTATTAATACTGATGTGCCTTATTTTTTTGAATGATAACTGCATAATTGCCCACAATAGTTGTATCGAGCATGTGGGTTCTCATGATCACTAAGAACTTTGGTGAAATGTTCTCATATCCACGATCTTGTTTTACTAGGTCGTGTTGGTCGATCGACCTCAACATTCATCAAATTCTCCTCATTAAACATATCAACATCTTCTATATCTATTAGAACTCGACTACTTGCATAGGAGGTAGCTACTCTAGATGAGGGTCTACAGCCCGAAGTACCTGTTAGTGACATCAACAGTTGTACGACATCCTCTTATGGAGAATCACAATGAGATGGTGTAGCATCCATAATTTGCTATGAAAATAATTTGAAATAATTAACAAATAAATATCATTTAACATGTTATCAAAATTATCTACACATTGGAAACACATTGAAAAGGAAAAAACATACGTGTCCAATCATGTTTATGGTTTTAAAAATAAATAAAACAAAAAAATTGAACATCCACTCAAGCGATACTTGAGCGAACAATTTGTGTGATGTTCGTTTGAGCCACACTCGAGCAAACATTGAGTGGACGTTATCTGAAGGGAACCATTCGATTTTTTCCAAACAAAATCCCACAAATCTCATGACTAAAACCCTAAAAATAGAAATATCCTCATTCAAACAATAAATCAACAATAAAAATAACAAATTTCACAAACAACTTCAACAATTTTTGAACCTTAAATCATTCGGTTAAATAACAATTAAAATTATTATAACAAAATATAAGGTGTAAGGCCTACAAGAAAGAACGGCAGATGAAGTTCCCTCTACGGTGGGTGGCGGCGATGCAGGCGAAGGAGAGAGAAGAGTTGGAGAAGGAGAACTAGAGAGGAGAGAGAAAGGTCTTGTGCGAGAAGAAGTAAGAATGAAACAAAGGGGGTCTTGCATTTTGGACCCCCTTGTGAATAAAACGACGTCGTTCCGACTCCGATTTTTGAAAACTCCGACTCCATCAGAGCTCAAACGAAGTCGGAGTGGTCAGAGCTTTTGCCCACCCCTACCAAATGTCTAGAAGCTAAATTACAACTCTAGGTCACTCTAATTACAATTAGGGGTGTAAATTTAAACCAGGAAATCGAAAAACCAGCTCGGATAGGATCGGTTGGTCCAGTTTTGAACCAGTTCGATTCTAGACTCGTTCCTATATTATATAAACCGATCAGACCCGGTCCAGTTTTCGAGACCAGACCGGTTGAAAAAAAAAATTATATATTATACAAAATATTTTATATATAATATATATAATATGTGCCCGTGTTCTCTGGGCTTGAACCATTGCTATTTTTCCCCTTTTCTTGCTTGTACCAGCATGTCTTCTTCATTTCTTTTTTAGTTCTGATTTCCACAAGTTCATCATTATACAATAGGGAGTAAGCTCAAAAGCTGAAGAAAAGTATTGATTGATTTTTTATCACATACGATATTCTGCTTGAATATATACTAAGTTTTGAGTTATTTTTTTCTACAGACTATAAGTGTCCCATACATGAAGTCTGTTATTAGGGTAGATGGTATTTGTTTTATAAATTTTGTGATTGTTTTTTTTATAAACAAATTTTTAATGACAAACTTACATTTTAAAAAAATTGAAAAATCGGACCGGACCGAACTAGACCGGAAATCGATAAAATCTAATGTACCGGTTTAGAGGGTAATCAGTGCGTAATCGATTTTGAAAAATATAAACTGGTACATACCTGTTTGGTCTTACCGAACCGGACCGACTACACCCCTAATCACAATTATAAATGGAATTTTAAAAAGCATCCTTATCTTATGAAAGCCATAGATCATGGTTAGTGTGATTCATACTTTATAGTTGGGCCTAGCTCATTATTGTACTACTTTTGGTTGGGCCGGGTTGGGTTCTAAAGCCCACGGGCTCCTAGCCGAATTGAATAGTGGTAATCCATTGTTTGTAGAAAGGATAAGCTGGCGTTGGTCTCCATCTTCATCCACACTCGCAGCGTTGAGTAGTCGTAGAGAGGAAGAACAATGGCACAAACGTTGGCAATGCCTCTGGCGCCCTCGCTCTCCGTAATCTGCAACGGAAGAAACCCCGTTTCTCTCTCTAACAGCCTCTCCTTCCCAATTGCAAGCACTCCTAAGGTGCGTATAGTTCACCTTCGCTTCTGCATTTATGGGGTCTCTTTTGTTTATGTTTGCTTGGGAAAACAAATAGACTTTGAAATATCAGACTGACACTTGTGATAATCGAGCCCCAATTTTCTCTTTAGATTGTCATAATTTTTTCTCTAACTTTTCGTATTATCCTAAATTACTGGCGGTTTTAATTTTCTTAGCACCCAAACGATGGAATTCCTAAAACAAAGTGTTGGATTTTGTTTCATTTGGGCCGAGGAGGGTTGGAGTTGATGCGTTGTTGTGAACTCAGTGTCATCTATTATCTTTAGGTTCGTGGCCTAAGCATCAAATGTGTTCGTGTTGGAGGCGTGGAGATCCCAAACAACAAAAGGGTTGAATACTCTCTGCAGTATATTCATGGGATTGGGCGTACTAGAGCACGCCAAATTCTTGTTGACCTCAGCATGGAGAACAAAATTACCAAGGACTTATCTGAGGAAGAGCTCATCATAATCCGTGGAGAAGTCTCCAAATACATGATTGAAGGCGACTTGGTAAATCCCCCTCTCTGTCTTTTACTTGTGAAGAACTTTCCCTTTGACTGACCCGATTGGGGTGTTTCAGAGGCGTTTCAATGCGCTGGCAATAAGGAGATTGAAGGAGATTCAGTGCTATAGAGGAATGCGGCACATTCAAGGGTTGCCATGTAGAGGACAGCGGACTAAGAACAATTGCCGGACCTTGAAGGGTAAGAAGGTTACTATTGCTGGCAAGAAGAAGGCACCCCGTTAGGCACATAGGTTTGCTTCTTTTACCGTATTGATGGATTGTCATCTGGCTTTTGTATCTGAATCAACTTCTGATGCAAACTAATTGCCTTGAGTTGATCATATATTCAGTTTCTGAAGTTGAAGAATTGATCTTTGGAAGTGCATTTTCTGACATTCGGTTTCATTTTGTTTCTTTCTTCAAATGACGTTCTTAGAAGTGAATAACTTGCTTCACGTTAATTCTCCATGAAAAGTTAATAGTTGTCTTGAGTGGCAGTCTATGTATGAAATCCTGACATTCGTAGCATTCTGGTAGAAATATTGGCCAAGTGGCATGAATCTTGGTCAGGCTTGGTTGAAATGCTATGAAATTGAGATTCAGAGGATATTTTCTGAAATCATGTCAAATTCTAAAACCCATTTTTTCGAAGGCAATAGGATATTAGTGATCTACTTCTTATCACTTGAATTATTGAAAATCCATCAGTTCCGACACTTGCAGTCAATGATGGTTCCGCCAGTTAATGTTGTATGGATGGCTGGTATTGATGTAATCTCATAATCATTCACTTCCAGCACTTTTTTAGTCCTTTCAAATAATTTAGTTCATCCCACTCTTCAACGTCTCCATTCTTGTAGCGCCTAGAATGTAGAAGTCTTTGCTCTTGGATCTTCTTCCTATCAAATATTGATGAAATATTTGTGTGTTTTATGATATCTTTGCCTTGTCGATCTCAAAAGCTCCATGAGCGTTGCTTTGCAACCTCCCCCTGCTGTCTTCTAACCATGCATACACAGAGTAATGCAATTTTGTTGCAAGACTTGCACAGATAACTGAGATGCTAATCAGTTGAAAAAAAAAAAAACTCCAAACGTTCCACTCAAGCAATGTGATTGAGGATCCAAAGGTTGTCTTGTCCATCCAATTCCTGAAATTGTTTGTTCTGCTTGTGCCTCAATCTACAATCCCTTTTGAGCTGAGTTTGATTGAAGGACAAACTGTACATGGGTTTGGTTTCTTTCAAGGATTGTAACCCAAAACACCTCAGGTAAGTCGTGGGGGTCACCTCGACACCTTGTGTTGATTGATTGCCACTTTTAGCCCATCACTCTCGGCTGCGAAATTATACTTGTAAAAAATGGAAAATGCTACAGACACTGTTCCCCCTTTCCGTTTTTGCTTCCTGCTTGACGTGGGTATACCCCGTGGCATGCTGCTTCTTTTTTCTTTCATTTTTGCTTCCCTTTCTTTTTTTCTTCCCACGTCGTCTTTCCCATTTCATTTCGTCTTCCTCATTCCATTTAGTCTTCCCACATCGTCTTCCAGAATCCCTGGTATCCATTTCGTCTCTTTACATTTTTTTTTCTTCCCATGTCGTATTCCCCATTTCATTTCTTCTTCTCCATTCCATTTGAATTAATATTCATCTCTTTCAATTCAGAAAACATTTTGGAGATAAGGTAATAGAAGAAAATATGTTCCACATCTTGGATGAAGAAATGAAATGGGGAAGACAAAATGGAATGGGGAAGAAGAAATGAAATGGGGAAAGACGATGTGGGAAGAAAAAAAGGGAAGCAAAAATGAAAGAAAAAAAATGTAGAGAGATGAAATGGATACCAGGGATTCTGGAAGAAACGTGGGAAGATGAAATGGAATGGGGAAGAAAAAATGAAATGGGGAAGACGGCATGGGAAGAAAAAAAAAAAGAAGCAAAAACGAAAGAAAAAAAAATGCAGAGAGACGAAATGGATACCAAGGATTCTGGAAGACAACATGGGAAGATTAAGACCTCGTTTGTTTTCAGAGATGATATGAGTTGAGTTGAGTTGAGTTGAATTGTTTATTTTATTTTGTATTGAAATTTGAGAAAGTTGTAATGATTAGGTGAGAGAAGATGAGATGAATTTAAAAAAGTTGAATTGTTTATTTTATTTTGTATTGAAATTTGGAAAAGTGTAATGATGAAATTGAGATGAGATAAGATGAGATGTTTTCTAAAAACAAACGAGGTCTAAATGGAATGGAGAAGATGAAATGAAATGGAGAAGACGACGTGGGAAGAAAAACAAAAAGGGAAGCAAAAATGGAAGAAAAAATAAAGGCATGCCACGGGGCATACCCACGTCAAGTGGGAAGCAAAAAGGGGAAGAGAGAACAATGTTTGTAGCATTTTCCATAAAAAATTATAGGAACAATAATAGTCATCAACGGTGGCGAATAAAGAAAAGAAACATATCATCTTCCTCAGGTAAGTACTTTTAAAATCAAAACACTGCTTCCTCTCTCACATCTCTCTCATTCAATCCTCTTGCCATTTCTCTCTTTGCCTCATTCTCTTTGGTGAAGAATACTAGCAAAAACTATTCAGTATTCATGCAGGTCAGGTTAGATAATTTCTCTATAGCTTTGGAGAATGCAAGGCCTTCATCTTCTAATCATGCTCAACGTCATCATTTGTTTTTGGAATACTACACTTTTTTCCCCAAGAGGGAGAGGAGGGATCGATATTGTCAAAAATCATTAAAGAACTTCTGAGCAATTCATTTGAATTTTTCACGGATTACAGATGGAAAAGTACACGAACAACGTACAACTATTTCCTTAATTCGAAAGAGGTGGAATTTCCTCTATTATTTGATTTCATATATTGAAACATGGAGGCGCAACAGCAAGTATTCGCATCGATGCACCCACCATTAATACTTTGGCCATATATTTCAACGCAGCTTTGGACGCATGTCTGCTTTGTGCAGTTAAGAATATGGAGAGTAGGTTCAGAACAGCCTTGTGCCTCTCCCAACGTAGTACCTGTTTTTCAACCAACAAGATAAAAATGAAATCAAGTTTTGTCTGCAGTGTAAGTTAGATGGAGATGGATCAGCTTCAAAAAATAACACCCACTATTAATTATATAGAAATGGAACTTCCTCTACAAAAAGCAGAAGCGAGAAGGGAATATATATATATATATATATTTATACATTCAAGGACGGGGATTTCGAATCCAAAACCACCATTTTGGAGGCGAAAATGGAATATTTACCACTGGAAAGAGCTAAGAAAAACAGGACAAGGAGGGGGAAAGCCGGAAAGCACTTCATCTTTAAATTAACACGAAAAGCATAAGAATCTGGGTATTTATAACCCAAATGGTAATGTGTTCCATTCATTCAAGTACGTAGTATATGCATGGGGTGAGCTCTGGTTTTCAAACAAAGCCAGCCATTGATGACCGACCAGAGAAAATAAAAATTGTTTTTTATTTTTTATTTTTTATTTTTTTAGCTGGTACATAAAATAAACGTTTTTTTCAGTTTAGAAAAGAAATGGGAGGGGTCTAAATTCATGACAATTTCTGTTGTATTATCAATTTATCCTCTCAATGGAGAAGATAATTATCTTTCACGTGAATGTAGTGATTAGTAGTCAATTAAGATGAAGTCGAAAAGTAAACGGATTAGGTATAAATTTTTTAACTATTTCAAAACTCGACCAAAATCCAAACAAAACATAAATAAAACTGCCCCTCCAACATGAGTTATGAGACATGCAGCATAGGCTTATCCATCTGCCAGTGCCACCAATAAGTACGGAGGTAAAAAAATCAAAAAATCGATCGGATCGTACCAGTCTAGTACTAGTTCTTAAGATTCGAAACTGGTTCTAAATCAATGCAGTACCGATTTTTATATCTTAAAAATTAGTTTAAATCGAATTAGATCGGTATATATATTTATAATTTTTCATATTATAATAACTTTTTATATTATATTATAAGATGAAATTCTAATTTTATTATTCAAACCTATTAATCTTATAACATAAAATTAATATAAAATGTGATATAACATAAATTAATCTTATAATCTTTAATATAACATTTGATATAACATATAAATTTTGGTTTTAAACATAAACATTAATATTAAGTTATTAATATAAACTTACTTTTGATATATATAAATATATATATCAAGGATAAATATATTTTTAGCATAATAAATTATAATATATATTTTTTTTGTAAATAAATTTTTATACATTTGACCATATATACTCATATAAAAATCTAGAACTTATATAAACTATAATTAAATTCAATATTATACTAGTATGCATTAATTATTATAAAATAATGTATTTATACTATAATATAAATAGACTAATAGTTTAGTTCAGGTAAACATCATATTATTTCTAACATAGATAATTCGTAAAATTAGAAAAATCGGACTAGATTGGACTGAAATCGAAAAAACCAAAAGTTCCAATTTCAATAGTGAATCAGTTCAGTATCAATTCTTAAATTTTCAGAACCGATGTATACTGGTTCGATTTTAAAAAGTATACAAAACCGGACCAAATCAGACCGATTACACCTCTACTCATAAGAATAATGATGCACCTACGACTCTTTTATAAATATTTTAATACTCACTCCAAATTAACTAATATGATTGTGCCACTGCATTAAAAAATATTTTCAATTGTACATAATTACCCTTCAGTTTAAATAAAATTATAAAATAGTTGTAGACTAGTTATAAAGTTATCATTTTCCTTTCTATTAAATTGTAGCTCAGTTTCTTAATTGTATTATTATTCTGTCTCAATCAAACGGTCATTTTTCCTGTCCCGTAATTTCTTTAATTTTTTCACATTTTTCCCCATTTTCTTTTTCTCACATAAGTCAAGACTATGGGTGAAGAAAAATACAGGTAAATCAGCCTGAACCGGTTGATTCGATCCGACATCAGTTTTAACTGTTTAAAAATCGGCCAAAATAGGCCTTGTTTCGGTTTTTTCTTTTCTAATACCAGACCAGACTGGTTCATATATATAGTTTTAATTTTTAATACTATAGAAAAAATGTTATTAATATAAACTATATATATTAAAATATGTTTTTAATTTTATATTATATGCTAAATTGAGAATTAATATAAGATTAAATTTTAAAATCCTATTACTCATAATAATCAAATAACATTAAATTAATAGAATATTTGATATAACATTAAATTAATTTTATAAACCTTAATACAACATCCAATATAACTTTAAAATTTTTTTTATAAAATTAATATAACATAAATTTTTAATTTTTAATTTTTAATTTTTAATCTTAAACATGAACATTTGTTTGATTATATGTTATTAATATAAACTATATATATCAAGGATAAATACACCATATAATATATTATCACTAGCATATTATCACTAACATACATAAATTATAATCAAATACTATATCACTATATGATACTATTATATATATATATACACTAAGACTAATACCATTTGTAATCCACTATATATACATAAGTTAATAACTATATAAATCTGATTAAAGTATTAGTACTAGTATATTATAGTATAGTATAGTACTAGTATTAGTATAGTATAGTATTAGTGTTAGTATTAGTATAGTATAGTATATTAGTATACTATAATATTAGTATTAGTATCACTATAATAGTATAATATATAGTCAGTATATATAATGTATATAGTATAGTCAGTATACTATATATATTATATATATACAATTAGTATATATGTAGTTAGTGTATATATATACTAGTAAGGGCAACGTGTGCTGCACGTATGCCCAGATGAAAAAAATAAAGAGAAAATAAAAATACTAAGAGTAAATGGAAATGTGAGAAATGGAATATAAAGAAAAATTGAATAAAATGTAAAAAAAGAGAGTAAAAAACGTTAATAAGAAGAGATTTTCAGTGTTTGTAATAGAGCTTGATCCATAGGATGGGTGGAGAGCATGTTGAATTTATTGTCGTTTGAGGTTGGGTTTGGGTAGTCAAAATACCTCAAGTCATCTGAGAACTTTTCGTACGGACCAGAGTTCTTCAACATCCAAACACGTTTTCGTACGGACCGAATATCATCTGAGACCGAATAACGCATAGACGATGTCCCCTGCTCTGTGTGTGTTCTTGAGAGCCCGAAACAGTTTGATGTGATTTGGAACTGAGCTGAAACAGTGGAAAATGAGAGAGAGGGAGATGATTTCACGCGAATTGAGAGAAAGGAAACAGTAAACTATTTTCAAACATTCAACACTATCCATGTAAATTGTTTACATGTCAGGAATAATGTATAATTACTGTTGGCGAAAAGTACCTTCAGACAAAAAAAATCACAGCTCTTTCTCTCTGTTCATGGACGTGGCAAACAATATAGTTATATTAATATTATATATAACTATTAAATAAAATCACAATAATATTTATCATTATTATATAAAAATATAAAAATAAATCACTATAATATTTATTACTATTATATATATAAAAAAATAACTATAATATTTATCAATATTATATAAAAATAAAAAAATAAAATCACAATAATATTTATTATTATATATAAATAAAATCATCATTCCATCATCATTAAAAAAAATCAATTATTGATGGGACCCACACATTTTTCAACTACTTACTCAAAAGTCAACAACTCAACATACTTCATACATCCAAACAACTCAAACTATTCTTAATGGGACCCTCAAACTCACTTCAATCTCTACTCACAACACTTCTCAACACTTTTCACTATCCAAACACAGCCTGAATAAAAAGATAGCATGTTGAGACTATGTTTGCCTTCGTATTTTATTATTTGGAAGTTTTTTCAACTCAGCATATCTCTCTCTTTTTTTCAGCGAATCTCTTCTTTTTTCTCATTTGATTAAGCACCATACCAATTTCTTCTTGCTAGATGTTTTTCACGCTCTTCAAGGTTTGTTCATAGAAGAAGTTAGATAAAATTGAAAAGAATTGATGTTAAATAATGTTTAACTATATTTTTGCATTTAATAATGTCATCTTACCAGTCGGCATAAAGTTATGGAAGATTAAAAATTCTGTATCAATTCAAGAGCGTAATCTAAAAAACATTTGAAAACATATCAAAGATGTGGGTAGATATGTATATATGGCGACATATATGCATAACAAATATTATAAGCATTTATAGTAAAAACAAAAGAAGAAAATAATTCATTCGAAATAATTTCATACAAATCATATTAAGTGAATCAAATGAAATAGTAAATCTTAGAATAGAACAAATCTATTAAAACAAATCAATATCATGAGGCAAGAAAATATTCATACAACAAACATATAATGTCAACAATTTATCTTAACTATAGGTGCATGTATATAAATATAAGAAAATTGAATAACATTTTTTGAGATGACAAAAAAGAGAACATACCGGAAAGTAGAGGACAAACAAACAAACAGTGCAAATAGAGCAAATTGATAACAACCGGATTGATGAACAGTAAAGTAAGAGCAAAAGCAGTAAATCTGTAAAAAAAAAAAAACATTAGAAAAAATATCCTAACAATAATAACAGATTAAATAAATAAATTCATTATTTATACGAAAAAATTTTGGAAGGAAAAAAAATACATTAAATGAAATTTATTATCAATATTATTTTTAATAAAACATATAAGAAAAAGAAAATAAAAACAAATAAAAGGCTCTAAAAGAACCACAAAAATGAAAATATTGGAAACGATACTTTAGTTTTTTTGGTTTTCATTATATAGTCTTTGTACTAATAAGCAACTGATTATCAAGCTTTTGAAATTTTGCAACCAAAATTTGGAAACAATGGTACTAAGTAAATTGTGATCATATAATACTGCACGTACAACGGTAAACATGCATGCATGTACTCCCTCAGACTTCAGTGGGTACTTTCGACCAAAACCATAAATTTATATATCATTCTTCTTGGAAAAGTTAACACGAAAATGCTTAATTGATTGGTTTTATACTCTGCACTTATAATTTATTAAACACAAGGTATTATTATATTTCAATTAATTATTTTTTAACAAATATAACTTTCATGTTACCATATATATATATATATATATATATATATATATATATATATATATATATATATATGTATGCCTTATTATTAAATTTTTCTCACGAAATTTATTATCAATCAATCTTAACGATCATCAATATTAGACTGTTGATAATAAAAAAAAAATCATTTTATTTTAAAGATGTAGAGGTTTTCCTTCCAAAAAACATAAATAAACATATTAAAAAAATAAAAAAAAATAAAAAAGGCAAGTGTGTTGGTTCACTCATTTTTCTTCTAAATTTATCCTAAGGCAAATACAGAATAGAAGATGAAAGAGGCAACAACAGCATACAATCAAATCATCCAGAAACAATTCATGGCATTAATTTTTTTTACATTGAACTACTGCATACAACCCAAAAATTGAATACACAATCAGAAGTATTTAATTCAGGAGAAACAATACCAAAACTTTTATACTAAAAGTCGCAGCTAGAATGTAGGATAAATATGCCAGAAGATATTGTCAACAATCATGTGAATAAGCAAAATAATTATTACAAAATATAAACACCAGACTTTTTTTATATTAAAATGGATCAGGACATACCGAAAAGTAGGGGATCAATAAAAGGCAAGCGAAAATGAAAGGTTCCAACGACTGCAATGGATGCAACTGAAATAACGATATAATCAACATATATGTTTTAAAAATATATATATAAAAAACAGAATATAATAAAAATATAATTATATTTATTCAGTTTAACTATATTAACATATTAGGGATAATAATAAATACAATAAATTGGAACATATTATTTACTTTGTAATAGAGATCTTAATTGATTTCAATTATCAATAAACTATATTTCCATGTGTTATTAGGTTTTATGTACAATTCATATACTAAGTGAAAAAATTTAATAAATCTCATTTAAAAAAAAAAATATATGCTTTATTTTAAAATGAGATTTATTAAAATAAATCAAAAGCATAATTTTAAGACCTGGCTATGTATGACATGCAATTAATATTTATATATATCCAATTAATTATATATAGCTTGATGGAGATATATAATGATCATGAACCGAGAACCACATAACATACATATACATCAAGAAACCCAAGGCCCATTTGCAGTATCTATGGATTCATTATTTTCGGACTGGGCTTGGTTGGCTTTATTTTTATTCTTCTTTTGGGCCCAGCCCAGTCGGTTTCCAGCCCAAACCGTGAGCACCCAACCCAGCCCATTAAATTCCCTATACGCCGCCGTTTTTGCTCCAGCCTTAGGGCTTCTTCTTTTCTTCTTTCCTTCTTTTTCTTCTCCTGCGCCGACTGCTTCTTCATTTCATTTCTGCTCTGTTTTCCTCTGCTTCACGCAACCCATGCGACAGCTTCTACTCTTCTTCTCCTTCATTTTCTTTTCGTTTCTTCCTACTGTTTTTCTTTGGGTTGCCGTCTGCTACGTTTTTCTTCCTCTCCATTTTCCATTTTCGGTTCTTCCTCTACAAGTCAGTGAACTTACAAGTCTGTTTCCGGTTCTTTCTCTTTCTCACCGATTCCCTCTCTTTCACGCTATTTGGGTTTCTCACTGTATGGATTTGTTTGATTTTGTTAGGGTAATTTTTTGTGAAGTATATGCGTATGATGGGGTTTTTATTCTGTTTGGATTTTTGTTGTTGTCATGTATATGCGTATGATGTGATTATAGCGTAATAAATCTACTCATGCAGCACTGAAAGAAGAAGGAATAAGAAGCATACCTAGCACTAGTGAGATTCAGGAGGACCAATTCAAAACACAGAGATATTTGAGCCGGATTCAGTCTATAAGAGGAAGTTTATAAGACAAAGGGATAAGATCCAAAATGTAAAAAGACAATAATATTTAGGCGGTGAAGCAAAATGAGAAATAAAAGTGGTAATTTAAGCATACAAGGAAGAGCAAAATCGGAAATAAAAAGATTAGACGAAAATATTGTTCATCCAGGATTCACATTTATATATATAGTAGATATATATATATACTAGTTGATGGTGCAATGTGCAAGGCACGTTTTTCCAGTTGTGGGAAAAAAAATTGGAAATAACATCTATAAACAGTAAATAAAATGTGGTTGAAAATAAGATAATGTAGAATAGTATAAAGACTTGGTATAAAAATCTGAAATTTGTTTCTTGTCCAAAGCCTTTAATTCAAGACAATTATTTGGACTGAAAAGATTCAAAATGTCACACCAAAATGCAAAAAACTATGTCTACTTAGGCAACGTAGAGGAGGGCAATAATAATCTTATATTCTACAATAAAAATTAAATTCTATCATTTGGAATCCTAGAATGTTGTGCACTAAAAATAGTTCATTCTAAGAAGTAAAAAAAAAAATATCCCAAAATCAGTAGTCATTACATTTAATACCCAAAGATTCGTAAAAAGTCATCGTGTCTAGCATCATTAATCTTGAAACAATCCAAAATTGAAAACAGCTGAACTATCATCCAATAATTTTGTAAAACCATCTTGCTACAGATTCAGTCCAGTAAGTATCACATCTTATCATCTTGTCAATCTAAAATTACCTCCAAGTATATTCTAAGATCATTTTATACTAACTAAACATAGGTATGATGCAACTATTTTTTGGGGCAATCAAAATAGATGTTATATAGTTAAGGTGATGCATATATCCAAAAGTTATGTTGTTATATCATCTACGGTATGAATGGAAAGGACATTGAATTTTTTGTTGTGTTGTTGCCTCTACTGGTCCATGTCTGTAGTAAGTTGTATGGTCCATTATTTTTCAGAAGTTCTCGCTGCCATCTCTTGCAAATAAGGCAAATGCTCCTGAATGGATCGAATTTTAAGTGTTTGAATAATTAATACAGAAATAAAATCTTTAATAAGCACCAAAAATAGCAAGTATCGTAAATAAATATAACTGGTGTACTTAATCTTTTCAATGATATCTTCAAGTAATTGAACAAGACAGACAGTCCATCAAGTAAATTTTTGGCCAAATTGAACTAAACAAATAAAAGAATTGATGGAAAATTAAAACAAAAAAAAGGATATACAGTAGATCTGCTGAATTACAACTTGATCAAATCTGTTTGTATTTTGTACATCTGTAGTTCTTATCCTAGATGCTAAAGAATTTGTGAAACTGCTCGGTTGAAAAGAATCTTGTCCCATTATGACAGCCCCTCAAATTTTCTATAGTAACCCAAGAGCCCAAGAAAGCCCCTCAACTCGGTGATAATCTTCGGTTTGGGCCAAGCCACCATAGCTTCCACCTTCCTTGCATCCACCTTGACCCCATCATGTGAGATCATATGTCTCAAGTACTCAATCACCCTTTGGCCAAATGCACACTTAGACAATTTAATATAGAAAGAGTTGTCAAGTAGCACCCCCAAAACAACCTCCAAGTGCCCCAAGTGATCCTCTCAGATCTTGAAATATACAAGAATGTCATAAAAAAACACCAACACATACGTCCTCAAATACAACTTAAAGATTTGGTCCATGCATGCTTGAAAATTTGAAAGAGTATTGCATAGACCAAACGGCATCACCAAGTACTCAAAGTGGCCATTGTGAGTTCGGAAAGCCGTCTTGTGAATGTCCCCTTCATGCATCCTTATTTGATGGTATTCAGTCCTTAGATCAAGTTTGGAAAAGAATATAGAACCTCCAAGCTGATCTAACATGTCATCAATGGTCGGAATTGAAAATCAATCCTTGATAGTAACCTCATTCGAGGCTCGGTAGTCGGTGCAAAATCTCCATGTGCCATCCTTCTTCTTCACTAAGAGAACTAGACTTGAGAATGGACTAGTACTTGGCCGGATGAGCCCATTAGCCAACATCTCATTGACTTGCTTCTCGATGTCAGTTTTTTGGTAGTAAGCATACCGGTAGGGAGCAACATTAACCGGCTTGGCTTCCTCCTTCAAGGGAATGCGATGATCAAATACCCTTGAGGGTGGAAGTGTCTTCGAGTCCTCCATCACTCTAGAAAACTGCCCCAACAACTCCCTCAAATCACTAGGCATCCTGGCACCTAACTCCCTCTCCAAGCCCCCATCTTCCACTTCACACCCCTCACTCAAGCCCCTCGGTTGAGAGGCCAACGTGATAACAAAATATTGCCCCCCACGTCTCAAGATTTTTTCCATCTCATTAGGCCCCACGGCCTTACACCCTCTTCTTCCATTCATTCTCATGGTCACCCATTTACCCCCATCATAAACTCCATAGTCATTTTTTTGTAATCCGACACTATCTTCTCTAGCACCTCTAACCATTGCACACCTAACACAACATCCAACCCAACAATAGGTAAAGAATACAAGTCTTGTATTTTCAAACATACATTTTTATATACTTCTTTACACATCAATTTCTCTCCACTAGCTACTTGACCTCGAATTGAGTGATAGAAGCCATAGGCAACCCCAAGCTCTCGGCCATTTTAGAATTGATGAAGTTTAGAGACAATCCATTGTCCACAAGAACCATTACCTCCATCTTGCCAATGTGTGCTTGTGTTCTCATTGTTCTAGACCCGGCAACACCAGCCAAAGCATGAATAGAAATATAAAGGTCTCCCCTCTCGGCCTCTCCTTGCTCTTGCTCCTCTTGCACTTACTTTTCCTCCCTTTGTCCTTCCTCTTCTTCAGACTCTACCTCTATAAGAAAGATTTGTTTAGCTTTGCATTTGTGGCCCATAGTGAACCTCTCATTGCAATTGCATCTCTTCCCAAGATAACCTCTTCACACCCGCGGGCAAGGTTTTGATTCCATTTGTTGCCCTTCCATGAGGACCTTTAGGTGAGAAATCCTTGCCAAATGTCTTGTTTGCCCCGAACTTGGAAACCATTAGGAGTGGTTTCCTCACTTCAAACTGGCTACTCTTCTTTAAATCTTGAAGTTGATCTTCCTTGATCTGTGCAACCTCCAAAGCTTGCATCAAAGTCTTCGGCTTCCTAAGCTTCACCTGTGCCGCCAACTCACTCTTCAAGCCTCCCACAAAGGTCCCAATGAGGGCCTTCTCTGACCACCCATGTGCTCTAGTGGACAAGTATTCAAACTCCTTTTGATAATCTCTTAAATATTCGGTTTGATTGATCTTTGAGAGAGTCTAATGGTAGTTCATGTACTCGGTTGGCCCAAACCTCCTCTAAAGCTCATTGACAAACTTCCTCGATTTCAACTCCCTCTTTTGAGCCACATACGTCTTCCTCATCCATTGCCACCATTGGTTGGCCTCCCCCTCAAGGAAGTAGGCGGCATATGACACTTTTGCATGGCCCTTCATGTGATTATGCTCAAAGTATTGCTCTGTTCTACTAACCCACGTGCTCGGGTCATCACCATTGAATTTTGAAAAGTCCATCTTTGGCTTGAGAACTTTCCCCCTACATGCTCCTCTCCTTTCATCATGGTTCCCTCATTCTCCTTCACTTTTCCTGGTTGATTCCTCATGAGTGTTTGATGAATCTTGAGAAGATGAATCCAAGTGATCCACCCTCTCTCGGTGTTGGCTTCATCTAGATCCAATGGAACCCTCTAGACTATGGGCTTTCCTCTCTCCATTCCTCCTTGATCCACCAATTGGTGGAGCACCTCCTCTAACCTTCCAAGTCGTTCATTGGTGACGGTGTGTTGTGCCTCTAAAGTGGCTTCAATGTTCTCAATCTGCTCCCTATGTATTGGTTGTCAATCGGCCATGGCTTCCTCTCCTTGGGTTGGACACTCTCAACGAAAGCACCAATGATGGAAGCCTCACTCTCACTCAAGTGTTTGTGGCGTGTTTGGTGATTGAATCTAGAGTTACCTCAAGGCAACACAAAGATCCCAATGGGTTGGCTGATGAAAATTAAGGCTAACTCAAGCTAGCACTCAATTCTCGAAAGATTGAAAGAGAAAATTCTCATTAATTCAAAATAGCATAATAATGAATTATAAACCAAAAACCAAAATAAATAGTAGTTTTGTTTTGAAATCCTAATCTCAAAACAAATCAAATTTCTTTTGAAATCCTAATCCCAAAACAAATCAAACTCCTAAATTTAAGGAAACAATTTTATCAAATGCCTAAACTAAAAGAAATAAACTAGGAGATAACTTAAACAAATGATAATAGATAAATCCCTAAATTAAAGCCCACTTCCCTAAAATTAAAGGATTTGTCATCTTATCATCCAATTGGCCAACACTTAAGACTCTTCTAGTTACACTTGTCTTGGACTCCCATCACCTCACCACCCGAGCCATGCATGTAACCCAATGCAACTATCCTAACCTCGGCTAGCCTAGCCCGCCTAGTAGCATTGTGAATGGCTTGTCTTGCATCTCCATCACCCTGGTGGGGGCTTTATTAGGTTATTTTCCTTGCATTGATTATAGTGAGTATGTGTTGAATTGGGTGTTCGAATCAACACACACATGATTTTGTTCACAGTATTCCTTATTGTATTGTTGTTCAGTTGTTGGATAAGTATGTTAATGTATGGCATCTTAGTCGAGTAAGTATATGTGGCTGCTTGTAGCACATGCAGTGGTCTGGTGGCTATTTTTTGTCTGAATGATATTCTCCATGAATTTATTTCTTTTGTTATATGCATATCCATAATTGATTTAGTTAGCTTGAATGTTGATTAGTTAAGTATGGCATCTTCACAATCATCTGCTATAATTGATAGGCCTTGGCTGGACCCCCTCTATGTTGATGTGGTTTGAGAGTACCACTTCAATGTCGCATACAAAAAGAAATCTAGGGCGACAATTCTTTGCTTGTCCAAAACATAACACAACAATTACAAAATGTTATATATAATAATATTTTTATTATGATATGTTAATAGGTTATTACTATTAACTAAATTGTTTCTTTCAAGGACTTTCGAAATGCAATTTTTTCAAGTGGGTAAGTGATACTAATGACAGAGAAGTTGAACTTGTAAATAGCACGAAAGAAGACTAGGAGAGAGATTTTCATGTTTAGCTAAGGGAGGATGAAGTATCAAAAAGAAAGCATCTGGCTTAGAAAGGGAGGATAATGTTTTGAATAAAGAACTAGAAGTTTAGAAGAATGAGGATAAATTCATGTGGATGACAAATAATATTCAGGGTAAGTACGATGATCTTCGAAGACAAAAAGTGAAAAAATATCTGTGCACGTATTGGGGCTGTCCATTACAAAAAGTACTAATGTATTGTATTATACTTATATTGTACTTATCATTTTTAGACAATCATTTGAGTATGCATATATTGTTTTAAGCTTATATTGTACTTTTGTATTGCTTGTAACAAAAAGAGAGAAGATTGGATTTATATTGTACTAATGAAAGTACTTCCATATACTTTTAGCTTATATTTTCATCAGTACTTCCACATACTTTTATCTTATATTTTAGCTTATATTGTTTTAAGCTTATACTTTTAGTTTATATTGCTTATAAAAGATCTCATCAATTGAATATTCAAGGCATATTTAATGGAGTTTGATTCATTACCTATTGTCAACAGGAATATGAAAAGAGAGACCAAATACCATGGAGATAATGGGATCTATGAGATCGATAATATCATGCACCCATTTATGCTCTTTAGTTTAATTCCATATGCAACATATATGTCTACATGAGAAAGGGTAACAGACTAGGTAGCTGATGGGTCAGCTAATCATGGAGCGCCCATTATTCATTTTGATTATTTCCCCTCTGCATGACAACTGCCTAGCTCAACATTTCATAATATATATATATATATATATATATATATATATATATATATATATATATTTATATAAATTAGATGACTCAGGTTGTCCTAGCTTCCAACATGCATAGAAGTTTTCTATATAGATTTTTTTATTGAATACATACATGTAGATAAATCATCATGTCTAGTTCTCTAGTATTTTTGTAATTTCTGGTCTTGCCCTATATATTGCACTACAGCTAGCTGGCACATTAATTTAGCCAGGCATATCCAAATGGCACTTCTCTCTTATGTCACGCAAATCAGATTGTCTAATGGCACCAAAATTGGCAAATGGCATCGAGAACTTGTCATCAAATCAATACATGTTTTCATGGAGAGATGGGATCTTAACATATTGTCATTAAAACCTATCAATCAATTCAACCCATCAAAGAAACTGAAGTTCATACAACTGTTCATACAAATTTCAGATCTAAAAACAATTGTTCATACACTTTATACAATTGCTCATATGCTTTCCATCAAAGCTAACCAACTGTTCATATAAATTGTGAAACTAAACAAATCATTGTCTCAATTACATCCCCATTCTAAGTCTTGCTTGACAATTTAAAACTAAATTAAGATAATCAATTTAGGGCCGATCTCCATTAGACATTAGTGGGTGTTGTACATTCTTCTTGCAAAGGTGAAGGAAAAAATTATTAAAAATAATTAGAAAAAGAATAAGTATGGGTTAACCATGATAATTTATATTGACAAATGGTGCAAATTGCATCTCGTACCTATTAGTCAAATAAGTCGTATCAATTGTTACAACATCCTCAAAGAATAGGTACGATGCTTTACTTTGTAAGCTCAAAATACATTTCTTAATCTAGATTTCTCATCCAAGGCTATAGTGGCGTAAAAATCATGATCCATATCACACATTCTCTCAAACTATTCTAGAAGTGCCACAAGACCTCCTTTGCCAAGGCGAATATGCCTTGCCTTGTCAATGAAGTTTTGGCAATTTGTGTTTGTGAACTTGAGGTTCTCAAAGCCTCTAGCTTCAACAACAAAAGAATTAAATCTCTTATTCATCATTATCTCAACTCTGTCATTCAATTCTAGCTTCCATTTATAAAGTGAGTCTATATTCTGATGACATCTAAAATATCTAGATTTATGTAGGCTCAATCCATGATTGTGGGTAAGTTTTATTGTAGTCAAACGTCACTCACCATTAAGCAACCGGGCATTGATTTTTGCCTTGCATTTTGTCTTTATTGTTGAACGTGATTTCGATACATTACTACTACTACTTGTATGCTTTCCATCCTTTGAACAACCAAGTGATATATTTCATTGGCCCATTTGACTCTAGTTTAGTCCTTTGTATCCTCATTTCAAATCTCTCTTGCTTTGCATATTGCTTGTAAGATGCAGTTAGTGTAGCTTCATCCTTGAAAGTCATTCCAGACTTTAGTTCATCAACAATTACAAGTTCAGGATTTCTCGCACTACCATCCTCATCAATACCCTTCTCGTTATCAATCTCACAATCTTATTCTATCATTTCATAACAAACATATATAGTTAAACAACCAAACATTCGACTTACAATTGAGAAGAATATTGAAAAGTTCCTCCACCCATCTTATAAAATAGTCTTAAGAAACTAATTGGGAGGCAAAACATAGAGCTTTATTCAGGCATCAAGCAGAAAGGGTTACTATCTAGAAAGGGTTCCTGTTAAGTACATGTCAAAATAGCACAAACAAGATGTGTACTAGTTGACTATCCCTATGCATATAGAGTTCTCTTTTATCTACGAGGATGACTATAGAGAGAGCTGCTAAAGAATCACCAAGTACAAGTAATGTTCACCATAAAAATCAATAAAACACATTCTCTCTATCCAAAATCAAACAATATGAAAATATGGACACCTCCAATTTAGATTATTATTATTTTTTCAATCATAGCTAATTAGAAATCAGAGACCATCTCCTCTAAGATGTTACGGACTAGCTGTGGGTATGGACGACTATATGTGCTAATATAAATCAATCGATCTTTTGAAATTCATATCTACTTGTTCATGAGGTTGAATCCCAAAGAAGCCACAAAAGTCGATTTACCTATATTGGCAACCAAGTCCCAAACAAAGCGGTAGTCTATTGAGATGTGTTTAGTGCGAGAATGAAATAGAGGATTGGTTTGTAAGGTAGGTGGCGCCAATATTATCGCACTGGAGGATTGGTGGTTGTGAAAGGGAAATGCCAAGTTCAGTCAGCAAGGATTGGAGCCATACAATTTCAGCGGTAGTGTTGGCTATGGCACGATACTTGGATTCGGTATCGGATCGAGAGACGGTCTCTTGTTTTCTAGAGCTCCATGAAATAATGTTGGAACCAAAGAAAAGACAATAACCTATCGTTGATCGGCGATCATCTGGGCAATCCGCCCAATCAGAATCTAAGAAAGCTTGAAGTGTAGTTGTGGAAAATCTGTGAAGAAATAAACCATGATTTATTGTTTGCCGAAGATACCTGAGAATATGTTTTATGGCAGTCCAGTGGTCAGTGGTGGGTAGGTGCATGAAATGGCAAACTTTGCTAATGGAGAATGCGATGTTTGGTCTTGTAAAACTAAAGTACTGCAAAGAACCAACAACACTCCTATATAGTGTATCATCTGCAAATGGGGCACCTTGCTAAGAGAGTCTTAAAGACGAAGACATGGGAGAGGATATTCCTTTGGCATGAATCATATTGGTCTTACGAAGGAGGTCAATAATGTATCACTGTTGAGAAAGAAAAAGACCAGATTCAGTGAAGTGGGCCTCAATGCCCAAAAAATAATGTAGCGAGCCGAGATCCTTAAGGGCAAAGGCTTTTTGCAAGGCATTGATCAGCTGGGCTATAATCTTTGAATCTGGGCCTATGATTAAAATGTCATCCACATAAATCAGAATGTTAACTAGTGATGGGCCTTGATTATAAATAAATAAAGAAGTGTCTGACTTGGATCCTTTGAAGCCCAATTCTAACAACTTAGAGCTGAGATTGGAAAACCATGCCCGTGGTGCTTGTTTAAGCCCATAGCGTGATTTCTTTAAATGACAAACATGATTTGGGAAAGAAAGATGTATAAATCTCAGTGGTTGAGTCATAAAAACATCCTCTTCAATGAGACCATGTTAAAATGCATTTTTTACGTCAAGTTGGTGAATATGCCAATTGGAAGAGACTTTCAGTCTAGTTATTAAACCAATGATAAAATAATTCGAATTGTAATGGGTTTAATAACTAGACTGAAAGTCTCACCAAAATCAACCTCTTCATGTTGGTGATAGCCTTTGGCAACAAGGCGGGCCTTGTATCGTTCAAGAGAACCATCAGCCTTCTTTTTCTTTTTCTTTTTTATCTTAAAGACCCATTTGCAGTTCATGAGATTCATCTTGGGTTGTGGAGGAACTAAAACCCAAGTGTCGTTTTGGAGTAAAGAAGTGAATTCCTCATTCATGGCTTTCCGTCATTCCAAATGTTTTGAAGCCATAGTATAGGATGTGGGTTCTATGAGGTCTGGGCTGGTTATTTCGGTCAAATGAGCCCGTAGTGCATAAGCAAAAGTTCCATCAGCAAGTTATTTGGTGTCACCACCCTACCCCAACCTATCCAGGACAAGGCGAGACACTTACCTATTCGTTTTCCTTTTTCATCTGTAAATACATATAAGCCCTATTATTAATATTATTACGGGATGTTTTTTTTTCTCTCTTTTTTTTTTCTGCGGAAGTTACATGGGGTTTGCGTGGATATGTCACGCATGCACCTTAGAATCATAAACAAAAGGGAGGGGGCACTTGGTAGACATTCAATTCAGCATTTACATAAAGGACTCTCAGAGTCCATCATTCATTCATCAACATAATTAGTTTTCAAAATAAGAAGGAACTCAGTCCCTTCAATACAAACCAAAAGTGGCAAGCCATCCTATGAGGAATTACCATCACCCCTCCATAGAAGTCATACCATTACCATCGCCCCACCATAGAAATTTACAACATACCCAACAAAACCACATTGTTTAAGGTAAATTCCACAAAACGTCGCAACATGGGACCCATACCAAAATTAAAAACTAAAACCATGATCAATCAACGAACTGGGGAATCCTAAGCATCAACCCCTCCCTCCTCTGCAATGCCTGGCTCCACAGCCTCTCCATCATTACCTGGACGTTTAACATATAAACACAAAAGTGAGTCTAATACTCAGTAAGTAGTATACCACGCCGTTAACATATTACTCACATAACTTTCTTTTGAAAACATGCATACATAAACATTTGCAGTCCTTTTGAAAATACTTTCATGCATAAACGTTCTTGAGAAATATGCCATACTTTCATGCATAAACATTTTGGGTAATAACCCATACTTTCATGCATAAACATGTTTTTCATACTTTTCATACTTTTCATCTTTTCATTTTCATAGGCCATTGCACACTATTACGTCCCGCGTGCTAGAGTTAGCGGCCCTATGACCAATGGATTCGCTTGTGGCCACGCGTTGAAAACTCATTCCGTCAGGGTGCAGCACTGGGTGCACTACCAGATATACTACCCAGCATTGCAATCTGTTCATTCATTCATGTGGCCGTTACGTATTTTCATACATTGAAAATTTCATTCATTCTTTCCTTTCCTTTGCATTCATTCATTCTCATTGTCTTTTCTTAGTCTGATGCATATGCATTTTTTAAAAAGGTTTCATGTCATGCTATATATATATAAGTAAGGCATCAGTTATTTAAGAAAGAGCATGCATAAAATCTCATGATGCATTACCTTATATCATACACACAATTATAAGTAGTAGGGTGCTTAATAGGGGCTACCAAGAAGGGCTTATACATAATATATTTTTCATACTTACTCTTTCTTTAGAAGAACATTTGAAAAAGAGAGAGAGATATTCTTTTATAAAAAGAGAACTTGTATAAAGAGCATGGTCATAACTGCTTACCTATGAGTTTTACTAGTAAGTTCCTTTAATCTTGAAAATAGACTCATATTCAATAAGATGAGATAGACATATTAACATCCACCTTACTTGAAGCTTTACTAATTGATACTCTTGCATGCTCACTTAAATTTCATTTTGAAATTTTGCGTTTTCCTTAACCCGTTTGTCTACCCACCATGAGTAACGTTAGACCAAAATATTAAAATCCTCATCCTATACAATTTAAAGGGACTCATGAAAGCACATAACTCATTGGTTGTTCCTCTTAAAGGCCATTGTTTTCTACTTAAGGAATGGATGGAAATCATAGATTAAAATACATAAATGGTAGGAAATTTACTTGAAAGAGCAAGGAACTAGAAGGTACTTCAAATCTGAAATTTTTCATTGAAAATGGCATTTGACAGTTTTGCAATATCATTTGGGAGGTAAATCCAACAAAAGGACCAATGCTTACAAAGGTTGATTTTGTTACTTATTTTCATGGGTTTTTCATACTAAAATTCATCTTTAGTTGATCCAAGGTAAGATTGAACAAAGATGATGAAATGAACTGATTTAAGTCTCAACAAAAGCATAGCAGAAAATTTCTGAATTCCCTTGGACAGCCAATAGTCTTGATACTTTCATGCTTTTAAACATCATTTATTTAACTCAACTTCAACCATATAATTAAATCACACTTAGGGTGTAAGAAGCTTAGGAAATATCCCTTATTTAAAAAAAAAAAAAAAAAAACAGAACATAAAACAGGGATATAGTACTCAGCAAAGCTCAAGGTTTCCAAGGAAGGTTACCAATTTAGATTAAAACCCTTAGTGGCTTACTTAGGCCATAAACCTTGAAGGAAGTATGCTTAAAGTTGTAACTTCATCCTCATTAATGTAACACCTAAAGACATGGTAAGATCAACATATGGCTTAGGCTTGATAGATCACAATAAGGAAGCACAATAAGGTAGCTTAAAATCACATACGACTGGAACCAAACAAAATGTAACTCACGGTTGGAAATCAACAGAGTACATGCTCGGCTGGAACCAACCGAAAACAGGGCATAGTTCCTTCCATTCGATTATCAATTAGTTAGTACATGAATTAGAAGGAACGAAAGGGGAAGCAACTCAAAAATCACTACACAGAAATTGGTCCACACATAGAACCCGAAACCCCCAAATACAAAGCATAACTTACTTAGCATGGTTCCAAGTTCACAAGAGGATCAGAGAAACAGAGTATTACCTGAGTTAACAAGTTATGAACTGAAGGAGGAGAAGAAATCCGAAGATCCAAGGCCACGAAAATCGTTCTCCTTGAAGGGGCTTCACCCGAATCTTAAGCTTAAGAGAAGATGGAGAATTGGCTTGGAGGAATGAAGGAGAAATCGTTCAATGCTAGAGAAACCGAAAGGTATTTATAAGGGAAGAACAAGGCTGCACTTAGAGCTTGAGAAATCTTCTTTGGCTTATCCTGGAAGCTGCAGTCGGCGTGTAGAGGAAGAAGAGAAGGGAAAGTCTAATAGTTTCTTGAGGAAGCCGATAGTTTCAATGAGAGAAAAGTAAGTCAAATGCTTCTTTTGCAAGTTAAGGAACAGACGATGTAGATCAAGGCATGAGAAGATATTTTTCTCAGATGCTCATCCTACGATGGAAAATGTTTGAGCCACTCCTCAATTAAACAAAAGTAAGGGGCTTAAAGAAAATATATATTATAAGATCTTAAAGTATACCCTTAAATTATTTTAAGGAACCACATAAAAATAAGAGCACACATACCTTAAAATAAAATAATAAGATCATAAAGTAATAAAAATCCCTATCTCAAAATATTTTACTTAAGAAATTAAATTAATAAAGATGACGTAAGAACCTACGTAGTAGGATGCAGATATTACATTTGGGCTTAAAAATATGGTTCTGTGACCTTGTCTACGTGGTGAGTTGGAGCTGGTGCTGCGTGAGAGGAAGCACCCAAATGTGCAGAGGAATGAGTAATCCGGAGTTTTATGATAGAGGAGTTCTATAGGAGATTTGTGATTTGTAACAGGGGATGGCAATCTATTAATAAGATATATTGCAATGCAGAAAGAAGCATCCCAATATTGTTTTGGGACAGAAGAAGAGGCTAAGAGAGTGAGATCTGTTTCTACAATGTGCCTGTGTTTGCGTTCGATGGTGCCGTTCTGTTGATGAGTGTGAGGGCAATTGATGCGATGAGAGTGTAGCTTACGGAACTTGCCACTGATTTTATGGATCTGCCAAGTTGTTTATCAATATGTGTTTTAAACCAAAGAAAAATATCATAAACACATGACTTAGATGACATTGGAAACAACCAAACACATTTAGAGAAATCATCAACAATGCTTAAATAATAAAGATTTCCATTAGTTGAAATATGAGGGGAAGGTCCCCATACATCAGTAGGTAGAAGATCTAAAGGAGCATTTGAAACAGTGGGAGATAAATAAAAAGGTAGCTTATGGCTCTTGCCAAGTTGACAAGAGGAGCACACTACAACGGCTTTATTGGAGAGGACATCAATGTGGTGGTGAGAAAAAATCTGACGAATAAGACGAATCGACGGATGACCAAGGCGAGAGTGCCACTTATCTAGGGAGGCACGAATTGTGAAAAATGCCGTTGGGCTAGGAAGAAGTTTGGACAGGTGATGAAGTGGGTACAAGCCATTTCTACCCTTGTCGTGGAGGAGGGTAGCTCCCGAGAATTAATCATTGACACAAAAAAATGAAGTGTGAAATTCGAAATAGACATTGTTGTCTTTAGCAAACTAAGATACAGATAATAATTTTTTTTTGGTATGAGGAACATGAAGAACAATGTTTAGAAAGAAAGATTCAGAAGAAAAAAAAAATAAGAGATTTGCTAATGTGATGTATCTGTAGACCTTTACCATTACCCACCAACACCTGATCCTGGCCAGAGTAGTCCTTAGTTTGAAGATTAAGAATAGTGAGATCAAAGGTCATGTGGTCAATGGTACCAGTATCAGGATACCATGCATGGTCCAAAGGTATTTGAGTTGTTGTGTTATATGCCTGAGGTGCAGTTGGGGTCTGGAACTCTTGATCGAACTTGTACCAGCATTTTGTAGCAGTGTGCCCAATTTTTTGACATATTTGGCAAGAAATTCGTTGAGAAGAGGAATTAGGAGCCCTTGAAGAAGGAGATCCACACCCACGACCACGACCACGTCCACGGTTGTGATATGAAGAACCTCTGTTTTGAGACTAGTTGGGAGATCAACCTCTGTCAGAAGTATTGTTGAAACGAGCAAGAAGATTGGCAATAGGAAGATTCAGTTCAGTGGTGGTGGCAAGTTGCTCAAGGCGCATCTCATGGTGAAGAAGATGGCCAAAAAGTTCATCAAGTGACATAGGTTCCAGACGAGTGTTGACAGAGGTGGTTAGAGAATCGTATTCGGTGGGAAGTCCAGCAACTATATAGGAAATCAGTTCTGCACTACCATCAGGCTGACCAATAGCGGATAGAACATCTGAGTAAGCTTTTGCTTTTTGAAAATAGTCTTGAATGGAAAGGGCACCTTTCTTGAGTGTGTTAAGCTGAAACAAAGTGTGCATGATACGAGCACGGGAAGTGGTAGAAAACATGCGCTCAAGGGTAATCCAAACATCCCGAGAGGTCTCAAGTTCAATAACGTGGTTGAGAATGGATTCAGATGGAGAGGTAATCAAGGTGCTCAATATAAGCTGGTCTTGTTCGAACCATAGATCATATGTAGGATTAGGTTGGGGCAAATCAGAGAAAGAGATGGGAGGAAGATGAACAGGAGGTGGAGTAATGCTGCCATCAACATAACTAAAAAGTTTTTGACCACAAAGGTATGGAAGCAATTGTGCTTTCTAGGAAAGGTAATTATCTTTGGTTAATTTGAGAGTGATATAGTAGATGGGATTAATTGGAGATGAGGTAGAGTGAGACATGGTGGAGGAAGAAGAAGATGAAGTAGCAAAGCTTGTGGTGGACATGATTAATAGGGGAATGAGCTTCTGGCTCTTGATACCATATTGGAATATTTGAATATGCTTCCTGTTAATATTTTCGGGAGCTTTGATCTTTATTTATATGGATAATTACAGAGAGTTAGTTACAGTAAACAGAAATGCTATCTATTGTTATCTTTATCCTTTTGGTTTGAGTTTGCTGTAGTCTTTTGGGTCTTGAATTCATGGATCTTTATCCGTTAAGTTGTTGCATGTGAACCTAGTCTTGGATGATTTTACAGCTGTCTCAATAACCTATAACTTTGATATCTTTGAATTTCTTCATTAACATCACAAAAAGAATTTTTTTTTTTATGACGTATCAGTCCTAATCAATTTCAAATCTCTTCCTGTTGTTCAGAACAAGTCCACATGAAAGGCGCGGCCTCTCGAGATTAGTCGGCCTTCCCTTGATTTCTGTTGGGTTTTGGGCCTCGGCCCATTTTGAAAATCAGATTCTAAATAAACTTGGGATGTCTTTGGATGCGGAATTGTTCTTTGGGTTTTGCTATTCATCCTCCCCACACTCCGCACTCCATATTTTTTAATATTTTTTTAAATTTTTTTTTGAATTTATTTTTTTTTAACTATTTATAATTTTTTATTCACTATTCATATAAAAATATATTTGATAAAAAAAATTTAAAAAAAAGTGAAGTGTGGAGTGTGGTGTGAATAGTGGAGGTTGAATAGATTTTTTCTTATTCTTTATTTTAGAAATTACAAGGCAACTGCCCATTGGGCCGGATTAGCTTAAGTTGGTGAATAAAGTAATCAAATTAATTCCGAGCAATGCGGCCTTATCTTGCGTCTGAAATAAGTAATATGGAATTAGGATCTTCTGCAAAATTTTCGTTTCTTTCTTTGCTTCCATTCTGGGAATTGTACAGTTCATCCCCTAGTTTTGTGAGTAATAATATGTAGTACGGCCCGTTTCTCTCGGGATTATTTCCGTTGGCTTATTGGGCCTCGGCCCATCGAGAAAATCTGGTTCTAAATAAACTTGTGATGTCTACATATATATGTTGGATGCGGATTTGTTCCTTATTTTAGGATCTTTTTTTCTAAATAATAAATTTTAATTTTAAAAAATTATTTTTTTTAATTTTAAAAAAATGCAATTGAATTGCCCAGAAGAAGCTGAGAACTCAAAATTGTTTACTTCGTTTCTCAATACAATATCTACAAGGGAATCTTAAATATATCTTTGTTCATCGATCTTTATAGTTACTAGTTAGGATCTCCATGACCTGCCTATAGCTAGCAGTGATGGTTGATTGGATTTGTATAGATATATATTTATATATATATATAGATATCCCTCAGAACAGCAAGCTGCTATATATTTTAGTGTACTTTTGAGACATGGAAAGCTATATATATATGTCATGTTTTGTAAACATTGATATGGATGGGAGGGAATACAAAGATCAGATGATGAGTCAAGCTGCATGCGTGGGGCACAGGATGCATGGCAATACTTGAAACCCAGCAGACATATGGCGTGTTTTCCCCTCAAATGGCTGCCATCCTTTTCATGTCTTGAAGATGTTTCAGAAATAGCTGCAACAACAACTGGTGCCACATGCAGATTTCAACCACTCGTTTTGATTGTATTCAGAGCCCACAAATAATATCATATATTCGGCTCAACCACCAATGATCCCACGAGCAACAAATGCCATGCAAAGGAGTTTATTTGTCAATTAATAGCCCTAAAGAAAAATCATGATCACAACTCATCAAAACTACAACTGCATTCTAATTCTGTCTTTTCAAACAGTTAGGTTTGGTTCAGGTGGGGTTTTTCTGCATTAAATTTGGGAGACCTAAGCCGTGACACATTTTATCTCCTAATTGTCATGTCTAGCCTTCAAAGGAAGGTGGCCGGAAACTTTTCCATCTTTTAATGGGGTGCATGTCATTTTCCAATCCATGCATGCAAACTACTACATGGTTTGTTTCATGGCTAGAGATGGTTGATGTGATTTACGCAAGTTAGAATCAGTTCGGGTATGACGACTGAAAAATAACTCCAATCATTTCTGTACGTACGTACCATGCATATAAACTACTGCATATCACATTCTTATCTTACTTTTATATTACAATTATGCGGTATTTTCTAGGGCCAGTTATTAGATCAACTATTCTTTATCAAAATATTAATTTAAAAGTTGATGAATAAAAATTTGAAGCCCAACCCAACGGGGAGGAGTAGAGGAGAGGGGACTGTTCCATAATCCTAGCTTTGGTCCACATTCCTGATCTAATTCATTCCAATCTAGAATGGGTCCTTTATATCTAACATATTAACATTTTCCATTATCACATTAGAGAACAGTTGAATAATTGTGACCATAAACAATGATTTAGACGTGTAGGTCCAGATTGAATTAAGCAATCATGCATATATGTTGATGCATTTAAGCTGCCTCCGTCCCTACACTCCAAACAATACAACCAACAACCATATTGGCGTCCCTGGCCATCCCATTCTCAATGTATCAATCTGCCGCTCCTCATGATCCGTTTCACTATCTACCGATCTTGTATATCAAACTGTCTACTTCTGTTTTTCGGCATCGGATCGATGCCGCTCAATGATCATCGATCGCTTGCTATGAACTTAAGACACGACATAGTTTTTCTATCGATTCATACATAATGTGTAAATGTACTATTCAAAAAGGAAGAAAAGGGTCGACGTCCTCTAGTTCTAATTCCTTGAACTCAAAAATATCTACTATAAGAGAATTCTTTATTTGTGACCAACTATTTCTTACGAAAATAAATATTTTCACTAAAATAAATCTGTTTTTATCTTAAATAATCATTTTTATCACAAATAATCGGGTATAAATGTTCGTTTTTCTTGCATATATCATCCAAAGAGAAATAAACATATAAAATAGGTTCTACAATATTAATTAATAGTGCCCGAGAAGGATCAACTCAAGTTTCTAACTATCTCTAATTTCCCGCTTAAACCCTAATTGCCAGAGATCGTCTAGAAGTTGATGCTGTTGGGCCGGGATCACGTCTGAAGGTCGGTTGGTGTTACTGATCAATATTATTGCAGCCATTCATGGGGAATGAGACGAAGATAGTTAGCTAGGCAGCTAATATGTCAATTATTTCCCAAAAAGGTGGAACGTACAAAGAACAAGAAGAAGAGAAAACTTCATCACTGCCGTTATTATAAACAGAGTATTCTAGAATATACACAACACCTTTTTGGGAACCTCAGACAAAATAATTATGTTGCGTTGTCTGGGTAAACATCCCTAGCTAGGTCATGGTACAAAAATAATAGAGGAAGAGTTAACAATAAAATAAGTTATAAAAAATTGATCATGATCAGCATCATGTGAAAGGAAAGAAAGAAAAAGAAATAGTTGGGTAAGTGTCTCCCCTAGGTGCTACCCGATGTTGGGATTGATATGGATCTTTTGTAGACCAATGGCCGCACTTCTATGTTCAAATATGGACAGCTTGTCTCGGAGGCTATACACAATACACAGCACCTTTTTTATTTCAGTATTTTTTTTTTAATAAAACATACCGCATTCATTAATAACGGACATTATAATTTTAACATAAAACATACATAATAAGCCAATTACAATATTAATAACTCCTCAGTACACAACTCATGTGATTGACATGATCTAGTCCATACTGCAAACTTCTATAGACCACTGTCTGAAAGACAGCACAACTTTATCCAAGACAGAGTTTACAAATCTCATACTCTATCTAAAACGGAGTAGAAAACACACTCTATGGACAAAAATCTAAGAGACACACTCTATGGACAAAACTCCAGGAGACTGTGTGTTTTTTGTTTTTATTTTTCTAAAACAAAAGACATACTAGAAATTAAAGATACATTGAAAAAAACGAATTATATCTTGGAAAGATATAGAAACGCATTTTCAACCTTAAAGGAAAAAAAACAAACAAATTGACTATAATGGCGCGTGAGAGCAACGCGCCATACTGGGAATATGGCGGTCAATTAGGTCTAAAGTAATCGGTGGCCCTGAACCCAAAAAAGTCATGCATGGCTACAAAAGAGCACTCTTAGCAGTGGCGTGTGGATTTCACACGCCCACTTTGGACTACGCATGTGACAAACGTGCAACGTCATTCGGCGAAATTCTTCATCCGTTTGAAGGATTGACACCTTGGGAAACCTGCGGTAAGGCATGTGGTGGTCACCAAAAGCCAGAAAGCAGCAAATCAGCATTCCGCCCTACTTAGCACTTAAAAAACTACCCAAAAAAAATAATAATAATAAGAAAACTAGAGAGGAGATGGAGGAGGGAGGGGGGAGGAGCCGAGAGAGTATTGTAATTTGTGGTTTCTATTCAAGTGCAGTATTGTCAATGCATGAGAGAGTACTAAAAGATTTCACATTGTATCTTCGAAAAAAGTAAATAATGAAATAAAATAAATAATTTTTTTATTACAATAGTGCTTAAGATTATTAATTTGTTCCAAGTTATAATCTTTAGACAAATTACTATTTTTCATCTTAAATGTTTTCATCTTTAATCACACTTGTTCATGATGCGATACATGTTAAATGATTGTTATTTAAAATGGTAATTAGCACATAAAAAAATTTAAAATGTGCTACATCAACAAGCTAGTATTATTAAGGATCACGACATAAAAACATTAATCCTTCTGTCTCACACAAATAAGATAATGATTGTGTCTATCGATCGCTGGTCTCTCAAATATGGTAATGTGCAAGATGGCAAATGCTTATGATCAATATATAGTTATCTTGCCACTTAAACTCCAGCTCTCTTAATTAGAATTAAATAAATCGAGCTTGACTAGATTTGTGCAACTTAACCTCCAACGCTCAGAATAAGTCTAGATGTTTCAAAAGAAGGAAAAGATAAACACGATGAGTTTCAAGCCGGACAACCAAGCTCAAATCTCAGTGTGATCCACTACATATATAAGAGTGATCTGCTAGGCTGATATACAAGAAGCATATATATATTTACTATTTAGAACAACAATACCATGCATGCAAATTAAAATAAATGAAAATTGAAATTCCTACTGAATAATTAGATTCACTTGAATTGATTTCTTATGATCATTTCACTGTGCCCCCCACGTTTTCTTCATCATCTATCATTATTATCGATCGTTTTTTACTGGGTATTTCCGAGTTGCATATCACGCCGTGCTGTGACCATTATTATCATGCATGCATGCCATTTTCTTCTTTCTTCCAGTTCATACAGCAATAAACTTAGTTCTGCAATAATTGATCATCTTCCCAACTACCACAACAATTTCAACTCTCTCTCTCTCTCTCTCTCTCTCTCTCTCTCTGCTGAATTCTTACTGTCAAGCTGCATAAGTTTCAAACCAAAATTCGTGTTGCATGCATGCATGCCTGCAGATGCAGCCAGCCATTATCATTGATAGGACCCAGGTAGCGAGCTTTAGAAGTATCTGAAATCATGATATTCAAGCAGCAGCATGCATGTTTACTTTTATGCAATGTTTAAATGTTTCTTGTCTTGCTGAAAGAAGACTAATCAATGAATTCCCATGAAATCATATGCATAAATATATTATCCCAAGGGAAAAAAATATATATTTTTAAAGCATGCAGCATGCAGGGCAGGAAATCCGCTGTCTTGGCCAAGTACTCACTCGAGCTCATTATAGATCAAGTACATTGGTATAAGAAATCTGTCGTCCGCCCAGAAACCTTAATTAAAAACATGACCATAATAATGAAGATTTGCTACATACTTTTCTTTGCACGATCTTCATTCGGGTAAATGAATGATATGAGTGTAAAAGTATTTAATTATGGAGCATTAATATATAGTACTTTGTGTCCCCCTCTAAACAACTTCATGTTGGACACAATTATGGCTTTTCCCCGACATGTGGCCGCCCTCCATTTAAGAATTTTAGAGACAGGTCCCCTACTGAAACTGATAGGCCGCACTCATCATTCTAATCGGTAGGTGTAACATAAATTACAACAGATAATAGATCAGTAATTACACTACTACTGCAGGGATTTCTGAAGAGAGGTTACCTAATTGAGCGGTGGTCTGCGGCCCGCTGTAAGTTACCGCTACTCTAAATTTATCTTTTTATTTTTTTTATTTTTATTTTTTTATTATTTTAAAATATTTTTAAAAAATATAAAAATATATCAATATATTAATAGTCACTTTCTTAATTATTAAATAAAAAAAAATTAAAAAAAAAAGGTAAAATAAATGTGTCAAAATAAAGAGACAAATTGAGTGGGCCAAGTAATATTTTTCTACTTAATTTGGATGGTTTAATTTGAAGAGATGATATATTACCTAAATTTTACATCATTTAACACAGATTCTTATTTCAACTAGTTTTTTTTTATATATTAATCACTTAAATAAAATCTACTAAATATATTAATAAATATGATTACAGATAAGAAGTATTAAGATCATGAATAAGAGTATTACTATATAATATTATATAAATATGCACAAGTGTTAATTTTGTTTTAAAGTTCCACTTAATTACTGTGGTTAATTTTCAAAGGAATATGGGTTTGAAGCTTCAAAGTATTATTTGAAAGATAAATATACAATAGTACTATCGAAATGATAAAATTATGATGAAAAACAATAATTATTGTGTTGTCAAATATTATATCTAGCTATATATACATATATATATATATATATATATATATATGTATATATATGGTGCACAAACAAAAACTAAAACACGAGATTTCACACAACTGGCCTTTCAAGTTCTTCGATTGAATAGTAAATAAGGGGCCAAAAATTTTCTGCTGGACTTAATTGGTATGAAAACTTGGGAATCCAATGAACTCGAACTTATTTTGGCGGTACTGGTCAAGTTCACCATAATCTTCTGCATGATATATACTGATCCCACAACTTTTAATGCATTAATATTTTTGGTTGGTATGCCTTAATTGCTCTGCAATTTTTTTATTGTTGTTGAAAGGAATTTCATACATACCTACAATATTATACATATATATATATATATATATATATATATATATCTATATATTATAAACAGATAGACATATCGATTCGATTAATGCAATTGGCCTAATCTATCATAAATATACGGCCCCATTAAATTGGGACCATAAACTTTTAAAAAAATGTATTAAAATTTTGATAAATTTTTTAAAACGATAGAAAACACTTATATTCATATTTTACGAACTAAACTATATATTCTTGTTAAAATATACTTATATACAGGTTTAATTCCACTAGAAGTCTGAATTAACCTATATATCCAAGATCAAATTAGTAATTATTAAAAACAATATTTCTGTTCACGAGCCATTATAAATTCAAGTAATCTAAATTGTACTTCCCCTAAATATAAAGCCATCAATTCCTTGATTTGGAAAACTATTGCCAACTTGTGAAATTATTTCTTTATGATTTATTTCGATAACGATTTGTTAATTAATTAGTACGTAGTAGTAGTAGTACTTGAGCTTATAAGACACAAATTCATGAAAATAATTCAGTGCATCTGATCAAATTCGACATATAATGAGTGTTACGATTGATAAAAACATTAATCGTACGTAATTGATAAGGAAAAAAAAAAAGCTGCAAAAAGAATAGTTGTTGACGAAATTCGTGCACGTATATATGTGAGAACAGAGAAATCTGAAAAGAGAGTGAGATGATATGATCAATCGATGCACGAGATACACATGATTTGGGGAACTTAATATATATTCTGCAGATTAATGTATTTGCGTGAAGCAGAGGAGAGAATCAAAGAGAGATGGATACTGCATGCACGGGCGTACGTACGTTGTTTCAGATATTATATATTATATGCATGTGGATTAATGAGATATGATCATCATCTAAGCACGTAGCGTAAGATCAGTACTGTTATTACCCTGCCGGCGCCAACTTCCATATGGTATCGGTAGGCATGCACACAGCTACATGAATCATACGTTCACGTCCATGCGTACCCATAAAAAAGTATCAAAACAATTCTTCCTCTCTCTCTTTTTTTTTTTTTTTTTAATATCTTAGCAACAAAATCTTTGAAAAAATCTTTATTCTTTTTTCACACAATTATGGGATAATTTGATGAATTAAAGCAACAAAGCTGGAGGTTAAACTCTTTGGGCTATTTGGATTGGGAACTCTTCTCAACTCATCTCATCTTCATCATTATAAATTTTTTAAATTCTTACACAAAATATAATAACATATTTTTTTTTCAAATCTCAAAAGAATATTCTCAAATTCCCATACCAAAATATAATAAATAATTTAATTTTTTTAAATCCTAAAAGAATCTTCTCAAATTTCCACCAAAAAAATAATAAACAATCCACTTTTTCAAATCTTAAAATAATAATAATATTAATAAATAATATTAATAAAATATCTTATTTTACTATTCACAAATCATCTCAACTCATTTCAACTCTCTTCCCAATTCAAACATCTCCTTTGTCACTCGAGCATATGGTACTACATGAGATGATCAAATACTACAATTATAAAGAAATTTTATAAAACTGATCTTGCAAAAAAGTGACGTATGCATCAGATTGTAAAATTATTTTTATCGTAAATTAAATTTAGTGTATTACATAAAGTATGTACCTTGATTTATTAATGTACTTTAATAAAAAAAAATGGTATTCATAATACTTCGAGTACTATATATATGTATTTCAATAAATCTTCCCAACCTCCGAACACTTCACACTCCATCTTTTTTTAAAAATTTTTTTTAATTTTTTTTATTAAATAATTTTTATATAAATAGTAAATAAAAAATTTGAAATATTTTAAAAAAAAATAAATTCAAAAAAAAATTTAAAAAAAATATTAATAAATGTGGAGTGTGGAGTATGGATAAATAGTAGGAGGTTGTGTAGCAAAACCCATTAAGCATTTAATTTGCTACTTTTTCATACAATTATACAAACCGAACTTAGCCCATTGCAGAGATCACAGATTCAGGAAGTTTCCAGCTTAGTTTATGCAAAACGGTACTAATTGGTTTGAGAAATACATGAGGATCAAGACCGTAAAACTTTTGGTGGCCGATGAATGGTGTCGTGTGACGATATTTGTCTTCCATGCATGCAAAAATGGCCTTGGAGTTAGACTTCACAAATCACAAGTACTACAGCAAAACAAACTAGTATAAACCATAAAAGAGGGTACTTGGACAAGTTCTGTCATATAATAAATCATGTGAACGAATGTTTCTTTCTGGCTCTACGTACATAGATCGAACAGCAGAAAATTAAGAACAGAAGAATATCTATCAAGTTCTGCAGCCTTTTCAGCTTGCATTATTTAGTCAGAAGAATATATATCAAGAATATCTAACTCATCTATGTTGAGCTGCTTTCACAGCTAGTTGAAAAAAAAAAAGATTAGGGCACTGGCCACAGAGAATTATAGTAAATGAGGTAGTTGATCTGTACGTAGTATGTATTAAATTGAAGAGCTAGCATATATATTGATATAATCTATATATGGTAATTAATGAGCATGCATGTGAGATCTGGATCCTTGTCTCTCTTTTTTTCTCAATTTTAATTTGTTTTATTGGTGAAGCTAGAAGGTTGACAGCTTTAAACGTTGACATAAAGCGATTTCTTTAAGAACGAAAACTTCCGGTAGTACAGATAGGATGGTGGTTGCCAGCTTAATGGCAATTTTCAATACGAATTCTCTAGCTAGCTAGCTAGCTCTTACAACCTGCATGTATATGTTTTTTTTTTTAAATAATATCAAGAGGAAATTGCAAAACTTATGCCTCACCTTCATTAATTATATGCTAATAATCAATATTCTTTAACCTTAAAAAAGTGCCAAAATCTACCCATAAATATTTTCTTCTTTTCAGATTTTTCGGAGCTGTATATAGCCTCCCTAGCTAACTTCGTCCCTGAGTTCCAAATCGACCAAGAAAAGTATCAGAAAACAAAGAATAATTAAGGATAACAATGGCAAAAACAAAAACTTTCTTGGTCATTTTATTTTTTACTTATTGATGCAAGTTCCCAGCATCATTTACCAGCCTTTTATCTTCCCTGGTTAAAAACAAAATAGAAAAGAAAAAGAAAACAGTACTCAGAGGACGTGCGACTGTGCAAGCAAAGCAAGTTAGCCAAGCATATGTCCGGGTGATCACGTACGTACGTGCATCAGTGCATGCCACTAATTAGAGACGGCGAGTGTGTCTGAGTCAGCGAAGACAAAGATGATCAGTACTACTTCAAAATGTGAATAAATTTTCTTTTGTAATGGTCCCCAACTCATCCCAACAGAGCAGCTCTGTTGCCAACGAAAGACGTACGGTACTGATCAGATCAAAGGCGTAGATTTCTCTTTCAAAGTAGTTGACATCTCCGTATTATTTAGGGTTTCTTGTTTTCTTTTGTGCTTTTCAGGCATGCTAGGTTTCTGTGATATATATATATATATTTATATATATGATATATATGTGTGTGTATTGCAGGCCTAGAACTTCCTCCTACAGCTACTAAACCTGCCAATCTATTGTCGATCCCTCGCTCCAATCAGCTTTTCGAGATCTGTGGTTCCACGCTTCTCTCATCCCTATCGTCTCTGACTCTCTGATTTATCTCCTCTCCGCCAAACAATTTTGACTTCCAAAATCCTGCACGCTTATATTCACTCTTCTTTCTATTCCGAGAAATACTTTTAGTAGGAGATTATGTAAAAGTAACGTCTTTGTTTGGTTTGGTAGATTATATGGGATATAATTGTTATAATTTTTTTAAATTTTTATATAAAATATAATAAATAATTAAATTTTTTAAAAATTTTAAAAAATAATAATTTATTTATTTTCCATTTTTATCTCATATCATCATATCTTATAACTAAATAAGATTTAAATTCATACATTGACGTGATTTGATATAGTACGTTAAATTAATTTTATCATAAAAATATTTTTATAATCTATAATAGCACATTAAGTTATATCATTTTATAAATTTACTTTTATGTAATTTTTTTATAACTGTAATATTTTTTGTCTATTCCTCATGTCTACTCATATATATATATGAGTTGTGCACTTGTGCTAGGCTGCCGCATAGCTTTAATCGCTGTGTGCCATGCTGTCTAATATAAATTTTTATTTTTTTATATTTTTTAACTTCTTTAAAAAAATATATTAATATATTAAAATTTACTTTTTTAATTATTAAATAATAAATATATATATATATATAAACAGTTAAAATAAGGGGATAAAATAAAGACGCAAACATTTCCACATAATACTGTAAGAACGGATTAACGGTAATATTCTGAGTCAAATTCAAATACTGTCATATCACTATCATCATCAGCTTCTGAGATTTTAGCTCAGAAAATTAAAAACCATAAGAGATCAGTACGTTCGGAAAGAAATATTTTGACAAAAGAGATCAGACGTCTGAGAATTATATAATTGGAGCTAAACAAAACAAGATAAATATATATAAATATATATATTTATATATATACTCTTTCTTATTGACAAATATATGGTAGTTGATGATTTTGCAACGAAAAACTGATTGACGACATTTATAAGTATGTTGAGTTTGTTTTCTAACTTCTTATATATAGTACTACATGATGCAATATGGTACGTAGCATTATCTGCCCAAAAGAATTGCAGCATTATTAAAAAATAAGTTTTAATTATTGTATTGTGTATTTTTAAATTTTAAGATGATTTATTAAATCAAATTTTTTTACTGCAAATTGATTAATGTAAATCTAATTATAACTTATCAGCAAATATTTTTAAGTTAAAATTGAAGTTTGAGTAGTCTATGCACCTAACCAAAGTAAATATAGGTTGTGTGAAGTGTAAAGAAATGCACAAAAAATTATTTAAAAAAAAAAAAAAAAAGGAATCCGGAAGTGGACATGCGGAGAAGGCAAAAATAAAATTTCTGTTTTTTTATTTATTTTCATTCATTTTTTTGGTATACTTAAATATTTTCTAAAAAAAAAATTACAATATCATTAAAATACATTTCTTTAATCACTAAATAAAAACAAAAAAATATTGTTAGGAAAAATGCTCGGGACCCATTATCGAAATCCCAAGCATTTGTCTTAATCTAATGCCCAAACCTTAGCAAAACCCTTGAATTTTAACAATATTTAATTTGTTGAAATCTAGCTAAGATTACATTGTTGTACTGATCTTTGTGGAGATTTTTAAGATACATATAAAAATCAAGGTTTATTTATTTTCTATTCAATTTTTATTCAAGGGTTCTTAGCGATAAGTATTGCTTTTAAGGTGCCACTGTTTTAATGGCTAACGCACTCTCCTACAATCCAATCGAAGTGTTCATTAGACATGACTCTTATACATATCCCACTTCTCTATAATATATATATATTATATTATATATATATAGTTAGTGTTTAATTACTGATCACTACAAAATTAGGTTACAAATACCAAGTCATATTAATTAAACTGGAGTATTACATATATATTATTGGAAATGAACCTTAAAATAATTGATCAATTTGAGTCCACTACAAAAAAGAAAGGTACGTTGTGTCACGCAAAATAAAGACAAAAGTCATTAAAATAAGAAAATCTAAATTATCTAATTATATAATATTTATTAATCGTACGTTTTACTTAATTGTCACCAGAACATACATACATACATACAATTTTAATGGGTACGCAATCCGAATAAAAGTACATTCATTAGGTCGGAATTATTCTATGGATCAACAATGCCACATCATCTTATCTATTTAATTTGCAATTTTATATACTGAGAATTAATTACATCCCACTAGCAAGACAATCATTCTTCCTTTTTCTTTCCCTTTTTTTCTTTGGGGGAGGGGGGTCAAACTTGTCGTCCTTTCGACGAAATACGTGCTATTTACATGTGCTAAATTAATTAAGTCTCGTTTGTTTTTGGAGATAAGATGAGATGAGATAAAAATTTTTGAAATAAGATAAATTATTTATTTTATTTTGTATTGAAATTTAAAAAAGTTGTAATGATTAGGTGAGAGAAGATGAGATGAATTTGAAAAAGTTGAATTGTTTATTTTATATTGGAATTGAAAAAATATAATGAAAAAATTAAGATAAATTGAAATGAGATTTTTCTGAAAACAAACCAGGCCTTAAAGAAAAAATAACAAAATAATAAAAAAAATGAGAGAGATAAAGTGTCCTCTCCCTCACTTGGAAGGATGCGAATTGTGTTTTTCTTTTTCCATGCACGCACTACTTTGGAGCCTACACGTCAGTTATCTCTTAAAATGAGTAGTTATTAGATACTTCAGAGTATAGATAACGTGATACTCTCATTTTATCGTAATATGTCATATAATTAAAAATTTTTATATAAGCATAAATTTTAATCAAATAGGATGAGTACCACGTTATAATTAATAAGTGTGAAATATCTAATTGTAATCAGAGTTAAGAATTTGAATTCATGAACAATAGTATATTACTATGATAACTTTATGCATTGGATTGGAATCTCATCTTATCTTATCATTATAATTTTCTCAAATTTCTATATAAAATATAATAAATAATTCAACTTTTTTTAAAAATATCAAAAAATAATATTCTAATAATATTTTATTCAATTCATCTAAAATTATCTCAACTCATTTCTGAATCCAAACGGAATATATGATTATCAGTATCTTGACATAAAAAGATGGAACGAGTACTGTTTCATTACCTGATTAGTTTATTAATACAACATGAAAAATCTATACACTATGTTCCTTGTTTTGAAGTGACCAGGCCAGGCCAGGCCGGGAAAATAAACTTGACCTCAACCGTTGGATCCCATTTCAATTGAAAACGAAAGAGATATTAAGCAACCCAAACTATTAGTAAATATAATATCCAAATGGTCGAAAGTTACCCAATAAAGAATTGATGAAGGACTTCACTGCCATTTAAATTTTAATACTCGGAATAGAATATAAGAAGATATTGATTAAAATCCCCCTTTTTTTAATAATCTTTTATATAAGAATTCTAAGCACTAGTTGACAAATCCTTTTTAAATCCATCATCATCAAGTGGCATCCACAGTGTCTGAAAGAGCAAGAGAGCTGGGGTTTGGTATGAGCAAGAGGAGTTTAGAAGCTCCCAAAAAGAGAAGTAGGTCAAAAAGAGAAGAAGAAAAGTGTACTGCACCAGAGCTTCGACCCCATCTCTGTGTAGGGTCAGGGCAGCCCGGGCAGGACCACCTCCCCCTCCCCCCCCTCTCTCTCTCTCTCTCTCTCTCTCTCTACAGTCCACCCCACATACAGCCTGACTGTCTTTGACCTCTGCAGTAGAAAGCGAAAAAAAAGAAAACCCTTTGGCCGAGTCCCAATGACCAATTGGTTCTCCCAAGCCAAATGACATCATTACCCTCCCTTCCCAAAATCTCAGGAATCACACTTTCAGATACCCAACACTTGGGTGCCTGCCACATCAATTATAGCTTCCCCACATTTTAAAATGATTTTACTAGACAATTTCTTATTATTCATTTATAATCTATAATTCATATTTTTTAATTTTTTTTTTTAAAAAAAATTATTTTTTATTTTAAAACTATTTTAAATTTTTTATTTACTATTTATATAAAAAAATTTGATAAAAAAAAATAGAATGTGAATAAATAGTAAAAAATTGTGAAAATTTTTTAATTTTAAAACTAGACACAGTTATTTATTTTTTTTAGATTTCTTTTGAAAATGAGTTCGATACAAAAATAGAAAATAGCATAGAACGCAATTTCTGAATAATAAAAAAAAAAATAGAAAGAAAGAGAAGGGAGAGTAACTAAACCGAGTAAGCAAAGTGAGAAGAAACAAGAAACGCCAGCGCATCTTTTATGGTGCTTTCTCTTCTTTTCATGTCTTTACTACTCTTGCTGCTGCCCATTGCCTTCCTTTCACTGCTAAAGTAATACAATGACCCCATTTCCATCACCTATAATAAGAGTTCCATTTTCCTTATATTTTATTTAAACAGCAGACAACAAAGCGTGACCAAGAGGGTTAGAATTCCCCGCCCATGGGGCCTTGTTATAACACCCATATTTCCCTTTCCTATCGAAAATATCTTCCACAAAAATAATTCATGGGAAAATGGAATTCCAAAATCCATCCTTTCTATAAGACTGTACACTTATTCCAAGTCTCCTCCCATTTTTTAATCTTCTCTCTGGCCAACATTTTCCTGGCTTTCCCTATTACCTATTCTTTCCAATCTTCATGTTCCTTGATTACCACAAAAATTTTAACCCCAAAAAGAAAAAAAAAAAAGAAAATCAAAGTCCAATCCCTCCCACACCGCATGTACAAGTGCTTTACCCCTTCCAGAAGTAACAACACCACGGCTGTATCTTCAAAAAATCAGCCACTACCGCCCCCCAACCTGCCAACTAGAGGTTGTCGGGGCCACCGCATAGCAGCGGCCTGGCTTCTGACCCATGCATTTGCTCCAACCGATGAAGAGCTCTTTGTGATTCCCAGCCTTTTTCTCTAGAAGGGTTTTCAGAATGAGATGGAGATTCTTCTCAATCCAACAGTACTGGTTCACCAACAACAATATTCTTGTCTGTGTGCTACCTGTCTTCTATAAAGATTCTCCCTATGAAATCCCGAAATCTCCTTGAGTAGAGCTTGGGATCAACAGCTGAAATTGAAGTTGGGTCGGCTTGAAAGGTGGATTTGTATGCATGCTCGATCTTCTTGCTGATATCATAGTCCTGTAAAATGTCGATGATCCCAAAATAAAGGACTACTTCGCAGCTCTCACCACTGCGTGAAGGGGTCAACCGGCTGATACCACCAGGAGTATACTGATCAAAGTCACTCCTCCTGGCCATCCGCTCTGCTCTTGCAGGCATATTCGCTCCTAACCTGATCAAGGGCTTTCTGATACAGAAAATGTTTCATTTTCAATTCAGTAAACATATGGTCCTTCCATATAATAAGCATGAAAATTTCATTTCTTAACCAAACTATACGCATCAATAGACCAAAACAACACATTTCATATTCTTAGGAACCCTCCAATCTCCCATGTCCTCCTACATAGATATAGGCAATGCTAATCTTATCTAACGGAAAATACTTCGCTCAATCAGAAGTGATTTTTATCAAATTTATTTTTACAATAATTGGGCAATCAAGAAAAGGAATAGCAAGACTGAGCATCCATGGCAACAAAATTCATCAGCCATTCAATGACAGAATTATCAAGGGCACAACTTATTTGAGAAAACATTGGACAATCATACCCCTCTATATGCCCCACATACAACTGTTGTCTACTGAACTATCCCCACAGAATCGCTAAGACAATCCAAGTCACTTTCAATCATTCCAACAAGCATGTTCAATCCATTAATGCAATAAAAATAAGACAAAGCTTATAAAAAATGCGAACTCTGAGTGAAAGTTTTTTCAAATGATAACATTGAATAAGGCACACATTTATGATAATTTGAAAATGGTTTTTCACAATTAACCTTGAGGATATTCCAACAGATTCCACAGCAACACTAGGTGATTAGAAAAATCAACAAACTGAAGAAGCGACAGTTAAAAAACATACCGGCCCGCCAAAATTTGATCCATGTTGTGTAGCTCAGCTTCAAGGAAGCGGCATCCTCGCATAAACTTTTCATTCTGATATGAATCCTTTTTGCCTGAAAAATGCGCACATTCAGTTCAACATCCATATGATCTCCATAAATCCATTGATCAGTGAAATATATGATATGGAATTCATTGATTACCAGTGCGCAATACAAACGGTGATAACCCCATTTTATCATATGTATTGTCATCGCGGAAGTGGAGACCAACCAAAAGACTGTAGTCCATGATTCCCTCTGCCTCCAAGAACTCACAATCACGATCAATTTGTCTGAGCAAGGTTTCAAGCATGTTATGACAGATGAAAGGACCAAATAGAGAAACCTGAGTGAATCAAATTAGAGGAGATACTGGTACACGGTTTGAACTTACTTGACGAGCTCTTGGTACCAACTCTGCTGGAGGCGAAAGACAAAATTAAGATCAAGGTCCTTGAGGGTCGTGGTTTCATCAATCTCACCCTCTGGCATATCTGTTGTGCGGCCATGAGAGGATCCCTTAAGGTCAAATCGTCTATGGATACGATACTCTGAGCAGAATAAGTTGCCCATCACAATGAACCGAGTCTGCTTCCCAATCACATGACACAATAAGATAAAGGTATAAATCAATTAAAGCTATATACCAGAAATTATCTCGCAACGCACCTTCTGGCCACCAATTGGTTTGACGCAATGCACCCCAAAGAATTTTGTCACCAGGGAATTGTCATACCGATAAACATGTTTGTGGTAACTTGGAAGCATCCTCAGAAGCACCTACAAAAAGGATTACCAAACTTTGAGACACAATCTAATTGTTCTTCCTCTCAGGAGCCGTGCTTGGTGAAAGAAAGTATAGCAGGCAAAAAAGAGTTCATTTAAACCATGCCAGTAATTCTATTGAATTGATTTTCATATATTGGGTCAGTTTGAACTTTACCAAGACAACAAGGTCAAAAGACGGGCAACAAACCTTGACTTCTGATTTCTTCACTGTTTTTATCATAAATCTATCGTCCTGGGTAAGGTAAAAGAAGCTTCCGCTCTTCCCCGGTGAAGAAAGCTCTCGGAGGGCATCATTCCCACAAATAGCCATCATGTAGTCAGCAGGATCTACTTGGAATAACTCTCTCAAATGTCTGATATACGGCCCCAAAACAGAAATACCTCATCAGCATAACAGAAAAAATAGCAGTACAAGACATTCGAGCGAAATTGGGAGAGAGATTGACAAGCAAAATCAAGAACTACAAAAGGCAAATTAAACAATACCTAAACACCATGGGGCAGTAATCTTTCCACCGGAACTCTGTCGACTGATGGGGAGGCGTAATCTTCGATCCTTCCGGTGGAAACCTTGTCCAGTACTTCTCCTTGGGATCGAAATCAGTACACTTAAGCTCATGCAACAAAGACGCGTGCTTTCCAACAGAATACCTAAGACAAACAATAAATTCAATACTCAACTTCAAAACCTATGAATAAACATAATAATAGAAACTAAATCGAACCCATAACCACAGCTCAACAAATTTACCTAATTCCCAATTGAAGATTAAGCATCAAATCATAATTCTTATGCCCCTTTGATATTGTCTGCCCAGGCTTTTTGGCCTCGCCTGTGAAACAACACGGCCTCCGCGGAAACTGTCGAATCCCGTCCCGATCTAACCCCGTCCCGTTCCGATACATCATGGAGGCCTCCACATTGTCGACTATATCGCAGGTGATATCCCCAGCTTCTCCATCTGATTCCCATATACAAATCCTTGGAAAACTCCGCTCTGTCAAGCTTCCTCTTGCGCCGTCCACGGATGACCTCTTCCGCATCGTTATCATCAAATTATCATCATCAAGAAAAGCGCCATTGCCGCTTTTTAAGCATTGCTCTTTGCCATTTCCCGGATAGAACGTCCCATTCGGTAGCTGAATCTTAAGGTCTTTGTTCCAGATACCGACATAGCAGCTGCCATCCGGCCAAGTGAAAACCCCGCTCCCCTTGGGAACGCCGTTGTCCCATTCGCCGTCGTAACGGTTCCCGTTGGCCCAAATCAGGATTCCCCGGCCAGAAATCACGCCGTTCTTCCATTCGCCCACGTACTCGTTCCCGTTCTTCCATACGTACCGGCCTTGCCCGTCTTGTACGTTACGCTTCCAATAGCCCTCGCAGTAGTCGCCGTTGGCGTAGCGCCTCTGGCCATAACCGTGCTTCCGATCAGAGCACCAGGACCCTCGGTAGGAGTCGCCGTCAGACCCGATGAAGGTCCCGAAGCCCTCCATCCGACCTGACTTGAAGTCGCCCTCGTAGGTGGCGCCGGAGGGCCACGAGAATCTTCCTTTCCCCGAGGCCTTCCCTCTCCGCCACTCCCCCTCGTACAAGCACCCGTCGGTCCACAGGTACTTCCCCGATCCGTGCGGCAAACTCCCCGCAAAGCTACCTATGTAGAGATCGCCGTTCGGTAGGGCCTTCTGGACTGTCGAAGGGGACGCCACTCCGGCGCTCAAGGTAGGCGAGGTCGTCAAGGTGGTCGGCGTCACTCTCCGCGAAGCCGCTTGGGATCTGCAACGGCCTACTCCGACTAGCTGAAGCGGTTTCTGGGTATCCTTCCCTAGCTTCTCCTCCTCTGATTTCTTCTTCTTGCTGCTGGAAACGATGTCGTTAAGTTCGTCAAAGAATAGTGCCGCTTCACGCATTTTTGGGTCATTCATACAAGCCAAGCTCTCTCGCTTACCCTGTATTTAAGACCTATTTCCGAACCATTTACAGCATTACCGGATTTCACTCTGTTTCTCAATCTAGGAAGGGAAGACTCGCCGGAGCGTGGAGTATTTCCCGGTTGTTTCACTCTCCAGAACTTTACCCTTTTTTCCTGTGATCTTTCTCTCTCGCAAACTCCCGTTAGTTCTTTGTGCGTGTAGAATAGAGGTGGGAATCCTCCAAACATCCACAACAGTCACAGGAGAGAAGCGGGGAGAGAGACAGAGACAGAGACAGAGGTACTGTGACTATATGTCTGTGAACACCAATATGTTAAAAAACCCCCAAAAAAAAGGAGAGGTGTGAGAGAGAATAACATTCATGAGCCGGCTTTACCTAGCCAACATGGTGCTACGACACGGAGAGTACAGCACCAGCTCGGCATTTTAAATCTTATGACGAATATACCCTTCTCTTTCCGTATTTTTTGAGAATAATGTTATTCTATTTTTATAGTCTCACCTCGCAATGATTTGTCTAAAATTAAGGGTGGCATCGTGTTTTTTTAATCGTGTTGGTACTGTATCAAGTTATAAATATTTATATAAGTTAATTTGAATTAAAATTGTTAAATTAAACATATCAAATTTTTAAACTCTAACTTAATTTATTTAAATAACGAATCGTATCGTGTCAGTCGTTTTGATCTATTTAAAAAATAATTATAAATATATTAATACGACACGATTCTTTCAAACATGTTTGTTTCATGTAAATAAGTTGAATTAAAATCTATAACTCATTTGACCTACTTAACATAATTTTACATAAAAATTAAAATTTATATTTATTAATAACCACAATATCTTAAAAAATATATATCAATATTACAACTTAACAATAATAAAATTTTAATTTTGAAATAAATTCTAATTGGGTCAAAACAGATTAATTTTATGTAAAGCAAGTTGATCTATTATTAACCCGTTTATAAATTGTGTTTTAACAAATCAACTCATTTTGATCCGAACCTATTAACATCAAATTCAAATCCGCTAATTTCATGTTATGATCGTATTAGGTTCACGTGTCGTGTCCCAATATTACCACCTCTAGATTGTATGAATAATTTAATTAGTAATTATATAAATTGAATATGAAAATTAAAATATATTATTTATTAATTTTTTGATTTATCAATCAAATTAAACTTTTAATTTTCATTCAATTTTCCCATCTTTCTTTTTCTTCCATTCCCATGAGAGTGTGTTCGGATTTAGGTAGGGGTATAAATACATGCGATGCAGATCCTTAATTAAAAACTTTAGTCGAATTATAGAGAATATGTATATAAATGATTGAAAATTTTATTAAGTATTTCTATTTATCAATCAATCTATCAAACATTTGAGATGATAAGAGAATATGCTGAAGAAATGATCAATTTTCAAATAAAAATTTGATGAAAACATGAAATGATCAATGCTCTGGTTTCATCGTGACGTGACGGAATTGCCTAGAAATTTCAACGTGTATATCACTACTACCTTTTTTTTTACCTATTTGCCCTTTCCTCAAAATATAAATATAAATAGAAATCCCACTTTTTCGTATTTTATACTTGTAATATATCCTCAAAATAAATTCACAAAATGAGATGTAATATATTAAATTAAATTTATAATAAAAATAATTTTATAAATATACACTACCAAATCACATTAATTTATAAATTTATTATTGTAAAATCCGCCTTTAATTCCTATATTATTAATTATCAAAAGAGACTCAAGGAAACTTGATAGAAATCACTCTTATACAATGTCCCAAAGCATAATTATGTCTTGCGAATGTTTAGATTTGAAATTTATCTCAATTCATCTCATTTTATTTTATCTAATTATTACAAATTTTTATACAAAATACAATAAATAATTCAATTTTTTTAAAATTTTAAAATAAAAAAAATATTAAAAAATAATATTCTGATAATATTTTATTTAACTTACATTTCATTTCAACTAATTATCCAAACCTTCCCAAATACTCTTGTTTAAGCGAGTCATCAAACCTTACTAGGATTTAAATTAATTGACTATTGTTAGATATAATTATTAAGGATTCAAATATTGTGAACTCTTTTTGAAAAATAGTGAGTCTATCATAGTAAATATAATTTCTTATAGTGATTATCAAATTTATCCACTTTTTTTGTTTTAAAAAAATGCAAGACTTACATATTTTAAAATTATAAAAATCATTTCTCAAATATCTATACACCGTAGTTCATTTGTGGTGTGTATTATATTTTTGCAAAATTAGAAACTTAGATATTATCAAGCTTTGTAGTTTGATCTGAATTATTTTTGGTGGGTACGTAATAATATCCTAGAATTGGAGCAGGGTAGAGGGTACTTGACTAATTGGTCAGTTTGGATTGAGAAATGAGTTAAGATCACTCACTACTATTAATTATTATTCAATTTTAACTTACAAATCTCATTACTATTCACAAACTATCTCAATTCATCTCTGAATCCAAATAGAGTATAAATTCATTACAAATTGAGAAATTCTTGACGTATAAAATAATTTTATAAAATAAATTTATAAACTATGAGTGAGACGATTCTCGTATATTTGAAAATTTTATTTTTATAAGATATATGTATGTAATAAGAGTTATTTGTCTTAATTCTATTAAATTAGTGTATAAAACATATCATTCAAATCAATTAAATGATAAGATTTAATTTTTAATATTTAATTTTTAAAATTAATCTTTTGATTCAAATAATACCCTATAAATACTTTATTAAATATATTATACATGGGAATATAATTTATGATGTAATAATTGATCTCTTGTGAATTAGGGTGACGTGGTGGGTGGTGGAGGATGAATGATAAACACACGGACTGGAGTTATCCTTGGGCATGGCCCACTTCGTGGCCCGAATCAAGTAGTGCGTCGTCCAATTAAGGTTTTTATGACTTTTGTGAGGTCGTGAATTCAAATGTGGAATTTTGATATTTGTACGTATGAGAGTGGCTGTAACGCTGAAAGACATCAGGCTCTAAACAGTTGTAGGATGGGTGCTTTCTATATTTTAATTACTTTGTCATCCAAAGTGTCCGACACTGCTAATCTAGGTTAATGACGTTATAAAACTTAGGTTCTAAGTTTCATGTTCGACATTAATCGAAACTTGGAACCACTTATTTTAAATAAAAATTAAATAAAATATTATTTTTTAATATTATTATTATTTTAGAATTCAAAAAAAAATAAATTATTTATTATATTTTATGTGAAAATTTAAAAAAATATATAATGATAAGATAAAATGAGATAAAACCGTTTCTGTATCCAAATCTCAAAGTCTTGGTTCATAATGATTTTTTTTATGAAACAGTTATATGCCATGGCGAGGCATGCTAAAGAAACTTCATGGTTATTAAAGCATGTACGTATAATGTATGTTCCTATTTGAACAAATAAAACCTTTGAATGGTTGTAATCAAGTAATTGTTTTGAGTGTGAGTAGTTATGTGTGGTGGCAATCATATATTTGTTATGAGTGTGAGTAACTCGCACCTATTAGAGTCTTTAATCTTGATGATATCGTTTAATTTTATCAAAGTTTTTCTCTAAACTTGATTGGAGGGAAAATTATCCAGTCTATTTAAAAAATTAACATATTTTTTGAGCATGTGACAAGTACATATTTTTTTAATGAGAGACGCCAACTTTTTAAGATATTAATAGCCATCGCCTTGTGACCATAAACTCAAGATTAATGAATTAGATGTATTCTTCCAACCACCCTGTGATGATCAAGATATGCCAACTCCTCCCATATTCTTTTCTTTGGGACATGATTTATGAAATATTCCGAACACATTAAGAATTATAACAACAATTATGATGAGGACGATATGGGTCACTCATTTAGAATTTAGATGTTATGTTCCTTTATTCAGTTGAAATGTTAAGATATTAAAGCTTGTTTATCTTTAAATGCGTGGTTAGTAATACTACGTGTTATATTGACACTCGACCTATACCAAAATTATGATACAATTATAGATGTTTTCCATCAAGGAGACAAGTTCAATTAATGTTTTGGCAAATTGAGGTTAGAGCATGATTATCCTTGAAAACTCAATATGGAGAATGAAGTATTCCCATTAAGTTTTTGGCATTACAAATAGTTAAAATATATAGAATTTATCTTGATTAAGAATAATCATATATATAGTTTTCGAGTGTGTATGTCCTGCACATTTATTTTAAAAAAGTATGATTATTATTAAAAAATAATTTTTTTTCTTGTAGATCTTAAATATGTCAATTTTATTTTTATGTAGGTTCCAAATACTATACAAATCACTTCCTCTTATGAATCATTTTGAATACATAAATACGAGTTTCTTGGTTTAACAAACCCATGATAATTAGTTTGATGAGAAAATATATTTGTAATCATGAATGGTGTAATCGCTGCGTAATCATTTCAAAAAAATAAATAAAATATGAGATCTACATGAAAAAAATTTATTTTTTAACTATTTATTTTAAAACAATTACATTACATTTATATACTTTATGGTTATATGTAAAATTACTCTTAGTTAATTTTATCGGACCATAGGTTGATCCAATCGTTTTCGTATATTGGAAACAAATAATAAAAAATAATGAATAGAAAAAGAAAGAAAGAAAACCAGGCAATTTGATAGAATAAGGCCCCATATATTTAGAGAGAAATGCTACATAACCTCCCCAACCTACACATATTATATTTTTTTAAATTTTTAAATTTTTTAATATTTTTAAATTTTTTTTTTAGTTTATTCTTTTTAAATTAATTTAATTTTTTTATTCATTATTTATATATTAAAATATTTAATAAAATATATATATATATATAGTATGTAAAAATTATGTGAATAGTAAGAAATTGAGTAGAATTTTTTATATTTAGAATGACGAATTCATCGAGTCGACGTGGTGGTCCATTCACATAGATAGGCTCTACAAACCAATAAAACCCACGAATAAAGTCGTTACAAAAATAAAGTTGTATTTAAATCGGTATTTAATATATTATTAGATTTTCAAGTCAATTATTTATTTATTTCTTTCTTCAAACCAGAATATGAGAACATTGCGGTGCCACGTCATCTTAATATATTTCATTATCCCGATGCCACCGTGGATTGCATTCGTTCAAATCCACTATTATAATAAAGCTTAGTTGTTTGGTGCATCAATATTATCACCTTATCATTATAATGATTATTATATAAGAAAATATTATAACTATAAAAAAATTATATAAATGTAAACATACAAATTCATATATTTTGAAGTGAATCGTTAGTTTATAAAATTATTTTTATTATAAAATAGATCTAACGGATTACATTAAATTATCTTATAAATTTATAAAATTACTTTATGTAATTTTTTAATGACTGTAATAATATTCTATTATATATATATATTAAGGACGAGGATTAGTCTCATTTTCTTAACATGTTGGAAATTGTGCCCAACTTTAAATATTATAAAATTCACACAATATGTTCTTTAAACTGTCAATGGTGGTTCAGGCATAAAACTATTAGAAATCCTAATCATTTTAACATAAATTTTGTATTGTATTTTATTATAGAGATATTTTATTTTTAAGTCAAACATACTATTTATATCATTTAAATAGTAAAATTTAATTTGTAATATTTAAAATTTAAAATTTATCTTTAAAATTAAATTATATCACTTAAATATTTTAGTAAGTGTGCTCTACACAAAGACTTGATAATAGAGTTTTTCTTTATTATATAAACTAGATTAATTATTATGTCTATAATTGAGATTTTCTTAGTATTAATATGAATTATTTTTATAATAATGATACTAATATAATTATTTTATAACCAATAGGGTTGGTTCGAATAATAGAGCTGAGTTATTAGCTCTTCTACATGGTCTTAAAGTTTGTAGAAATTTGGAGATTGGTTTTGTGAAAATTGAAATTGATTATCAAGTGGTGGTGTCGTGGTGGAAGAGAAGAAGAATATGGGGTTTGGTATCTAGAAGACCATTGGGAGGAAATTCTCATCCTCTTGAATTCTATGGTGCGATGAGTCAACAAATGGGATGATAAGTCCTTGGGGAAGTGTCGAGGATAATGCGAGGCTTCATTAGACTGGACAAATTAGGTCTTTCTTCGCTTTGTTGCTGATAATTTATCTTGGTATATTCTGATTTATTTTATTTTTTGGTTTGTATTGTTTTGTTTTCTTTTTGCAGGTGCTAACCTTGTTTTTTGCAGGTTGTGTTCTTTTTGCTATGTTTGTGACCCTTTTCTTTAGTTTATTTTGTAATGTGGACTTATATTTTTAGTTTTTTTATTTTTATTTTCTTTATGCCTGGGTTTAGGCCTTTATAATTATTTGTAGCCCCAATTGTCCCGTTGTAACTACGGTTTTTCTCTGCTATAAGTGAGGGTTATTAATAAATTTAGGATCCTTTTTTTTATATAAATATTTTATAACCATGAAATATGATAATGCATTTTTGTTAAAAGAAATTAATTTAATTTTTTTTTTAATTTTCATGTGTCAATTATTTGTCCATTAATTCATAAGATGTATCTTTCTCCAGTTAGATGTATATGCCAATGCACAATGATTCTTGTCCTTTCGAGGCTGATTTTTTTCTTCAATTTATAAAAGAAAATATATGATGAGTAAGCCAAAGGCATTGTGGTCATTTTATCTCAGAAAGAAATAGACAATGTTATGTAGTTTAAAAAAAAAAAAAAACATTTTCCTTCAATTTTCAGCACAAGCATATTTTTTCACCTTTCCCAAAAAAATCATATTGGTAGTTCTCGTCACATCATTAACAAAACTTTAAAAAAATTAAGAAAAATAATTTGTGACTTAAGAAGTGAGCGGCTCTTCGAAAAAAATGAGAAAAATTAATTTCTTTAGAGTAAATCAGAATCTCATTATTTTTTTATAAGTGGATGGACTTGCATATCTTAAATTTATATATAATATATTTTTTTTGATTCATGATAAATTCTTATTTTAAAGTGAATTTCATAAGTCTCACTAAAAAAAAAAAGCATACATATTAATTAATATATTTGACACTTTCTTCTTTAGATTCCGTTTGGATAATGAAATATTTCATTTCATCTTATCTCATCTCATCATTATAATTTTTTTAAATTACTACATAAAATATAATAAATAATTTAATTTTTTCAAATCTCAAAATAATAATAATATTAAAAAAATATTTTATTTAACTTTCAACTTTTATCTCAACTCATCTCACTATACAAACCGTATTAGAATGTGACAAAGAACAAATCCATTGATAGTATTCAATTGAAAATATGTCTTTACAAATATTCCAAAGAACATCAACCGCATTAGAATTTCAATTTTTAACTTATTAAAGTTTTTTTCCAGATAGAATTAAAGAAAAATTTCTCTCGTTGTCCTGCTGCATGTGATTTATTTTTCACGTTTTCAAAAATCCCCAGAGTCCTGTCCAAAAATTTTAAGATTTTGACAATCTCAATAATTTAATTAAAATAATATTAAAAAAATAATATTATATATAATCGTGAAATTTACAAGCATTTTAAAAAATAATAGAGTCTATTACTAAATTTTTTTTATTTTTTATATATATTCTATATTTACTTATTTTTTGAAGATATTGTACAGAACTTGCTTACTCTACGATCGTAAATATTATTTTTTATATTAATATTAAGTATGTGAAGCATAAAATATAAGGTAGGAGATCATTGGTGGTTGGTTTGATCCTTAGAATAAATACCAAAATGATTGATTCATCAACAATTTTGTAAGCAAAACTACTTATGTTTTAAATTAATAAACTTATCTTCAACTACAAATAATGCGACATAATATAAATATTTTTAAAAGACTTACAAAAACATTTTTTTTTTTTTAAGGAAGGAAGCCAAACAGTCGCTTTTTACAGCTGGACCGCTATGGCCGGAGCTTGGCATCCAAGGGGGTCCCACTGCTCGTGTTTTAGCTGTTTAGTGTGGGTCCCGATTCCACCGTCGGTTTCGAACAGTCAGATTGATGTGCGACGCTGTCGTCTATCTTGCCGGTTTCGGCGCATATCCTCACCCACACCCCTCCACGTGTCTCTTAAACAAAATGACCATGTTCCTTCCAGTTGCCACGTCGTTTTTTTAATATATTTTTGTTAATACATTTTAAACATAATTGCCAAATGATTTTCTAGAATAACTCGTGTGTAATAGTGACGTCAATGCGTTTCGTTTCGAAGTAATAAGCCTGATTAAACATTTAAAATTCACCTCTTAAGCAACATCTTTTTAATAAAAGATAAAGCGACTCAACATCCTTATAATTATCATCATTTAATTATTATGTATTTATTTATAAATTATTTAAAATCACATCATCTATAAATGTTAAAATGATGTTAATCAAGAGAATAATAAATAATATTTTTTTCTTAATTATTTTATTATATTCTAAAAAAATTACGTAAAAACAATCTCATTAATTGATATAATTTAAATTAGATCTATTTTATAATAAAAATAATTTTATAATTTAATAAATCATATCGATATGTGATTGTTTTTGTGTAATATTTTACTTATTTTAATTACCAAGTTAAGGAAGTCAGCTTAACGAAGGGAACGAAAATATACATAAGAAAATAAGAAATGCGATTGTATTAAATGTGAAGGCGTGGCGAAGGTGGGTCAACGGGGTGGGTTTGTTGATCAGGGACTGACTCGTAAATTAAAGACCAAGGCGACATGCATGGTCATATCATGCACGTGACCTTTCATCTTCGTCAAGTTATTGCTTTACGATGCATAAATATATATATATATATATATATATATATATATATATATATATATATTATATTTTGTGAGAGACAAATAATGGCATAATGACCAATCCAAAGAAATCATGTGATCGGGTGTTCTTAGAGCGTGCCTAGTCTAATTAATGTACGGTCTGTTACCACTGTTTGTTTGGCCGGTTTGGTTTATGCATGATCGATGTATGTTCATAACTTATGTCATGTCTCTTTCCATGTTTTCGTTGCCTTTTGTTTTAAAACAATGTTTGTTCCTAGCTACTTGTTAAAAGATGAGAAGTATCACTCTCGGAAAATGTAAGGAGAAGAATGAAAGAAAGAGATCAGAGGTCAATAGCTCTGTGTCCCACGAATGAAGCCCAATAATACTAATATCTTTGCCAAATTATCAGTGTGATAACAAAACTTCAAATGAAGACATTAATTCTCGTACTTAACAGGTGATCATGTTTTATAACAAACTAGGAAGAATGGAAAAGTAGTTTTTTTATAACATTTCACTACAATAAAATTGCTTATTTGTAACCAGTTATTTTTAATAAAAATGATTATTTATTGTCACAATGAGTCTGTTTTTATTGTAAATAATCGTTATCATCTTAAGTAATCCATCACAGATACTTATTTTTCTTGTAGTATTTTACAATGATTATGATTTTTTGGTGAAAAATATTCCCAAGACATCATGTATATATATTGTTTGCATCGAGCATCTGTAATGATTCTCTTGTTAGTATGTGCATATATACGACGTTGTGTTAATCTTTGGGTTGTAGCTAGCTAGCTGCCTCATGTGAATGCGAATAGATTAGCATGTGTCACATTCATCAGCCAATTGGCATGAACTTTTTCTAATCTCAAAGAGGTATGGTTTGGTCGATAACTTAGTTGCGAATAGATCAACATGACTACCTCGGTTTTTTTTTTCTTTTTTTTATTATATTTTTATTTTTTATGCCATTGATCACATAATCTCAAAGGAGTTGCCGACACCATATATCATGCATGAATTAATTAGAATCGCGCGTGGCAATGCGAAAGCTGAACTCAGAATTAGATGCCTTTGATGTTTCCCCAACCACGTTAATTTCCAAGAAAATTGATGGGCTAGCTAGCTCTTGACCTTCTTCCACCACACCAGCAACCTACTCGTGTCATCCCTTCAATACATCATGCATGTCATGTGCAGATGCTCTTTCTACGAAGACGTACATGACTTCCCATTTAGAATGCGGCCTCATCAATATATCATTCATGAAGATCCCTAGCCAGCTAAGCTCTTCCTCTTTGGTACCGTTTCTTCATCATGCATATCCTGCAGGTTGGTTTTTAAGGATTTCCCTTCCCTTAATTTTTACCAAAAAAAGAGGGCCTCATCCATCTTTTCTTTTTCTTTTTTCTATACCAAAAGGAACGTCACAAACTCAGAACCAACGTACTGAAGTGCCTAAAGTCGTTCCTACCTTAATTGAACTATAGACGTTGTCTTGTAATGAATTTACAGTATCATGATTAAGATGTGATAAAACTCCACAAAAGTGATCATAACTTTATATAGATATATATATATATATATATGTTTGTGCTAAAGATTTAGAGAATATTCTCAGGTCACCTGCATTTTGAGAGACCCGAGGTTCCAGAGCGAAGTAATATATATCACTACTAACGTTCAATAAATTAAATCTAAAATGGTCTGTCGAGTACTGTCCAAGGCCAAAGATCAGTAACTATTTAAATGCATTTTAGTCGGAGATTTTGGTTCTTAACGATAAGTATCTTGGCAATATTTTTATATTAAAAAAAATAAGCAACTAATCATATTAATATACTATTAATATACTGCTGATAGAATTTTTATATTAAAATAAGATTACGTAACTTCACCACGTGGCATGAGCCGGTTAGGATGACATTGCTATTTGCAGTTTTGTTTGTTTGTACGTTTTGTTTTTAATATTCCTTTTTCATTCCAAAATATTATCTTTTGAGAAGCCCTAAGTAGTAAGCAGTAAGTACTGAATGAAGTCGTTGAAGAGAGACAAAATAAACAAACAGCTCAGACTTAACGGGGAGTCACGTAGCCGCCCTATGAATATATCTTGTCCATAAGGAAAGCTCACGGGGCCACCTTTACTTTAAAATTTCTAAGCACAAACTGCTAAGAAAACTTCAGTAAAAGGCTTTGAACGTCTGATCAAATGGGAGTAGTTTCGGCTTGAAATGACGGAAAGCTCAAATGGGGAATAGCTTTGAAATGACGGAACATGATGCACAGAGAAAACTGGCTCGTTTGCTTCATTGTCACTGCATGCAGGCAGTCAGCTTAAGTTTTGTTTGGAAGTTAGCGAGTCTAAAGAGATATATCAAGGCTGCTTGTTATTTCCACGTACAGTTTTGATGCTTCCCTGCTGGCCCACCTCACTCTGGTTTTGGTTTTGGTTTTGGTTTAGGTTTAGGTTTAAATTACTTCTTTAATATTAGCCAAATATCCTAAACATAGAATATATATATATGATATCAGATGGCCAGTGCAACAATAATAGCAAATTTCCAAATCCCAAAGCCAGCCAGCCAGCAGAACAAAAATCCTGATATTCGGACGTCAACTTGGGCTGATCTCTAACCACAGGATATGAACTGCATGGGACGTAACTGTTTAGATGGGGTTGAGCAACAGGTCGTTTCTGGATCAGATGGGGTCGTCTAGATGTGTCATTTGGACGGTGAAGATTGATTGGACAGTTGCATTCATCCATGTAACTTCTGCTGTGGGGATTTGGTTTCGTTGGGTCACCCATCCATCCATCTATCGATCACTATAAAAAAAAAAAAAAAAAATACATAGAAAGAAAGAGAGCGAGTACTGGAGAGGCTGGAAAGAGGAGTTGGTGGGGGAAGCGAAGGTATCTTCTAATGTCAGGGTACATGTCACTCTGCGTCATCCTGTTACCGCGAGAGAGAGAGAGAGAGAGAGAACGCAGGAGAGGGACAGCGTTTCATGACATCCATATGATATGAAATTATTAATACTAAGTTGCTGGGCCAATAAATGGTGTTGTATAATACATATAAATGGGCCGGATTCCCGAATATGCATGTTGATCAGAATTTTAGAGGGCCAATGTCCTTTATCTGACCCGATCCAATAATATTTCTCATCGCCTGTTTTGGCAATGCATAATTAGCGAGCAGCCAGGATGATTTTCTTGTTGGTGTGATCAAGTGAGTTTGCTAACTGATTAAATAAATAGAAAATACTTTAGATAAAAAGAGATTATATAAAAATAAATTTATAAACTGATATAATTTGATATAGTATGTTGATTATAAAATTATTTTTATTGTAAAATTGATATAACAAATCCTATAAAATCACATTAGTTTGTAAGTTTACTTTGTGTAATCTCTTTATGTATATAGCAGTCTTCTTCCGTCTGAAAGAACATTTTTCTCTGTTGCAAACTGGTTGAAGGATATCAATTTCTTACTAAAAATAAAGATATATATAGATAGCTTTATTTTTGTAACCATTTTTATTTTAGTTGTGAAGATACGAGACTACAATAATCACTCACTTCATTTTTTTTTTCTTCTCCCCATTTCTTAGTTGTGTCGTACTGTACTAGCTTTTCTAGAATAATTTCCGGGATCCTCTACCCTCTCATTTTGTACAATGACTGATTTTTCAATATATCTATATTGATTAAAAATTAGAAAAAAAGGAGAAAAGATAACGATATTATATCTTCTTCGTTCACCCGCGCTATTTGAACTCCGCAAAAATAGTGTTTGTTCCATATTTCATTGATATGGAGACTAAATTTATTGTGCACCTTATTCATTTTTATAGATAAGATGAGATAAGATGAGATAAAATGAAATAAGAATTGAATAAAATATTGTATAAATTATTTTTTAATATTATTTTTATTTTAAAATTTAAAAAAATTAAATTATTTATTTTATTTTATATACAAATTTTTAAAAACATTATAATGATTAAATGAGACATAAGACATAAGAGGCGGCAAGAAAAAGAAAAAAGTTGAGGATGGAAGATCATTTTCGAGATGTATATTCGTACGATGAAGGTTGAGTGGATGGTTAAATCTCTGTGTTTTCTTGCCGTGGGGGAATTATGAATATTCCTTGGGTTACCCATTCTTCAAAGGTGGGGTATATTCAAATGTCAGAACACAAATAATCTCCCGTCTGCGTTCTTGATATCCATGATTTTATTTGGGATATATACAGATTGAGAGCAAGTGGTTCAAAGAAAAGAAGCTCTGGCTGGTCTTGATTGATGATTGATCCCAACAACGGGTCTTTCGGCCACAAATCAAAATGGATACAAAGATATTAGAGCAATCGCTGCAATCACCCATCAATCAAAACAAAGTGGCTCAAAAAGGAGAGACTTTATTTGAAAACAAACATTAATTTTGGGGATGTTTGTTTTCAAAACTTTTCTCAACCCATCTCAACTCATTTCATCTTCATTATTACAACTTTTCTAAATTCCTACACAAAATATAATAATTTTTTTTTTCAAATCCCAAAAAAATCTTCTCAAATTTTCACTCAAAAATTTAATAAACAATTTAACTTTTTCAAATCTTAAAATAATAATAATATTAAAAAATAATATTCATAAAATGTCTTATTCTATTATTTACAAACCATCTCTACTCATCTAAACTCTCCAAATTCAAATAGCCCCTAATACTAGATACGCACACTCCCTTTTGAAAAGAAAAAAACTACTATACCGTCCAATTGTTACCATTCATTTGACTGCTCAGTGAATTTTGTTTTTTTTAATTCATGATTAAGAAAGTAATTTTTAATGTATTGATGTATTTTTATATTTTTTAAAAATATTTAAAAAAAATTGAATTAAAAAAAAAAACACTATTACTCTAGCGGTCACTTATAGCGGTAACCTGCAAGTGGCACAAGAGTGCAGCTCTTTTAAAAATGAGTGTAGTCCACCATATTTTACAAACTTTTATAAAATTATATCTTAAAATGAAGGTACTTTTGTAGAATAATGATACTTCTATAAATAATTCTACAAAAATATTCATAATATAAAAGATAGTAATGTGAAGAGTTGTGTGCTTGTCAATTTGTCATTTTCCTGTTTATAGGGATAAACTTCCATTCCAAATAATGGAAAAAACGAATTTGCAAATACAAAGATATATCCAAGTGAGTGAAAAATGGGAACAGAAGAAAGCCTGGCATTGGTTTCTCTGCAAGATTATGGCCATTTTACAGACATCTAAGAATGTGAAACGTATCAAGCACTCGAATTATTTGCCAAGTTGCCATGATTCACAAGCTCATGAATTATGTCATCGCAGTACGTTAATTAACTTGCAGTTCTGATTTCACCTGATTCTTGCTTGGCATCTCTTTAAACAAAATATAAATACTTCAAACATAATTAGTTCCTCAAAGATCTAGACTTCCTATGGTGTCTCACGCTCCTCAGGCATGGGAATGCTTTATTTGAGAACAGAATGAATTGTTCAACTAACATTGTATGTTAACAACCTTAAAAAACAAACCGATTTTCAGTTCCTCATAGTCGTGAAGAAATCTTCTCACTTTAGATCGAAACAAAGAATGACCACTCTTGTGTGCAATTCCTGTCTATTTGAACATTTCTACAAACCATAGCGCAGATGCTACTAAACGCCATCTCCTGCCTAGAAACACAAATTAACAGAAAGAATCTGCAAACCAATAGAACTAGAATGGATACCTGATGTGTTGCAATTTGGCTAATCAGGACATGAATTCCCATTGGTCAGCTTCTGGCTTGTCACATCCACCAAAAACGTATTTATCGCTTCCTTCCTTATCTTACACAAGCCACAATCTCGCTCTTGCTTCTTACAAGCCTGAATTCCAATTGAACAGATCCCATCAGTTACCATCAAAACCAAATGATAGTAATTATAAAAGTATTTAAATCAATGGACATGAAATACTAGACTCAAACTCATCTCAATTATACCTTTACCCCCCATTAAATTGGGGGGAGAAGTCCAAGCAACATCTTGACTTATATTTTAAAAGAACTAATTAATGATACAATTGGAATCACATTAGAATCATTATAAATAAAAAGAAGTTCTCTCTTCCAAGCAATGTGAGATCGCATACACCGCCTATACTTACTTAGCTTCCCTCTTAAATTCTCAAAGTCTTCATTGCGCCATTCCATCAGGCTTAAATTCCACACTTTTGGTTGGGATTGGCTCTGACATCATTTATAATGCCCCAAGGGATGCCCAAGCCACATCTGAGCCCATTCTCCAAAAGAACTAGTCAATAATACAATTAGAGCCATATTAGAATCATTATAAAAAGCAAGAACTTCTCTCTTTCAAGCAATGTGTGATCCCATTCACCACATATATTGACTGTATAGGACATCACAATTAAAGCCATATTCTCTATCAACTTCCTATTGAATATATCTTCCTAGACTACTACTATCCATTTTATTTGAAGCCTCTCTACATTTTTGCTCCATCAATATCAAGTTATATCACTCTTTTTTTATGTTAAATTAACTGTAACACCCCCTTCCCGTAGACTAGGAGTGTCACGTGTTTTTCATAAAATAAACCCAGCAAGAGATCACAAATTAAATAATAAAACAAAACACTTTAGAATTTATTTCATAAAACTTTGTCTGATAAAATGTCTTCAAAAACTTAAATGAATAAACTGAATAAAAAGTCATGTCATAAAGCAATAAAATAAATTTCTTCTAAAATGTCTGAAATTAAAATAAATGCTCATTCTAGTCCTGGCTTGTCTGCTCGTAATCATCATCCTCACCTGGGTGGTTAAAAACATGAAAACAAACTAAAATGAGTCGAATACTCAATAAGAAATCCATCACAACGTTAACATATTAAACATAAGGTTTTCATAAAAGTTTTCATACTGAAAACTTAAAATTCATGACTGATCATACTGATGTTTATGCATGACTGATTTATCTGAATTAACTGACTGGCCAACACACTTAACCCTGTGTGCGAGGTTGTGCACAGGCCCCACGTCCCGCGGCCGCGAAGGGAGCCGCTGATAGTATTCTGGCATACTATGGTGGACCACGCTTGAGTCCGTGGCTTGCACATCCACCCTGATCTGAACTGCATTGGTACTATGCATCTGAATGACCATCTGATTAACTGAACTGATTTTATCTTGCACTTGACTTAAGATAGCTTACGTGTATTATGACCATGAGATGCATGACATAATACATATATAATTATAATTTCTGAAATTGAACATGATGCGGAATGACATGATCGTATGCTATGTTGAATGACATGCTTGCATATGACATGAGTGGTACATAAACAAAGGCTGTCAATGAACTGGCTTGAATAATATTTAAATATAAGCTGAACTGTGATGATCTTAATTTTGTGATCAAATAATTTACCTTGCTGCGCTTCTTCTTGAATCTCAAGTCGTAACTCGTCACCTATACATAATTTTTACATGTCACTAAACTTGTCTAGGAACCATATCCTAATATCCTACTTAATAAATTTCATAGTCTAAGAGATATTCAAATAAATATTTTGCTTAACACTATAAATAATAACTCCTAATATTTTTAAATTTCTTAAAATACTAATAACATATTATAACTTAATAAAACACTTGGGCTAAGTCATAAAAATCTAAATTCTTAAAATAGATTTACTTTTTTAACATAATTATTTAATCTTATAAGAAATATAATAATTATCAATATTATTTAAATACTCTTAACATATTTCTTTATTTTATTTAAATTATAACACAATAAATTATTATTAAACTTTTATTAAATATATAAAAGAATATTAACAAAAATTATTGGGCTTGATAGTATATTAAAATATTTTCAGTTTCCTTCAACACTTTATTATAAAGACTAAGTCTATGATTAATATACTTATTAAAATTAAACACAACTTAAAGTATTAAGTTCAACCGATCATCATTTACTTAGGCCCAACAAAAATTACTAAAACAGTAATATAAGATCAAATCCAATTTAAAATACAAGTTCATTTAAAAACTTATGAGGGGTTCAATACCTATAGAGGGCTCGGTTAAAATGTCAATAAAACATAGCTATCATAAGCAGTGTATCAAACCGACCCAAACATATTATACCAAGTGATTTACAGTGCAAAATAAGAGTAGGTTACACGACAAGTGCTAGAGGCAGCCAAGGGCATTTTTGTAAACAAACACTTATGCATGCAATTAATCAAACCAGCCTACGTACTGTATTTTGAAGAGAATCGAGTGTTGTGCGAGGGAACAGAGGCTCATTGAAGGAGGTGTGTGCGACGGGGAATGGGCTGGACGGTGGCTCAAGGTGGCTGGAAGTGGAGTTGGTGCAGCTGGAGACTTCACTGCGGTGGTGCGAAGTTGAGAGGGGAGGGAGAGCTATGTGAAGCTGGGAACGACCGAGAGATAGGAGGAGGGCAGCGGCGGTCTTGGGTTTACAGGGATGAAGTGGGGACGCCGGGGTTGGGTTGGTCGGCGGTTTCTGGCTTTGTGGTGGTGGTCCGGTGACCCAGGGTGGTCGGTAATGGCTGGACCGAGAGAGGCTTACAGTGGGAAAACACTTCCCCTGTTTCGGTGCAGCAAAACAGAGTATTTTCTGGGGTGGTTTTTGGTGGCTGGGCGACGGCTTCTGGAAGGTGGTGGTCGTGGCTTGTTGGGCAGCGGTGATGGTGATGAATGAAGCTCACGGGTTGGCAACAGGAGGGCTCGGATTGCACTGCTATTGGCCTCTCGGTTTACACTCCAGAAACTGGTTTCGGTGTGAGTTTTGTGTGTGTTTTACAGGAGGTTTCGGTTGGTTTTTATAGGCAAGGGAGAGGAGGAAGTTGACTGCACATAGAAGACCTAATCCTACGAGGATACAAACACTAAGTCGATCGGTACAAGAGGCGTACATGATGTGCATGCATGAGTGATTAATGGAAGGCAGCATGCATGGGGTGGCTGGCCGAACGTGAATGGAAGTGTATTGGAGCCGTGCATGAGTGAAGTAGTGGAACCATGGGTATGGGTTTAGGAATTTTTATGGGAATAGGACTCTAAAATAATAATCCTATAAAATCTAATAATAATAATAATATTAACAATAATAAAATATTATAGCTATAAGAAAATACATAAAATGTATCTACAGCCTAATATTAAGATCGGGTTGTTACATTAACCGACCCATCTTAACAACTCTCCCTTTCCTAAAACCTAGGGTAGCCTAAGGTAAAGGACTTAGTAATTGACTAGTTGCCTGAGCTTTGTCCATGTTTGCTGCATGTTATAGCTTTGCATTATTCCTACATTTTGTAACTACTTCTGGATAACGAAAACATGAAAAAAAAAAAAAAAAAAACAAAACAAGTTACCTCTACTACGAGGTTGAATTATATAAAAAAAACAAATTCACACAACTTATTGGATGCCATGCTTTAAGGTAACAAAATACAACTATCTAATACCTCTCAATTTTTTGACTCTCAATTTTCCTAATACCTCATCACAGATCATATAGCATTGAATTGTAGCTGGAATTCTTTTTTTCTGAAATGCATATAGATGCACAAGCACACGTAAGTATGTAAGTTAAACATCCCAACAAATCACAGAAGAAAGGTTGGAGGGCATCTGGACAGCACACTGAAGTGAAACATATAATTTCCAGTCCACACCCTTACCAAATTTTGGAGTCCAGGAATCACAATTGTTTTCTGTCATTATAAGTCATCCAGAAATATCTTTGGCAAAACCCAGAAAAATTCAATATAAACAAAATCAAATAAATTTTAGTTCAGTGCAATGTTACCACACCAACAAACTAAATTAATCAAGGAGGTTGGCAACAAGTTGGAAACTTCAGTTACCTCATCAAAAAGTATTCTCAGTCCAGGGTTCAACGCATTCAATGCAATGCCATAGGGTGGTAGGTTATATATAGCCGGAAATTGAGGGGGCTTGCAGACTTTAGTTTTACATTTTAACCTATTTATTTACTATCCTAATACCTATTATTTTCAGAGTCAGGTAATGCAATCAAATAAAAAATTTCTCGAACTTTTTACTTTAGTTTTCCTTTGGTATCAGAGCTTTAGAGTCCTAGGTTTCATGGGACATGAAATGCAGTCACAGAGCAGTATTTGGTATTTTGAGGGTTTTTCCATCAAGTTAGTGACTACTTAAAACAATGCATGAAAACATAGCAACTACATGATGAAACTTACAAGCAGCATCCAGCAGATTATCTCTTATATTATTAAAAACTACTTTTGCATCTTATAAACAGGTTGGATAATACATAAATCACCAAGCTTCTACTGTGATTAACACCCACAACCCGGTACCATCACGTACAGGGACAATTTTACCTTATTAAAGAATGAGAAAAAGTTCAAAAGCAGATCTTTAACCTGCATTATGACCGATACTTCAGCCAACCGGCACCTGTAACGAGAGTAATTTAATGCGCGGGAGCATGGGTTCTGCAGGTAGGGGCATTCTATGTAACTGCAGAGTGGATTAATGGAAGGTCAGTTTATCCACAAATCAATCTCGTATAAGATCACTTTATGCTCTCAGAGCGTGCACGCACATACATACACACTTCTCTCAAATTTACACTTCTGATTTAAGTCCAAAAACTCCTATGTGCTGCATGAGTACTTAAGCAGGTGATAACGCTCATATTAGTAACAGCACCAATCTGATTCAAAAGATGTTAGACGATGCTCGAACAAAGGTACTTGCAGCAAAATTGCATCTACAGCTTCCCCTCAACTAACTAATTATACAACGTAGATGCATGATGTATTCTATGAGTGATAAAAAGATAATAATTGTGAGAAAATAACCCGTCAAAGGGTAGATTCCATAAACCACCTGATAAGACTCAGAAAAACTATGCAGTTGGAATAATTTTCATTAGTACTGCCCCATGATGAAACTCTGATTCTAAGAAAAGGATTTACCGGGAAAATTCAACGTAACAAAACTTAAATACAGCTCGAAATCTCTACGCAATTCCATGGAATAAAACTTAAAACTTTGTGCTTCACATTTTACCAGACCGCACAATTATCACGCAGATTTAATCAAATTGATATTCCATTTTTTTTTTCTGCAACAAAAGCGTACAGATTGTGATTCAAACAAAACTATAGATACAGTCTGTTTCATAGGGCAACAATTAATACCCCAAGATGTATAATTATTCCAACGAAATTGAGGAATATATTACAAAGCAAATACCAAATACATAAGAGGAATAGAATCAAGGACGATGAATCAAGTACGGGATAGACCGGGAGCTAATCAGATTCAGAGGCGGCGGCGGGCTTGGGCATGGGTATGGGCATGGGCTGGGATTCTGTGGGCTTGGGGGGATAGGACATGAGAGGGCGGTCGTCGTTCTCGTCGTCGTCGTTGTCGGTGGTGCTCAGGTTGATACAGGAGCAGCGCTCGAGGGAGGCGAAGAATGCCGAGGCCACGTTCGACCCGACCCAGTTGGCCGCCCGGTCTAGCTTCTCGCACGATATCAATCCGCAGTTCTTCTCCATCGTTGGATCACTTCCGTTATCCCCCCAGGTCTTAAATTTCAGTCTAACCAGCAACCACAGGTCCCCAGAACCCCTCATCTCACGGGATTTAATTCAATTTTTATCTATTTTTTTCATAAGGGTTGACTCTCGATAATTTCTCTAATTTGCGATTTTTTTTAAGAAATGATTTTTGTTAACGTAGAGTATGCAAATGTAGTCCATTTTTTTTTTAAAGTAAGTAAATATGAGGATTTAAACAAAAAAATTAATTTTTTAATAATAGATCTGAAATTTTTTAAAAAGTTATATACGACGCTTACACAATTCATGACAGGATACCGTTTTGGATTGTACAAGTACCGCACACTCTTTTAGAAAAAATTTTGAAATGAGTCCACGATGCTTGCACAATTTATGACTACAAATATTATTTATCTAAAAAATAATACATTCTTAGATTATGTAAAATCAAAATAAAATACATATAGTTAAAGTGTTAATTCTCAACCTTTAACATGGACTATCATTTATGTAAAAATTTTATTTTTATTTTTATTTTCCTATTCTTACTATATATTCCTTATATTTAAATTTTTATTTATAAAATATTATTAGAACATTTTACTTTAATAAAAAGAAAAATAGTCATGTTAAAGATTTCCCAAAACATGATAAAAAGGATAAAAACTTTAAAAGAAGAAAAGTTATACTCATCGTACTTATACCATGTACTTTTTTTTATTTTTAATTTTAGTAAGTGTGTAATATAAAGATGATGAGTAGATGAACTCTTAAAATAATAGGATGGTTTTTGCATCTTTATTTCTTAAACTTTTTTTATTAGGCTATTAATGTCATTTTGGCAACAAAGAGATAATTGTGTTCATATTAATATATGAGAAATGTTGATGTTGTGTTTTCCAGCCCGAGTAGTACTGCGAGGCCCAAGCTTCACGTCACCTGCAACTAAGAGGGGAAGAGACACCGGTGATTTCCGGGATCACTCCAATGCTAAAGTCAGTGATAGTTCTATGGAAAAAGTTTAGAAATGCAAAGGATAAACGAGTTATCAGAGAGTATGTGAGCGTGAGCTCCCGCTGAAGGGATAGTTCTTATTTATACCTGATCCGGATTTCGTTACCGAGGGGGATTGTGGTGTGTTAGGTGTCAGACTTGCTACCACTCATTTCCCTGTGGGCCACGGTGTCAGTCCGCGGTCTAGGCGGTTGAAGGAGATCATGCGCCGTACTAGGTCTGTCCTACAGCCACCATCCTGCCAGTATAGGGTGTCAAATCGTGGATGAGTCATTCTCCGTACAGGGGATGTGTTGTTGCACGTTGGGTCCCTGACACAGGTATTGATTGCAGTGTGCTTCTGGTTTGTCGAACACATGACCGGGCACGTGCTACCGTCCGTGTGTAGTTGGACGTCCTGCTTGGTGCTTTGTGATAGGGCTCGACAAGTTGCCAATCCTGGGATGTTCTATTTGGTTCTCCCGAACTCATGTTGAAAGGCCTTCCAGGTCGGAGATACTGGTTCCTAGTTCCCTAGCCCAGGGGTCAGGCCCTCAGCTTGTCCTTCTTGGGCTTATGCCCTTCCTTATATGGGTTCAATGGCTCGTCCTTCTTGAGCCTAGGCCTAGGTCCTTATGGGAAGGGCCCTCCCTCACAAGAAATATTGAAAATTTTGAAAATATTACAAATTTAATAGTAGTAATTAGAAAAGTAGTTAAAATGACTAAAGAAAGAAAAAAGAAGTAATATTTAAATGATATAAAGAAAAAATAGATAAGCTAATGTGTAATGTATTATAAAAGTCGTTAACTAAAAGAGACAAAAACGGGTTTTGATGATATATTTTAAATAACAAAATGCAAAAATCATTAGGAGTGCTCTTAGATTTTTGTTAGAGTGTACAACAGAATATCTTAAACACAACTTTTCGAGTTATTCCACAAGTTTATACACCTTGACCAGAATTTCAACAAGCCTCAAGCTTCTTCCCTTAGTGATGAAGTGTACTATGTAAAATGAATTTGTGTATTTCTTTGTTTAACATTTAAAAAAACAAAATGCACTTGGGGACACTTTGGGAGGGCAAGCAATCATCACCTTTCAAATTTTAAGAATTTCTTATCAATAACTCCCTTGTTGTAATTAGTAAAAAAAACATATTTTTATTTTAAAATAAATAAGAAATTGATCAACTCCTTACTGAACAGAATGTTGCCGCCCCCACCCTAGGGCATTAGCAACATCATCTTGCCCATCTCATTAGCCAAAATTTCTCTAATATCCTATCTTTTGTTTTTTTATCTATCTCCCTCAAAATCCGATCACACATTGGATTATTTATCTAAACACTATATGATGATGATGATGATAATAATAATAATAATAATAATAATAATATCTATTTTTTTTAATTTTTTTTATCTATTTTTTTTTCAAGTACTACATATTGCCCGTCTAATTTTAATCTTTAATCAAATAAAATATATTTTGTGTTAATTTTCATAATTTCTAACGTGCACTTTTCTAATAGTTTTATATAAATATAACATAACGGTTATTTCCTTCATTCTAATTAACTTATTATTATATATTATTTATATTTTCAATGGACTTCAGTTGGATAAAATAATCAATACTTCAATTATTTTCAATGGAGAGAGGAAAAGTTAGGGTTAAGTTGGATGAAATAATTATAAAAAATTAAATCACTACAACAGAAGAGAGCTTTTGCAGCGTTTTCATTCGTTGGAAATAGTCCTCAAAAACGCTGGAAATACTCATTTTCGTTGATTATGGGATCGACGCATATTGGACGCGAAAAAATCGTCGCAACTACTCAAACTCGCCCATTTGTGAGAATCACAGGAAACCATCATTTTTTGCGATGATTTTTATCCCTCGCAAATAACCTTTTACACGTTGGGAAAAAGGCTTCCACCAGGTGATGCATTGCGTTGCAAATACTGGTAAAATCGTTGGCAAAATCTTTTTCCAGTGCTTATATATCGTCGCAAAAACTAGTAAAATCGCTGCAAAAAGTAAGTCTTTCCGACGATTTTTATTTATCGTCGCTAGAATCACTTATTTGCGGCGACAGTATATCGCCGCAATAAGTTTTATACACGAAAAAAAATATTTTCGACGAATTAAAGTCATCGGAAAAGGGTTTTAACAAAGTAAAAAAAAAAATGACGATCAACAGAATTTTACCTTGCAGATTGGTTTATATTTCTTTTGACATTCTGAAAAATGATCCCTACTCCTAATATGACCATATTATAATCTCCTTAACTCAAATGAAAGGACTATAGTATATATAAAAATAAAACACAAAAGATCTAGCCAAACATTCAAAAAAAAAAAGCTTCAACCAGTATGGCTTTCAGAGCCTAATTGAACACAAAAATTTGTTACAATAGATTATAAATACACTAATGCATAAAAAGATTAAAAAGAGAAGATTTTCTCAATATTAAAAAGAGTAGAAATAGGTATCAATATTCAATAAGCCAAGCCAAGGAAGAAAAGAGGGTACCTAGAACCAAAAGAATGAAGCCAATTCAAATGCATTTTGCAAAGAGTTAAAACAAAGAACATGCAAATCAGCTTTGCTTTCCCGATTGAAAGTCAGTCCATAAAAATTTTGTGTTTGAACAAGAAAACAGACTTGCAACTATCTGCAGATGTGTCATGCTTTTTCCAACCTGGAACAGAATAAAATGGAGCAAGGACAACAATAAATACATGGTTTTAAACCAGAAAAGATCATCTCGAGGCCTTAGCTTCATCCATGTCACCCAGACGACACCAACACACCTAGAATTGAGATAAAATTATTCCCAAAACTAACACTTCAGTAAAATGGAGCAAAATCCAATAAATATCATACCTGGAAAAAAATACATAATGATAGAAAAAGCAAAGCATGTGCCAAGTTTTTGACAACCAAACAGAACTTAACTTTTTTTTATAGGTAATCAAGAAGTTTTATTTATAAGAGAAGACAAGGCCCAAGTACTTCTTGCAAAACTGAGAAGGGTTGGGTGGTAAATAGTGTTTTGTGCTGTATGGGGTAGGTAATATTACTTTGCAGGGATATCAACTGAGAGGATTGTTGATTGTTATGCAATAACAATCTAAAATAGCATTTGACAGCTTTTTAGTAACTTGTTGGAACCAAACTTTAAAAAGTTTTTTGTGAAAGCATAGCATAAACAGCAAGGTAGCTCTCGGCAAACTTTAAAAAGTAATTAATTTTCAAATTATTTTTGGAACTTTTCTTTCACTAATCTATATATATTGTCTTCCTCACATGAGACGCATCATGTATTGTGTGCACCTTTATCTTAATCATGTAGCTATGTGTTGTGTATCTCTCATAGGAACACACTAGAATCCTTAATGCAGCACCAGTCTTTGCGTCAGTCTTACTTAAATATCTGACCTCTTGTTTGAGAATCAGTCTTTGCATGGCACTAATGATCTTATATTTTTTAAAATAAATAAAGGGATCAATTCAGCCAATTAAACTACCCCTTCACTCTTTGTTGGCACTAATAATCATTTATCTTTGAGGCTTTTGTTCTGGAAAAGAAAGTTGTTCTTTATTAGTTCAGGTATTCTGATCTAGGTGGGAGGCTCCTTTCCCTTCTTATTGGACTGCTCTTACTTATGGTTGTGTGGATTTGCTTTTATCATTTTTAGTTAATTTTTTCTCCACTCAATCTTTTTGATAAATTCTTTACCTCAACCTTTAAATTTTCCTAATTATACACACTCAAACATATGTTTAGGAACTATATTATTTCAATACTACTCATTCATCATCTAATTAGGAAAAGTAGTAGCTAGCTAGTTGGATGCTCATGAAATTAAACACATTCGGGTCCACTCAAATTTAAAACACTTGGTATATATCAATATTCATATTCCAAACCAATGTAGGTTCACATGAAGGTGATCAGGAAGCAATGCAAATTAATATTTCACAATGCATGGATGCATATTGCTAGCTGCAAGCATGACTCCACATTCTTAATGGTCAAGTTGAGTCTTGCCAACTACCATGGAGCTCATACATCTAACCCTACACGCTTATTTGGACAAAAAAGTGCACTCAATGGATATAAGTTAAAAGGAAAGAAGACTGGTGGACATCGTTTTAGTTACAATATAAAGTGCCAATCATTACTCACCACTAGTATAAGAGAATAACAAGCAAGAAAATGAATCAACCAGCAAGTAAAAGAAACCATGTAGAAAACAAGCCATGACATGATTGACTTTTCAGATCCAAAACCAAACAAAAAATAACCAACAAAACCAGATCAAACAACCTAGAGAAGATCCAACCAAGAGATTATACCCACAACAGATGACAAGCAGAAACGATCGTGAATACCCAAATACAGATGCAAGGAGCCGTGAAACAAAATGAAAAAAAAAACAAGACAAGATGAAGCCGAGATATCATACCCACGGCTGATCACAACCAGAAACTTGCAACAAGGAGCCAAGAATACATGACAAGAGGCAAGGAACAGAGGACCCGTGAGGAACTTTTTCTTCTACACTGCACAATAAAGATTGAAAACACATCATGAGGGTCTCGTTTCAGATCCAAAACCAAACAAAATTTAACCAACAAAAGCCAAAAAAAAAACTGAGAGAAGATTTAGCCAACCGCAAATGACAAGCAGAATTGATCCAGAAGAACCCAAGAACACACGATAGGAAAAAACAAACAGAAAAAACAGAGCATGAGACTAAGGTCTCAGATCCAAAAGCAAACAAACAATAACCCAGAAAAAAAAAAGCAACAAAAGATCTAGCCAAGAGACCATACCCACGACAAGCCACAAAAAAAGAAATGCACAAAACGAGGAAAAATCCCCAAAACCCACGAACTGCACAATTAAAATTCATTTCACAGAAATTTCATGGAAGTGAAAATTAACTTGAAGTGAATGTGGGTGTGTTCGTGAGAAGCAGTGAAGGAGAAGGGCCTTACGACTGATCGGCAACTTAGAACTCCAACAACGAACACAAATGCACAGCAGCAAACCCACAAGAAATCTGCAGTGGAGAGAAAGAAAGGAACTACTGTAACTCACAAGAAATCTGCAGTGGAGAGAGAGAAAGGAACTACTGTGAAGAGAGAGAAAGGAACTACTGTGAAGAGAGAGAGAGAGAGATGGAGAGAAATACCTGTGGGTCTTTCCTGCACTGTGAGAGACGAAGACGGAATGGGGAGAGAGGGGCGAGCGCTGGAGGGAAATGAAGAATGGCAAAAGGCGGGTCAATTATATTTTGGCAGTTTTTTTCCAGCAATAATAACTCGCCGCAACAAAACGAAATTTCGTAGCAAACGATGCTTCCATTGCGGCGATTACAAATATGAATTTGGTAAAAGTAATATGAATTTTACGGCGAATATTTTCGCTGCAAAAAACCCTTTTTTGCAACGATTTTCAATTTCGACGGAAAAAATACAGATACAATAATAAAAAAATTTTGTGACGAAAAAAATTCACTGCAATAGATAAAAAAATCGCTGCAATAAATAAACAGCGCATTCGCTTTCGGGAGTTCTTATGAATCACGTTGGAATTGAGCGGCGAATTGAAAATCGCCACAAATGAGGCATTATTGCGGCGATTTTTTTTACAACGATTTTTAGCCTGATTTGTTGTAGTGAATTATTTTGCTTCGGTTTTAAGAGCTAATGAAAACTATTAGTTTATAAGCTGAATAAAGTTGTCTTGTATATATATATATATATATATATATTTAGATAAACTTTATAGTAAAAATCAGTTTAATTATCTAATATTTTGACTACTCCAATGCAACCTCATTTTCATCCTTCTTGACTAAAATATTGCCACCACCATATTGTGTCCAAATTTAGCCACGCACCCTCGGAATGGTAGAGCTCAAGCCACATATAATAGTTTCAAAAGGAGACACACCTCATGTCGCCACCATCAAGTACTGACCAAAATGAGCCCATCTCTGGTGGTCATATCTATATTAATGGATACTTCATGGGCTTCTATTTTCAATTTTTAGGAGAAAACTTATTTTTATTTTAGAGAGCGTTGAAATATATGTAGTAGAAAGAGTACTGATTCCAAGCACGAGTGATTATTTGTAACAAACAAATAAAAAATAAAAGAAGGAAGGCTTGAATAATCTCAACCATACAAGGGTGACTGCCAAAACATTTGCATGCATGTCATGCAGAAAAAATAACGAACGAATTCAATCCAAAATGGCCGCATGGGATTCATTTTCCTTGAAGACACACTAAATCAACGATGAACGAAATCATTAACATCATTATAAGAAAACTGCTTATTTATTGTCAGTTATATTTTATGAAAATACAATTTTCTATCAAAATAAATTTATTCTTGTTATAAATTGTCATTTTCGTCTCAAATAACTCAAATGCTCATTTTCTTGTAGTGTTAACATTCTTGATACACTACATTAAATTTCCAAACTTCAGGAATTATTAGAATTGTGAGATTCACTACCAAAATGATATCCATAGGAACCACATAAATCAACCTCCTAATTAATAAGTTAAGGAATTATCATATATACTAATCGAGAATTATTACACATTCATGCTTCCTTTACATTTTTAGAACAAAACGGTAGAGAGTACTGTAATAATGTTGGCGAAGTTGCTGGATATTTAAAGAAATGATACAAAAAAAAAAAATCATGCAATCAAATTCACAAGAGAAGGTATAGGCTACATGATCATTGATCTACTTGTTGAACTCCGATGGGAGTACAGCTCCATCCACTACATGAACTGAGTCAAGAAGTTGTAGGCTATGAACATGGCTAAGAGAAAATTATGAAACTGATCAAAATCATATGAATCTGCTTCAAACTTTAATCTGCTAAATGTTAAGACCAATTACATTTATGCTTACAGAGTTATCATTAAGTAACCTTCCAGAAGAAAGTACTGATCAAATACCTGATCATTGAAGTTCAAAGCTGGCCTCATGAGGCCTCATCGGGCATGTATACTCATGTCTATCGGAGCAGTTCTGTCATTGCTCGTGCCAACACGCCGATTCTGGGAGACGGAGCCATTCGCAGTACTCTGCATAGTCAGTCTCCTTCTCATTCGATTCTGAAGCCTCTACTTCTCCGAAGGATCGCGTACTTTCTCAATGGATCTGTAGTCGTCAGGTATCCCCAACGGCCTCTTCCATCATACAACCTGCACCGTTCGATTCTTGGAGTGCCAACAAACTTTCGATCACTTTCGCTTCCTCGGAGACGTAACACTTTCTCATTTCCCGGCGTTGTCACAGCCGAACTTGGGCTTTCTTTCTCCGAAAACGGTCTTGACTCGTTTTTAGTTGACGAAAGGGCAGTTTCAGAGTGAGTTTCAAAGATTGGATCGGTACTATCCCATAGAGGATTGAGAAAAGAATTCACGAACCGAAATTCTTCTTCCCGGAGCTCCATCGCTCGGGCCAGGGACTCTTTATTCGATTCTTGTTTTTCTGGCGGGGAATCCAACTTCAACTTCTTCGACACGGGATTCGTACCTTCAGACGAAGTTTGGAGACCAGTCAGGTTCTCGGTGGTGAGGGTACCGGTCAAAGGCAACGGCGCCAGCTCCGGAGGCAAATATTCCACTTCTGGTTCTGCCAAAAGGTAAAGAAGTTCTTGGAGACCTGAAGACATTAGAGAGAGCTAGAATTGCAGGGTAGGATTAGAGAGAGAGAGAGAGAGAGAGCGTGGGAGAGAAGCCAATTAATAGGCGCGTAGATAGGGTGTGCCAACTAGGATTTCATAGTATCGGAAATCTGGGTAGTCGGTTGGAGAGTGTCAAGAGTGGGAGAACTTTGAATTGTTAGGCGGTTGAAAGGAAGAAATTAAAAAGAATCAGACTCTTACCGAGCCGTCGTGGATTCGTTCGTGTGCCGCCATAAATCCCACCGATTTAATATTTTGTTATAGAAAAATTATATTTATAATCATTGTCACGTCACATATTATACATAAATTTTTTATTTTTACTCTTAATAAATGTGTAGTATTATATAGATGATCAGTAAAAGAATTAAATAAATTTAGAAAGAATAAAATTAAAAAAATAATATGTAAGGATGATAAATAGTAAAATTCTTTATTATATATTGTATATTTTTTCAAGAAGGAAACAACAAAGGTTTTTTTTTTTATTATTATATATTTTTATCAAAATAGATTGTACGGAGTTACGATTAAAAGAAAGAATATAAGAATTTGTTGTCAACATAATTTCATCGTTATCTTATTTTGTTTACACGACCATATATATTATGAGTAATGTTACATACTGTTGTAGAGTACGCAAACGTCATGCAGCCATTTTAAAAAAGAGCCGGATTCATAATTAAAAAATTTATTTTTATATAGGTCTCGTATTTATTCATTTTTTTCAAAGTGATTACACGACGCTTGTACACTCATAACTGCAACTATAATTTCTCATATATTATATCCTTGTTAAAAAGGAAAGCCTTATATAATAGTGATTTTCAATTAGGAGAGATTTTGAAAAGATAAATGATATTTGTAGTTTTAGGATGTATAAATTTTGCCCACTTATTTTTTTAAAAAAATTAGATAAATCTGAGACCCACATAAAAAAAATATTTTTTTAATGATAAACCTTACTTTTTTTCGAAAGGGGGTGCATGGGGCATGCATACCCTAGGACTATATCTAACATTATCCTTTTGAAAATTTTGAAATGTTTTTTGGGATAGGATTTTAGGAAATGCGAAGGAAAGAATTGATTTTTTTTTTTTTTAAATAAGTTTTCCATTTGAGTTTGTAAAAGTGAAAAGTTGTATGAATATAATTTTTTAAAGAATATTTTTTTTGGAGTTCATAAAAGTTGTAATAATTCTTGGGTCCATCTATAGGGATTGAAGAAATGCACTGATGAAATGTACCGATCGTTGCATTTCTTTGGTTCACTTAGCATTTTCCATAATTCTTAGAGTCGTGCAACATGTTCCAACAAAAATGTATGGTTTCTTATGTTCTGACGTGGTAGTGACACGATCTCTATGGGATCCAACCTCCGATCAAAGTGGTTAGATCAAATTAATCAGATCATGTGGGAGCTCAGCTCCCCAGCACAAGATCTGATATAGATCATATCACATGGAAGATCAGCTATCAAACATTTATCCGACCCCTAATCAAATTGCTTGGATCCCCCAGGCAAGCAATAAAGCTTGCTCCCTTGAAGAGCAACAGTGCTCGCAATTAACCGAGCAAAAGTGTTTGCACCCTCGAGCAAAGTATCCTTTACGAAGGGCAAGCAACAACAACAAGCACTTTGCTTGGATGTGAGCAAAAGTTCTCGCATTCAGGAGGGCGAGTGGCATCATTGAAGGAATGCTCAACCCACGTGGGCGAGCAAGGCACTATTCGATCAAGTCCAATGCAAAAATTCTCATAAAAAAATCGTCATATTAGAACCATCAAGTTGATCACAGAAATACCCATTAGAAATTTCCGTCTTCGACCCACAACAATGATAGTGTAGTGAGTCTCTAATTAATGCAAACGCATGCGAAGGAAGGACAATTCAGTCCAACATGGCATTTGTGGAGGGACCTTTACGTTTAATTTATCACGTGAGTTTTTAAGAAATAGGGTTTAAACTCGCAATAGATTTTATACTTTGTTTTTTAAATAAAAAGGGTGTGTGTAAGACTTTATACGTCTTGTGTGCGTACAGATAGTATATTTGGTTAGATTATTAAAAAACAATTGTGAAATTTTGAAAAAATATGTGTAACCAAACATGGTGACCTCATCGTATCATTGTGACACATGTATAAATATTGCATTAGCTAGTGTGGCGCTGTCTACCAATAATGTATCAATGTGATACTATCAATTTAAAGAAATCTCATTTTTATTATCTCATTGTATTAATATATAATATATATATATATATGATCGATATTGTCTATCAACTATTAAAGTTATTATTCAGTAAAATAAGGAATTAATGAACAACTATATATAGAGTTGGCTAACTTTGCCTGCAACTCGTTGAATTTGTTCAGCTCTTATAGAAAATGAGGGGAAGATCCGCCCATTAACCCAATAATTAGCAGGCGGCGCGAGGGAGGGTTTCTTGGATGAACATGTCTTCAAAGGCTAATCGATTTAAATATTTACTTTTCTTTCTCTTTTTTCCTTCTTTCATTAGTGTTTCTTAAACTCCTTTTTCTTTCTGATCATTTATCTTCTTCTCATTCCCCGAATTCTCTCTCTAGGATTTTTCTCCATGCAGCTTATCCACCAGTTTAATTAGAAACTTTGTCTTCCTCAAAACTGGCAATATCGTTCTAGTCTCTAGATTCTTGTGATTTCATATAGAGTAATGCTACATATAGAGTGCGTAAGGATTGCGTAATTTTCAAAGAGGAATCTATTTTGAAAAAATTAATTTTTTTTAAAGTGAATCTCGTATAATTTACTCTTTTTTTAAAAAAATTATACTCGTGCAGCGTTTGCCGATAATTGCAAATATCATACTGTCTGTCATGATAAAATGAGCACTTTTCCATTGCATCCATTCAAACTAAACATATATAGAGCACCTAACACATCAATTTGTAATGTAGTTTAATTTTATGAATCAAACATTTCCCAACCGTAAAAATATATATAGAAAGCTGCCAAATTACGCTAATAGAAACAATTCTTATTTTCACTGACTGCCCAAAGAAATCAAGTCCTCAAAACAATTGGCAGTTCAGACATTAAAACTTCATAGCTACATGATGCAGCAAAAGACAGCTCTTACAAAACAAGTAATTCCACGAGCATGCTATCTAGGAAATTAAGGGAGAAATTGAAAATAATTAAGGATATTATTGGTATGGAGGATCAGGACTCTTGTGATGCTATAAGCTCTAATTGCTGAACTCCAATATGATGCCTCCATCGATCCCTTACAATGGAAGAGCAAAATTGTATCTTGTCAAGAAATTCATCTCGAAGCCGAACTGTAGAATACATACAGGGTAATTTGGTAAATACAAGACTTTCAATAATGAAATCGAGAAATTCTATCTATCATCTTTTTATCATCATTTTCTCAACATTCATTGAATAATTATAAGCTTTTTTAATTACCATCGTTCTCTCACGATCCCTCTTATAACTAAAACCATTTTCTGCTTTATTTAGAGGCTAGGGTTCGTATCTTATACATGCAAATCAATTAACTTATAACATATTTGCACATAACAAATCGAGCACTGCCTTTTTTTTTTTTTTGATGGAGAGCACTGCCTTAGAAAGCTGCCAAATTCATCATTTCAAGAACATATATTGATTTTTTATACCAAAATATGTGGTATCAAAAGGCCGGGAAACAGATCAGAAAAGTACTGCATTACTGATCAATCACTAGTGTACCTGCTTATTAGTTCAAATCCTCAGAGCTTGGGTCGATAGCCATGACCATCCCCGCTGGCTTCTTCCGAGCCTCTAAATTTCCAGACCTCCGCCAACAAACTGTCTATCGCAATGTCCAAGGAAGCATCCGGATTCTCGGGTAAGGACAGGCTCTCATTTCTCTCAATTGCTACAGTAGAATCGGAAATACGAGATTTCAGATCAGTTCCTTTCCCCCAATACGAGGAGTTCTCAGGAGTCATGAACCGGAGATTGGTCAAAAGCTCCGCGACAGCAGCTTCATTGGCCGATAACTCCATCGGTTCGGAAGGAGCGTATTTATGCATAGGAGCCCCGGTGCCGGAAGTAGCGTTCACAGGCACCGGCTCCGGAGTCGAGGAAGCCCCTTTTTCGGCCAACAGATCGAGAATTTCTCTAAAAGTAATCATAGTTGAGAGAGAGAAAATAATAGCAGGGTACGATTTGAGAGGGAGAGGAAGGCTATTTGTAAACAGGTGGAGAGTTAGGATTTTCAGGAATCGGGGAGCACGGACCGTTGGTTACGGTTTCAGTGAAGGGCAGTTAGAACATAAGCGGAAGTGAGGAACAAGTCAAGTCAATCTGAGAGGCGCAGGGCCGCAGGCAGCAGTGAATTACGCCCCCGTTGTTACAATGATTGTACGTGTATTCTTGACATATTAATTTCTCACAAAATTTAAATTAATAGATAATTGTAAATTAATAACAGTCTTAATTAAGTTTGCAAATCTCACACAGCCATTTTAAACAAAATGGATAGATTTGATATCTACATAAAAAAATTATTTTTTTTAATAATAAATCCTATTATTTTTCAAAGATAGCATATTAAGATGGTACAGTCCAAAACTACATTTAACATTTCCCACTAACGATATATCCTCATTCCTAACTCAATTTTGTAGTGTCATTACTATTTTTGATTATTAATATTCAGGTATTTTTGGGTTTAAATTTTAAGGAAAAATGTTTTTGAGAAGTGTTGTACATCTATCTTTTCCATAAAATGCACAAAGAGGTCAAGTTCCCAAAACCAGAACAATCAATTAATTCACACTATGTACTAATTAAACTTCAACTTATTGCATTTTTATTTACTTGGAAAGAAAATGAGTGTCTATCAGAATACTCGTGGATCTTCCCCCATCCTCTACAACAGATCAGTTAAGAAGGCTTCTGCATCACCCACAGGGCACAGAGTTAAGGAATATTGCAATTTTTATTCAAGAAAGCAAAAACTATAACAGCTTCCACAACTATGAAGAGAAAATAAAAAGATTTGCTACTCATCAATCCCCACACACTAAATTTATTTTTATTTTTTAAAATTACTTTTAGTTTTATTCTTCCTAAACTAATTGAGTTCTTCTAGTACTCATCATTCATACATTACATATTTAGTAAGAGAAAAAAATAAAAATTATGTATAATATGTGGAATAATGAGTATAATTTTTTGAAAATAAATTCTTGTAATTTTGACCCGATCTGAACAGTTTGAAAATACCTCAATTGTCAAAATCGTTATTTCAAGAGAGAAAATTATTATTTCAAAAGAAATATTATATAAAAATAAATTCATAAACTGTCATGTCTTAACGTTGTATGTTAGATAATAGTTTAACTATAAAGAGATTATATATAAATAAATTTACAAATGACTTAATGTTTTAAGTCATATTATAAAATAAGTTTATTCAATTACATGAAATCTTTGTGATTTTACTTTTAAATTCCGTTTAGATGTTGAATTGAGCTGAGATGAATTAAGTTCTTTATAAATAATAATGAGTTGAAATTGTAGAGTGAGCTTTATGAGGCCCACTTAAGACGAGTTTATATGTGTTTGGATGTTAAAATGAATTTAGATGTATTTAAGAGAAGTTAAAAAAGGTTGTGGATTCTGCATGTAAATATGTATTGAGTTGAAAAAAATTATGAATTTTACGTATAAAGAGGTTTTAAGTTGAAATGAATTTAATGATTTAAAAATTAATTATTTAGATGTTAGATTCAGTTTAAAATTAAATTGGACTGAATTGATAATCTAAGTTACAAACGGACCGTAATAACAATTCTTGACCTTTCAAGAAACAATTCTCGAAGAAGTTTTCTGTTATTGCATTCTCTGGAAACTTCTGAATGGCTCAAGACTACATAAACCAGAGATAATGCTTCAAAATCCTCAAGAAAAGCACATTCTCTGTACCTCGTGAAAATCCAAGAAAGATGGTTATTATTTGTACCTGATTACTGTTCAAACCATAACTGATCCGTAGTCTGAAGCCTGATCTCCATTTACCGAAGAATCGAATTTTTTCTCGTTGGACCCGTTGTGATCTGGAGCGTCTTCTTCCTCCTTAGAATCGCGTGTTTTCTCATTGGATCCGTAGTCGTCTGCGCCCCCAACGGCCTCTTCCATCATAATATCCCCAGACCGTTCGGTTCCCGGACTGCCCACAAAATGTCAGCCGCGTGCTCGCAAACGAACACATTCTCATTTTCCAGCTTTGAAATAGCAGGACTTGGGTTTTCTTTCTCCGAATAGGAGTCCTTCTCAGACGGTACTGCTGGTTCCTTTCTAGCAAGGGCAGTTTCTGACAGTAACAGAGCCTCAAGGATTGAACCCGTATTCCATCGAATAGTGAGAAGAAACTCCGCGAGCTGAGCTTCTACATCCGAGAGCTCGTGATCAGTTCCGGCCGGGGACTCTTGTTTCGATTCTTCGTTTTTTGGCGCGGGGGAATCCGACTTCAATTTCTTCGACGCGGTATTCGAACTTTCAGGCGAAGCTAATTGTTTATTGGTAAGATCTTCGATGGTGAGGGTACCACCGCTCACGGGCTCCGGCGCCGGCTCCGGAGGCAAAGATTCCTCTGGCTCTTCTTTCGCCAAAAGGTCAGGAAGTTTTCTGAGGCTTGAAGACATCATAGAGGGAGAAAATATATTTGAGAGAGAGAGAGAGAGAGAGACAGAGCGTACAGTTTACGCACTTATTACAGTGAGATATTGGCAGGCCGCTATAGAGAGAGAGATGTTATTCTAAGCGCGTGGATGGGGTGTGCCAACTAGGATTCTCCTAGTAACGGAAATACCGGTAGTTAGTTGTAGTTTCAGTTGAGACAGTTGGAGGGAGAATTTTGAGGCGTTACAGCATTGGTATTGGATTCATCAAATTCATCTTTAAAATTTGATAAAAAGTATATATTTTCTATAAATGTAAAACCTTCACATCTATAATTCCACATTGGATTAGCCATTAGATTCATCAAAATAATAATATAATATTATTTTTTTAATAATAATATTTTTAATTTTTTCTTTCATATCTTGTAATTATACTAATCATATGTTAAATAATTTAATTTGATACTTAAATTTTTGTGTCTCAATTGATTTTAAGGAAGTAGGCTGCCATAATGCTGAATATTGTGCACTTCTATATTTAAATATTGAAGTTATGTTGAGTGAGAGATTGAAATATTGAGGAAAATTAATATCTAGCTATCTGCACGGCATATAGATATCAGGAATTGTAAAATAAAAATTAATTCCATCACTTTAACATTGGGTGCTTCAAGTAAAGAAACTGAAGCTGCCATGAGTGAAAATAACACTTTAACCAACAAAACTAATCCATAACACTTCAACAAAATAATTATCCATGTAGAAGCTGCCAATTTACACATTCAGAAACAAAAATAACTCAAGAATCAACTCCATGAGGTGCATCACGTAATCAAGTCCCCTTCCATCATTTGTTGCCATCACTTTAACATTAGAATCAAGAATAAACTCAAATGAGGCAGCATATGTTCAACTCAGATTCCTGGGCCTTTAAACTAACGGCAGATCAACACAAAATATTTAGAAAATAACACTTTTAACCAACAAAACTAATCCATAACACTTCAACAAAATAATTATCCATAAAACTGGTTGCCATCACTTTAACATTAACTTGCTGCCACCATCACACAAGCATGTCAAACTTAACAAATATGTTTCAGATTACACCAACTTAATTGCCCTTCCAAAATGGGATCACAATTCAGTAACTTTTCTAACTAAAAACCCAAAGACTGAGGAGAAGTTCCCCTTCCAAAACTCAGTCACAAAAGACAATCAACCAACAAAAAAGTTAACTTTTACAAAATACAATCAACCATTTATGCAAAAGGGATTCAGATTTCATATCCATTGATAACCACAATAATATTAGAAATAAAAACAATCACAACAACAATAACAAATTCAAGAAGAAGAATGAGTTATTTTCTTCAATCTGTTTATCTTTGATTTATGTTAATTATCTTTGTGACTTTGAACTATATATATATAGCTATAATACATATAGCATTTTATGATCCATTTCATGTTAATATTTTCATATATTGTAATACATACTTCCTGTCTTTTCTTTTGGACATGCTATTTTTTAGAGCAGGTTTGTACCAATATACTAGTTTCATTGGAGCCACTAATGAAGCCACTAATTTATTTCCTTGCAGGTTTGTACAATAACCCCATTTTATTTCCTTTACTACTGGAATCAAGCCAATAATTTTTCAAAATGCTAAAGATGCTTCCAAATGCATTATATTAATTTGCAAACAAATAGTTTAAGTAGCTAAAGAATTTCGAAGCTTCCAAATTCTTTTTCTATATTTGTATAGACAAAATGTTAAACTATCCTAAAAAAGCTGTTAATGTATACAAGCCGAGAATCATACCACTTGTTTGACAATTTGCAACACTGAGTGCGCCTGAAAATCAGCCAAAAAAAAAATGAAATCAAAGTCAGTAAAATGCATGTGTTCACCGAGAGCAAAAGCCCCCATCGGGGCTGACCAATTCCATTTCTTCTTCAAACTAGGGTTGCAGAACATTTGAGGGGAATAAGTGAAGCATTGTGTGAAAGGAGAGGAAGTGAAGCAAGAACCTGAAAGGAGAGAAACCAGTGTGGCTTTGCTCTGCTTCTGCGTGAAGGATAGACGCTGAGACGAAGAATAGGGCACTGGCACTACGAAAACGAGAGAAAGAGAGAAAGGGGACGGCGCGCCTATGGAGGTGATGGAGACCCTCTGAAACCCCAGTGGACGAAGATGAACTGCTCTTCTCTCACGGCAAAGGGAATGGAGGGAAGAAACAGAGGGAATCGGGAAGAAACGAACTGGAAGAGAGGGAGAGGAAAAAAGGGAGAGGAAGAAATGTGCTGGGAATCGGGAAGGGAGAGGAGAGGAAGAAGCGAATCGGGAAGGGAGAGGAGAGGAAGAAGCGAATCTGGAAGGGAGAGGAGAGGAAGAAGGGAATGAACGAAATCGGGAAGGGAGAGGAGAGAAAGAAAAAGGGGATTCGGGATTTGGGGGGAAGATGAAAGCAGAGAAGAGGAATAAACGGAAATTGCATGCGAAATCGTGTGTTTTTGTAATAAAATATTCGGATAGATGTTGAACAGTTTCCATTCAAATTTGAAGATAAATGTAGATTTACTGTAGGTCATAACTTAACAAACACCCGGAAGATGATTCCAATGCCAGTGCTCTTAGCAGTTAGAAGGTAGTGAAGAAAGAAGTTAAGAAGACTTGGGTAGAGTATGAGGCTAATGTCCCTTGATGTCCTAGATCTGCCCAGTTGTTGAAAGCTAGGACTGCTGCTCGACCCTCTGCTTTACATGAGGAGTTGGTTTGGATTTTTTCCATCCATATGTGGTGTATCTGCCCCCGTATAATCCCTAGACATTGCTGCTATGACCAAGTACTTGGCTCTAACAGCTGCATCATTTTCTAAGAGCCTATTTGATCTGGCTGCGTTAGGAGGTTCAAAAAATGTTTAAATAGATTCAAAAAAATTTTAATAAAAAAATTAAGTTGTTTGGATATTATATATTGAAATATTTTTAATCTCAAATAAGTTAAAAAGTACGTTTTAAGAAAAACATCATTTTAATACTTTTTCTTAAACGTATTTTTCTGGATAATGCGGAACGTGGTTTCAATTTAAAAAAAAAACTATCAATCGCAAAAATACCTATACAACTTTTAGATAATGATAATGATATCCTTACTCCTCTTTTATTATTGTTTTACTATCCAATTGTATTTTTTTTCTTTTTGCTATTTGAATCTAGATTAAAAATCTCAGAACATGACTTTCTTGCATGATTTAGAAGAAAATAAATTCAATCAACTAATGTAATTTAGTTAAAAATAAATTCAATTTTATAAATCTTGACCTTTTGCTCTTTGAGTCAATTTTTATAAATTTAAATTTATTTTGAATTAATTTACATAATTACGTTGGTTGATTAAATTTATTTTCTTTCAAATTATGCAAGAATGTCATATTCTAAAATTTTAATCCAAATTCAAATAGCAAAAGGAAAACAAATAATTAGGTAGTAGAACAATAATAAATGAGGTGTAAGAGTATCATTAGAGCTAGTCACTCAACCATCATGTACGCAAATGCAACCATTTGCATTAAATGTACTGAAATAAATAACTTTGTCACACTTATATTCTCTTTCAATTTCGAGGCAGTCCAATTTATTGACAGCTTTAAATGATATTATATTGTGTTGATTTCGATTTTTATTTGGTAACTGAAGATCACTTATATATGGGACGGAACTTTGTTAGTAGGGTCTGCGTTGTTAGATTGGTTTGAATGTCAGCATAGCTATGCACTGCTTTTTAAAGGAAGAGGCTTATGTGGTAAAGGTTGCCGATGAGTTTTCTTATACTCAGTGTTTTTGCAAGAGACTTATAACAAGGGCATGGTGGTGGAGTTGAAGATCTTCCTCTGAACAAAGATTTTGGGAGAACTTAACTGATTCAAACTTTATTGAGACACTCTGATCAGTCTCTTTCCAAAAGTTTTCTTTTATTTTTTAGAATTTATTTTAACAGTTCAGAATTTGTAATGATCAATGGATGCCATCTGGTTAAAATTTAGTAGCCGTTAAGCTTTAAATTATTAGTATTCTTTATAAAATTAGTAGACCGTAAAAACCTCTCTTTTTTCACTGAAGTTAGTATTCTCATTTTGTATCACTGAAGATGGTGGCTCCAATTGCATCCTAGCTATGGGTACCAAGAGTTTAAAACATGAACAGTGTATTGTCTCTCGGCTGCTTGTTTGAATAAAGCTCCTGAAGTTGTTGGTTGTCCACTTCACAAACCAACCAATCAGTTTTATTTAGATCCAGAATCTCCATTGATTGGCCGTGATAGGAGTGAGCCGTGGTGGTGAACAACAGATAAAGATGAACTGGTCTCCTTGGTCCTTAAGAAGTCACACAGCCATATGCTCGCTCATCTTGAGTGTGTTGACCATGATGAAGCATTGGCATCATCTTTTGATTGGAAGGCCCAGACTGTCCCGATTCTGGAAAAACACATGGAAACCAAGGGGCATTATCTCAAGAAGGTTATTCATTGCTTGGGTCCAATACGTCATTCACAAACGCGTGCAAGTGTTAGCCGAGACAATAGTGAATTGGGTTTGTGCTGGGAAGGAGCACATTCTTAAACTCTTCTTCAGACAAGCTTCACAACTTTTTGCCTATGAGCTGTGATTCCAACTGCTGCTGCTAGAGACCCTTAACATCCAGATCAAGAATAACCACCAGTCAATTTCCACACTATTCCCCCATCTTCCTTCCATGGACGCCTTACAAATGTCGGAGACAGCGGAAGAGTCGGCACAGAACTACCAAGGGAAAAAGAGTCAAGGGAAGGCAAACACGGCATAATATCACAAAGTATGCTGCTGCTTTTGCATTGGGTTTGAGTCTTGTTGGTGCTGGCTTTCTAGTGGGTTGGACTGTAGGGTGGATGTTACCCTCTTTCAAGTGTAAAGAGTTTCCACCGAACCCCAACTAATTTTCACAAGCTTCTTGTGAAGATTGACTAACAAAGGGAAATGGCTGCTTTAAATTGATATTGTTTGCATGTACCTTAGACTTACAAGGGGATGTTAGGTTTTCTAACATAAATTCTTTGTCGCACCTCGTGTACAAATTTGATCTTAGATGGGTATATATATATATATATAAACTCTGGAATGTAATCGAACAATTTGTTCAGATGAGCCTGGTGAAACAGTTTGTTTTAGAATGCCATCATAACCAATGTTAGAGATATCTGTTTCAACAATCTTAAAAGAACAAGAAGTAGGGATACCAAGACATGAAAGAATTTTGACGTGTTTTGATTTGTTTAACAAGATTAATATGAATTTCAGACCAAGAAGAAGGATTGTTATGTAACCTTTCAAATAATGGACGACATTGTTTCCTCATGTCTTTGTAAAATTCTACAACATAATTGAGAAAATCAAGAAATCTATGTCTATATATATATATATATATATATATATATATATTTATATATATGCGCGCGCACACAAACATATGGTGGAGGGAAAATGTTCTTTGAGACAGAAACGTCTCACCAAATATTTTTCTTTGAAATAATTGTGTTTTGATCTGTAATGGTTTCGGGCAAGTTTAATAAATTTCATAGATTTGACAGCCAATTGCAAAGTTGCGAGGAAGAAAATCTCGTGTGAAACTAGAGCTGACATTTTTTTTTAAAAGAAATTTTACTGTCCCATTTATCATACATCTTGTTAATTTAGAGATGCATTTGCTTTAAAAAATAAAAAATAAAATAACAATCTTTCAGCGAAATAAAATTCTTTTGTTATTTTTGTTCCAACTTGTGACTTTATAATATTTTCACTTCAGATTGATGGTATAATGTCTTAAAATACAAGGAGATAAGAATAATATCGAAATAAAAATAGGATAAACGAAAGTTTTGAGTGAAATGGAAGAAGGGGAATAAGTCATGTATTGAAAATGTTAATTATGATTCGAATCCAAGAGTCCAAGAGAAGAAAAAATCAGACAGAGAGAATAATCAAGAATTAATCAAATGAGAGATGGCAAATACAAATAAGGAAAATCCTAAAGCCGTTAATAGTGTATTATAGGGGTTTCTCTACATTAATCTTAGCCCTTTTAGAACATCGCATATGAACTTTCAAAGAACCAACTTCTACTTCCCCTGTAGTTGCCAAGGTAATGTAATGAATAATGTTTTTCCTTTTTGTAGAAACAGAACCGGCTCTCACAAGGAGCATCCAACATAGTGCAATTACCAGTTGTGATGGCTCATTACACATGATGAAGGTTCCTCCCAACAATTTCCGACCACGGTTCTGGAAACAGCGCCAATAAATTGTGCCAACACTTCTGAGTTCTCTCTCTGGGATGTGATTTGTTGAATCAACCTAACTCTCCAGTAATATTCCTTGTACACTAGGATCATGTCCGTATCTTTTGATACAAAATTGAAGGGATCCAAATGGGACAAAATTCTCTATAATTTCATTCTACCGTCTTTCGTCTAAACTTACATGCACGGATGTTATCAGGAAATTTAACTGGTCAGATCCGCAGTCATTTGCCACCGATCTGAGTAGAATGAAAAAGAATCGACAAACCAAGAGAACGATATCAACTTACTCGGACAGCTGATCCGATGGGATTTGGCCAAAGATATCAGGACACGAATTCCAAATTCCTTGTTTCCTGGCTTCCCAATACCCACCAATGTAGTGGTATGTTTCACTTCCTTTGTCTTTTGCAAACCACCGTGGTTTCCAACCCTGTTCTTGCATCTTTCGAGCCTGAATCCCAATTGAAACAATGTTCCCTCGATTACCATCAAAACCAAATGAATTATTCTTAACATATTCAAAATAATGAACCTCATATTATACCCATCTAAAAACTTGGGGCAACCTAACATTGCAGACTTGGTAATTGCCTAGGTGCCTGGACAGTGGCCAATTTTGTAACTATAAAGTCAGCTTTTTGTAATTAATACACTTGAATCAACTTCTTATCGAAACAAACCAACGATGCAATGTATATGACTCTCCAAACAACATGCTGGTTGCATGTTCAACCACAGGGTATCTTATCAGTTTCCAAATGCTTTCACACTTTCACAAGTTATGAGAAAGGATCTTCAATTTTTCAGCAGAAAACTTTCCCAGGTCATTGTAGATAGCTTTCTGTAGCTTATCGGTTGTTAGGAGACTAAGTGCATGTTTGGGATTATGGTGGAAAATATGGCTTATAACTTATAACTTAAGTAATAAGTTCTACTATTAAAAAGTTATTTACTATTTGATAACCATATGTTTAAAGCACGTTCAAACTTATTACATTTATTTCGAACCAAATTAAAAAAGTGCTTTCTGAGGTAGACATGACGATCATTTGATTTTTTAAAGATTATGACCATATCTTTAAAAGTTTGAAAATTATAATTATCTAAAACTAGTATGGGTATTTTCGCCTATTGATAGTCTTTTTAAAATTTAAACTACATTCCGGATTATCCGGAAAAGCATGTTTGAGAAAAAGCATCAAAATGATTTTTTTTTTCAAACATACTTTTTAACTTATTTGAGATTAAAAAGTAATTTAATATGTAACACCCAAACAACCTAATTTTTCCATTAAAGATCTTTTAAGGGTATTTAAGCACTGTTTAAGACTCCTAATGCAGCCCCAAACAGGCCCTAAGAAACATAGCAAACGCAACCAAGACTCGGAAAGATATCATGTAAGAAAATGGTTATTTAATTAATTTCCCGATGGATTGGATGTCTTAAATTCACCTTGATGAGCACATTACTCAATTAACCAAGTAATGACGAAGTCAGTGTGTGGACTCATGGATATGACTTAAACCTTTGCAGCTCTTTTTTTATTTTTTGTTTGGTGTGGGGTGGTGGTTATAACAACCTCAAAAAAATGGATGTCTTGGTCTTATGTGAGATCTTATGGTTTTCTTGAGTAATACCATAGGTCAATTGTTGTTAATTATGTTATTTCCTAGACAAAAGCCTCATATTTTTTTCACTTTACCTATAAAAAATGTTATTACCCAATTACTAATATCTGTATGTTGAGTAGACAACAAAGTAAGAATGCAACGTAAAGTTTACCTGCCGTTGCCGCTGCTCCAACCGCAACTTCTCCACATTTGCCATTTCATACTCTCCATTTTCCAAATACCTTTGGTCAGGTCTTAGCCTTGAATCCGTAGGTGGCAACTTTTCCTGTACATATTTGTATATGTATGCATAAGTTAGAAATAAATATGCCAACAAATAACCATAAAAAAAGATGAACTGCATCTGCACAGCATATACAAGCCAAAGTACACCATTTCCATTTCAAACATTTTAAACATTAGGGTTTCAGTAAATCACCATAGGATCCCATCATCATGTAATGACAAAGATGTAATGCAAACTAAGGTTCGTTTGGTAAATGAAATGAGGTGAGAAATTATCAAAACTTCTCACAATTTCCAACACTCAAAACACAAAACACTTTTCAATTTCAAATCTTCAACTTTTTTGTCCAATCATTACAACTTTTACAAACTTCAAAACAAAAATAATATTAAACCAGTTCTCTCTCCTTTCCTAAAAGTAATATTAAACCATTTCTCTCTCCTTTCCCAACTTTTTCTCTCTCCATTCTCAAAACCCAATAAAATCTTAACTCAACCTATTTCACTACTATTTACAAACGATCTCACTAATATTCACAAAATCCTGAGATACTCCCAAGTGTCCAAATGAGCCATATCTAATAACTTTAGCGCAGAGTTTTCATAACTCCAGATGAAACAAAGGCTGGCGTCAAATTGGAAAGTTCAGTGAAATCATCAGAAAGTACCTTCAGTCCAGGGGTGAGCTCATTCAATGTGATGGCAAAGCGTGTTAAGTTATATCTCGTGAGAAACTCAGGAGGCTTGCTACGCTTCCAGAGGAGACGGGCATCCGATAAAGACTCATAATCCTTTCCCTTCCCAGAAGAGTCCCCAATCACATAATACATACTTTCATCCCATTTTCCAAAGAGAGTGGCCACTGTTTTTCCATTCCTGTCTTGAACTATACCATGTACCTGAAAAAAACCATGTTTATATAAGCCAATGATACTCCTGAAAACAGTCTTGTAGCTACAAATATCAAAACCACAGCAAGGAACTCAAATTTACATCATCCAGCAACATCCTAACATGCCACAAATTCTATGATGCATAAGAGGTCTGCTGAACAAGACTGAGTCGGAATCCAGTTCGCTTATTCTTTTTTAACTTATTGTCTTCTTAAACCAATACTTTCATTTAGAGTTCAAAGTATTCAGTATGCTCCACGAGTGCCACATAGATGATGACACTGATATTAGTAGCTGAAGCATGGTGCAATAGACATTAAATAATGCTAAACAAAGGTTCTGATAGCAAAATCCTGTATAATGTTTCCTCTCCTCTGCCAAATTTAGAAAAAATACATTTTAGAAGCTACACTTCTCTTTCATTTTTTCAATATTTTGCAACGGTCAAATGAATGTAGAAAATAATAGTACAGTCTTACACAAAACAGACCTAGATCTTTACATCATCTATGTAAATTTGAGACTTAAAGAGCACCTGATGAGGATTTCTGTCAATGATAGACTGCTCCTTGAATTTCAGCTTACATGAATACTCATGATTTCCCTGTATGCGCATTGTACCATAGTGATCGCAATACAGCTTTCCCAATATGAGATTGTATATTGACGTTGTGACCTAAGATAAGAGAGTCCATTTCAAACTGATAACCAAACATAGAAAGGATATCACTTGAACCATAGAAAAATACCTTACTCCATTGAAAAACTTCCCCATCATCAAATTGCAGAGTCAAAGTACCAACAGGATCAAGTTGAATTGATCGACCCCAAAATTTGCTCTTTAAATTGCTATCTCCCCAGAATCTCCATCCTGTACCCTCACAGTGACAGGCAACAACCATAGGGTGATGACTGACCTGACACCAAAAGTGAAAGGAACTAAGAAATTTTGTTCCCAATATAAAAAGAAACTTCAAAGCAAACCCAAATGAACAATTGTACACGCGAAAGAGTTTGGCCATATAAAGGTCAGCTCTTGGGGAAATTCAGTCGGCTATATATCAGAGTCAATTGTCTCACCCTTGCAATGTAACAACGACAACGTCAAAGCCACTAACCATAATTTCTAAGTTGGGACTTTTCCCAAGGGTATTGTGTTTTTTGTCATAATATACTGAGTTTTCTATGATTTTTCCTGTCTTCATTTTTTTTTCTAAAATAAGATTCATCATCTTTTTGGTACATCCTCTTTTTGACAACATATTAGGTACAAATGATTCATATTGGGGCAAGCTTGTTCAACAGCTTTTAATCACGCCATTAGCCTTTTTAATTAAGTCTTCAGCTAAATTACACTTGCATTTTAATTACATCTCATTTTCAGCCTCTGCTCCAAGTTGTCCCCTCTGCCAAATTCAATCATTATCTTATATAGATTTAACAATTGAAAGGTTTGATGGGTGAATCTTTAAGACATGTTTGGCAATCTCCATATAAGATGATGGATGAACGTGATGAAATGAGCAACTTGGATTTATGGAGTAGGTTGTAATGAGTTTGTAGTCTGAATGCGTATTTGAAAATTAGATGGTAGTTTAGAGTGGTAAAATATCATTTACGCTAAATATTTTTTCAAAAATGTCATCTTGGCTACCCCCCCCCCCCCAAAAAAAAATGTAAGAGCATAATAACTACAAAACCATATCCCTGATACACTGCATCACCCATTTGTGTCATTAAAGTTACAAATGAAACAGAGAATTTTAATTTTGTTATATAAAATCTACTAATCGGTGAAAGTCTCAAGGATCATGTTTAAATGCACCACCAAAATTTAGACAAATTAATGCACAACATAATTCTCATGTTCATAGTCTAGTTTCTCAAAGATTTTAAGTGTCTGTAGTGAAAATGAAACCTTCTCTGAGAAAAAGCGGAGGCCTTTATCTGGATAATCAGCCTCGTAGGTTTCCCCTAATAACGGATTAAACGGTTTGCATATTCTTCCTTCCGTTGAAGAATATCCAGAAACAGCAAAAGCAGCCACATTAAGAATCCTCATGAGGCTATTACCCTGCAAAATATCAAGGAGGTAACTAAAAGTTAAAGGCAATAGAAATACATCAAAATAAACTGATAACAGAAGTAGGCTCTAATAATATTGATCAAAACGCTATTGCATCCATACCCCATCAACAAGCTGAACAACCTTGCCCAATCAAAATGATATTTAAAAAGTTTACCCTATAATTTTATTTTGCTGGGTAAATGGGAGGCCCGCACAAGCAAGTTCTGCAAAGTAAACAGTGTCAACGCTTGGCCAGCCTATTACCCTCCAGAAATTCTTGCGCACGTTAATGTTGGCGCACCCTTTGTTTTCCTTACTCATTACCCTATAATTCTCAACCAAATATTTTACATGTCAAAATTAAACATTCAAATTGCCTCCAGGTGTCCTAAAGGTTAAACCTGGTTGTATTATTAACTTTTTCTAACAGAACTAGAGGAGCCACTACTGTTCAGTTTCTTGCATACAAATTCGCCATGCAAACAGAATTTATCTGAAGGCATCAGTAAAATCACCATGATCACAAAAATTATAACGTTTAACCAAAATTTTCAAACATGCTGATTTACCATATAATCCTGGATCCCACATTGGGTGGGTGCATTTTAACAGAGTTATGAAAGAGTTGCAAGAGTGCCAAGTCCCACATTAGTTCTTTACAAGGTGGAATTGTGCTTTATAAAGGATTTCAACTGGTTCTAATTGTAATCCTGACTATTGTTTTTATATCATTACACATGGTATCAAAGCCAACCGAGTACACCACATTAAGCTAGGGAACTCTAGTATATGGACCTTGACGAGGATGTCAGAGACTTGAGTGGGAAAGATGGTAACGCCCTAGATCCCACATTGGGTGGGAAATGTGGGAGAATTATGATTAACTTATGAAATAGTTACTTGAGTGAAGTCTCACATTGGTTCTCTATAATTGGGAGTGGACTTTATAAATGATTCCAACGTGCTCTAATTGAAACCTCATCTACTCCTTTTAGAATTTCAGCATAAATGTGGGTAGCACTTTCCTTGGACTATTACTCACTCCAAAGCTAGAGCGGGTGAGAAACTCATTTGAAACCACAAGTTACAACAACTGAATATATTTGAGTAGGATGATGTCAGCCACCATGGATAGGGGGATATTATATGATTTGTTGGCGGGGTTAAGGAGTAATGAAGAAATTGTAGTGTTGCATCTTTTGTTCACAGGTGCCACCTTGATCTTTTGTGAGGCTGACCGTGAACATCTCTGCAATCGTTGCTGTATTTTTTATGTTTATAAGTGGTTTTGGGGTTAAAGATTGATTTAGCGAACTCGGAGATTACTCCAGTTGGCGAGTTGAAAGATGTGGAAACCTTGGCCATTATTGTGGAGCGGGTGGCTTCTCTACAATTGCAGTAGTTGGATCTCCTGTTGGATGCACCATATAAGTCTATTACCATATGGAGTGACATTGTAAAAAAATTGGAAAGGCAGTTAGCTGGTTGAAAGAGAATCTGTCAAAGGCAGGTAGGTTGACTTTCATCAAATTTTCCACATTATTTTGCTATTGTTTCCTATTCCTATTGGTATGGCTAAGAGGATGGAGAGGTTTTATATGAGGTTTGATTGATGATTAATTTAAGTTGCACTTGGTTAATTGGTCAAAGATTTATTCTCGAAGAAGCAAACGAGTGTTTTGGGGGTAAGAAGTTTGACTTGATTTAGTAAATTGTTTCTAGAGAAGTGGTTATGCCCTTTTTCTACAGGGAGTGGAGCCTTGTGGAGGCAGGTAGTGGAAAAAACATGATAGCATGAAGGGGGATGGTGCTCTAAAGAGGTCATGGGACCTTATGGAGTTGGCATTTGGAAAACACAATAGGAAGGGTGGGGTGTTTTCTGAGTTTTGTCGGTATGAAGTGGGGGATGGACCAAAATATGGTTTGGCATGACCCATGACGAAGGGATTGACCATTAAATGAGTCTTTTTTTGGACTTTTTCAATATTGTTTGCAATAAGGATGCACAGTTACCTGATAACATCAATATTCTAATGAAACTCTTCAATGAAATTTATCTTTTACTAGATATTCAGGATTGGGAGATAGAATTGGTATGACATTTTCAGAATTGTTGTACTTGCTCAGATTGAGACAAGGTGGAGAAAATAGTATATGGTGGATCCCTTCCCAGCAAGGGAAGTTTGAAGTTAAGTTGCATTATCAAGCATTATCTATTTCAAACATTTCCAATTTTCAAAGGAAGAGTATATGGAAAGTCAATGTGCCTTTGAGAAATATCGTAGTGGTGGATTGGTGTTGCCTATGCAACAGTAGAGGGGCATTCATAGATCACCTTCTTCTCCGTTGTGAAGTGGCCAGAGCATTATGGACTTTTATTTAAAGCCTCTTCAGAGTGGTATGTTGCATTCCTATACAAGTGATTGAGTTTGTTAGATTTTTAAAGAGGCCAATTGGTAGACCGTTCAGTTTTAGCCACTTGTAGAAGGAACCCTTTGTGTTTAATGTGGAGAATATGGAGAGTGTGGAATGCGCTTTAAATCACTTTATACTTGCGATGGCCCTTCCACTCGGCACCGTCGGATCACTAAGGCCGACTTTCGTCCCTGCTCGACAGGTGGGTCTTGCAGTCAAGCTCCCTTGGATATGACCATATTCTCTAATTTCTCTATATCCATTAAACGGCTTATTTCTTGTATAAATCATGTGAACTATGGTCAACCCCCCCCCCCCCCCCCCAGCAGGGGGGCGGTGCTCTTGAGGAAATGAGTTTACTTATCAAAAACTCATGATTTACAAGAATATTCTAAAAGCATATAAGCTGGCCAGAAACCAGAAATGACAGAAATATGAAAGGACATATTGCAAACATATGTTAATCAAAAGAGAGAATCAAAAGAATGCCATCAAGTTCTTACATACATACCTTTTTCCCCCACTCGTTTGCTCGATCAATAAGATATGAATATTCCAGATCCTCAAAACATTTTTGCAGGGAAGAGAGAGGCTCATTGAAGTAAACAGGAAGACATATTTTCGTGAGATCCTTTCCAATGTTATCTTTAATCATAGACCAAAGACTGACACTCTTCTCTTTTTCAACAGGGTCAGGAAATTTCTTACGCCGTTTAACATGAGGATAGTTAGTTCCAACAGATCTAATGGAAGGGTCAATATCATCTTCAGATTCAACTATAAAAAAACCTTCATCATCTGAAGAGAAAGATGATAGCCGGAAATCAGACCCATTACTTTTGAAAGAGCTGGATGAAAGAAAGTCTCGAGTGTCAAAAAATGTATTGTCTTCTTCATCTGTTTCTTCCTCTGCAGCATCAACTCTTTCATTATCATCTTCAGACTCACTAGCACTTCCTTCTGGGGAAAAAGGGATTTGACAATATAAAATGGCAGCATTAAAAGTACAAAATCAACTGTACAATCATGGTTGTAATGATTTAGGCATGCAACCACTAAAAACAAGGCAATGTTAGCAAAGCAAGTTAATTTATATAATTGTTGGCCATCCCAACCCCACAAATCAGTTGGCTATGAGTTTTAATGGGAAACAAATCAGATGCCATTGGTTTATTCTCAAGTCTTGTTCTCTTTGCCAAATTGTAAAAAACCAAGTGAAATGAACTGTACAAGAAAAGGCAAGTATTCGTTAAAATAATTGGTATAAATCGCAAGCTACAGAAAATAGCAAGCAAATTGATGTCTTCTTACCTTCAATAATAAAGCACTATAATATTTGGACATATCTCATCACCAACTAAAATAATATGCCCTGCCCATTTCTGATGAAAGGGAAGGAATTAAAGCTGGACTCAGACCAAATCCAAGTCTCAATTTCCAATATCAACCAAAAGGGTCCACCACATAATTGTAAAATTACCAGATGGTCCAGGAAATATTGGCTATAAAACTAGATCTTGGTAATACACAAATTACAGCATTATAACTTACCACTGAATTTGTCTTGCATTAATCTAGAAGAGGCCTCTTCATCATTGCACTGTCTTTGGCTCTCATCAACCACTGTATTCTCCAGATCAACCTTTTCCGTCTACACAGTACAGTATAATAGCAGTTTCTTAGCAGGACACAAAAAATTAAGAACCTGCCTTGCACAGAAAATAAATTTTCATCTAACAAGGATGCTCAGACTCAATAAAGACCTTCAGATGAACACAAAATATGCTTCTTGAAATAAAATGTAAAGAACTCATAACTAATTTACAGTATATGATACTAATTTCATGCTAGAAGACTATAGTCGAGAAAATAATTTCTGTATCGGTCTACCTGGGCCCTGGCACTGACCAAGACATACTTTCAAATTACAAAACCAGCAAAATTCACAAAGCACCAAGCAAATACAAAGAATCTGACTGTTGAGGTGCAGGTATAAGCCTGACAGCTATCTGAAATGTAAGCCGAGGTACACATGATGTATACAAGAAATAAGCCTTTGAGTAGCTATACAAAAGAACCGAACAATCCCAAAAACCCGGCCTCAATTGAGTCGAGAGGCTGAGGCACGGAATTCTATGCACTAGAAGCAGAGGTAGCGAAAAGGAGTGTCATATTCTACTGGAATGAAGATTTTTAAAGTTCATTAGAGGTACCTCAAGCTGCCGCAGCGTGTCAATGAGGAGCCACTGCTTCTGCTTTAGCAGTAGGAGTTGGCTCTGCAGCACTGTAAACTCGCTCTTCATGATCTGTTCGCTGTCCTGGATGGCTCCCTCACTAACACCCTCCTCCAAAAGCCGCTGCCTCAGTTTCTCGGTCGAAACAGTGACATTGTCTATGGGAGCCAATAGCTCACTGTTGGACATCCGTGGGAACATGTCCTTCACAGCTTGCAGTGCTTCCATCCATGCTACTCGATCTTCACGCGTGTCGGCCCTTAGGTGGAGCCTCTTTGTGCCAGTGAAAATCGAGAATCTTTTGTCGTCTGATTTGCTTTCGCGAATTGAGGAAACCTGCGATCCATCAGAATGGAGCTTTAAAAAAATCATGTACCGAGAATTAAAAAAAAAAAAAAAAATACAAGCTTATCGCATAAAAATAAGATAAATAGCAACACAAAATGACAATGTGGAAAACTATTCAGATCGACACCTAAATTAGTAAGGAAAAAACACTATAATTTATAAGTGAAAAGAAAAAAATAGTATCGACCACAAAATGGATAAAAAAGATACAAACTGATGTAAGTATGTGTGTGTTCGCGTGTGACAGAAACTGGATTATATTATGACCCGAAAACTATCCATATACATATTTATTGCCGATCCGTACGGTAAATGAGAACGAATGAGTGAACAAATAACAAAGAAACCATTGTGTGGTAATGTGGTTACTCATCCAAGACAAAACAAAACAAAAAGAATTACTGTGTGGTTGACCAAGACCTTGAGATGAATTTCGCCGAAGGGCTTGCGGGGAAGGGGTTGTTGCGGGATCGAGGTCCCATTCTTGTGCCTCTTAATCCTTCGCATGGATTCCTCGCCGATGACCTTCGAGCCTTTCTCGGTCTCTTCGTTCACCACGATCTTATCGGGTCCATGAATCTTATAGTACGACAAAACGCCGTCCAGCAACACGAACCACCGCGGCCTCCATCCTTTCCCGTAATTCACCCACTTGTACAGAATCCCCGAGATCCCGTTCCCCACTATATCATTGATCTTGACGTCCACCGGCTGCTCCCGAGCCGAATGACCCGCCGAAGCCGTTCTTTGATGGCTCATCCGGCCACAATCGCCGTTATTGTCGTTATGGATTTGTTTGTCGCCGGTTCGGGCATTCGGCGGATCGGATCTGGCAGACGTGGCCGTGGGGAGAGGCGGCATGTGGTGGAGCGCTGGGGAATGGTCGGACACAGTAGACACGCAACAGAAGGGATGCAGATGCAGATGCATAGGGGATGAATGAATGAGTTAGAACTAATTACCGGTCAGATCGCCGATTACGAGGACGCCGAAGAGACGTCGGTGAACATTTTTCCCGGTGAAGATGAGGATTTCCATACTTTCTTTTTCTCTCTAACGAATCCGGTCAATAATTAACGATATGGATGACACTGAAATTGAAGGAGCGAGGTCTGCGTGCGAATTATTACGGGATAAAAGCCGTTACGCACGAAGCGGTGAATGATTTCCTAGCTCTGGAAATTGTAGAGAGCAAGAGAGAGATTGTTTTTTAGAACCTTTGCTAGGAAGTCGGAGGGTGGAGTGAGCGGAGAGAGAAGGAATCGGTTCGGCAAGAGAGGAAGAAAATGTCCCCGGCGAGATGAGGTGGCAGGGAAGAGCGGTCAAGACGAAAAAGTTGAATTGGAATGGAAGTGCCAGAATATCAGGTCAGGTTTAAATATGAAGCGGTTGGTTGTAGAGTTTATGATTGGGGTGTCCTGTCCTGCGTGTGTCTCTCTGTGTCTGTGCTGTGTGCGCGCTTTTGGCATTTTGAGCTTTTTCTGAAGGGGTTTGGATTGGGTGCGGTGAGTGTCCAGGGAAAATCGTGGGCAGGGTCGTTGTGGGGCTGACAGGTGGATGATGGAGATCACGAAACGTGCGAACCGTGACTCGGAGTTGTGGTGTGAATAGTAGGAGGTTGAGTAGAATTTTTGTGTGGGGAATGAGTGGGAGAGATTGCTTGACGGCTGTAGCGATTAATCACTTCTTGATATTCACATTTAAAAATTGTGACAATTGTGTTAGATTCATAAAATTTTTTGATAAAATTTTTTTTATAAATTCATATAACCATTTAGGGTATAATAGATTGTAAAATATTATTTTACAATGAAATGATTTAACGTATTACATTAAATTATATTAATTTATAAATTCTATTTTTATAAGATATTTTTGTGAATTAAAAATTTAAATCTGCTTATTCATATAATATATATATTATAAACTAATAAATATATAATTTATGTGAACAGTTATTACATCAATTAGTATAAAATTTATTTAAATTTTGAATTTAGCACTAACAATATTTAAATATTTAATTTTGCATATTACTTATAAATAGCAGTGGTCATTGTTCCCATTTGTATGAGTAATTTGGTTATATGCTGAAGGAACTTAAACAACTCTTTAAGATATGTATTTATGGGTATATCACCATCTACGGTATCAATTATAAAAATAAAATAAAATAAAAATAACTCTTTATATTGTTAATAATATTGAGCAGTTCTTATGCTTAGACCAACAGTCAGTTATAACTAGTTTTTTATTTACATTATGATTATTTAAATTGATCATTGGCATCTTAGTTTATGACATTATCAAATTTTATAATTTCTTTAAAAATCTTTTTAAATGACATTTACAATCTCATGATAATATAAATTACAAAAATTTTATATGTACTCTTTACGCACTTAACTAATATGATTGGCTACGTCACATCTTTTGAATATAAACTAAATGTTTTGGCCAATTACATCAGTAAAGTGTACAAAAAATACATAAAAATGACTATATTTAACAGAACTCATAAATTAAAGGTGTGCATTTCTTTTATCTCCCACATACGGTTAAAACCCACTATCTCACTCTCTGTCATTATAAAGGGATGACATACAAATTGAACTAATTAAGAATATATATATTTAGTACAATTATATTAATTAATTATGTAAATTACTATACTTTGATAATCACAATTTCAATTATCAAATTTGATAATCTATGATGTAATAAAGAAATGATAGAATTCGAATATGCAAAATATTGCTACATCTAATTTTAAGAAGAAGTGCTAAGTTCATAAATATATCTATAAAAATAAAATTTAAAATGATGTAACTAAATATAACACGTTAAATATATCTTAATATAAAAAATGTTAAGGTTTTGTAGCGAAAGAATGCACCATTGAATACAGTGCATTTCTTCGATGCAATCATTCAATCCCTACAAAAGAAATCATATGATATAATATAATATAATATAATAAATTACGTTAATTTATAAATGTTTAGCATGGCTGTAAGTAAACTTTTTCTCAACTTTAATAAATACATAATAACTGTGGATGTCACAAATCATGAGCAGGAGTGGATTGCACGTTCAAATTCTTTGGTCGGGAGCATAAATTAATGAACAACAACAGAAAACTTGCATGCTTCGTGATCTTTAAGATTAGACTTCGACGGATCTTATTTACTTTTTTTTATTATTTTTTTATGTAAAGAGGTTTTCGGGGTTATGCACATTCCAAAATTATACTGTATATTTACACTACTTATTATATAAAATAAGTATTAAATTCATAAAAAAAATATAAAATTAAATTTATAAATTCAAATTACGTCTCACGTGAAACTTTCATGCCATATTTATCTTACAATAAAAGAATATTTATAATCTGACGTATCATATCAAATTATATTAACTTATTTTTATAAGATTTTTTAGATGAACATTTCTCCTTATATAATGATGCAAGCCTTGTGAAAATATTTGTTTGAAAAATATCATTGTGAGGTACACGTTCTCGAGGCATCTAACATTTCAGTCTTAGAGTTCGTTTGGATACAGAAATCATGTAACCTCATATCATTTCATCATTACAAGTTTATCAAATTTTCACACAAAATATAATAAATAATTTAACTTTTTCAAATCTCAAAATAATAATAATATTAAAAAATAATATTCTAATAATATTATATTCAACTTATCTAAAGTCATCTTATCTCATCTCATTTCATCTCACTATCCAAACAAATTTTAATATTTACATAATCGTTCTGTGGAACTAATTACCTAAATTAGCATGAAAGAACATGCAGGTAATTTTTTTTTTATATACTAAGTGTGCTTTCACCATAGTCACTTTGTATTTCTTTTAAGCAAATAATTCCATTTCAAATACTCCAAAGTACAATAGGTTGGGGTTGGAACTTGGGGACTCTTATAATCGCTCGCTCCAAAAATTCCAAACCTACGTGGTAAATATTTTTGAGAAATATTTTGAAATGCTTTGTAAATTATGGAATATATAAAATAACAAGAACAAATTACAAAGAGAGAACCTGGTGTTGAGGCACGTTGTGATGGACGCTTTCCTTAGAGTAGATTCCGCTGTCTCAAAATTTAAATATGCACTAGGTTTCTTGACAGTCTACTCCCAAAATACAACAATGTCGGTTCTCATTCCGTTAATCTCCTTGTCGGTACACCCAAAAGGAGATCCTCGAACCCGATATAAAATTTCCAAAGTCAAAAGAAATAAATACAAAAGGAAGGAATAAGTGTTTATCTAATTTTTGTAAAAAATTTAGAGTGAATGAATTTGTGGGTGAGGTTCCCTATTTATAGAGAATGAAAAGGTACTTGTGAAAAGTTACAACTGGAATGAAATGACACTTGTGAAAAGTCACAACTTATTTAAATAAAATGGTACTTGTGAAAAGTTATATCATATAAATGAAATAGTATTTGTGAAAAGTCACATTATATAAATAAAATAGTAATTCTACTCTTAAGCTATTTTTTTCTCCAACACACACACCCGAATGAGGTGGACTTTTTTTTATTATTTTTTTCAAAACATTTGTTGTACGCCCAACCCCTCCCCACTCTTGTGTTTTACAATCCCCACTCTTGTGTTTTACAACCTCCCCCCCCCCAAATCCCGAATTACCCAGGTGACCCATTCAAATTTTTTCTTCACCTGCATCGTTCACAGTCTGAGGTTCTCTCTCTTGTACTTTGGGTTTTTCTCAAATACAAAATCGTAGCTTTTTATAGAGAGATTTGATTTTTTTCTCTGCAATGTGGAAGTTAGAAGTGGATTAAAATGAAATGTTGATGCTTGAGATATAATCAGTTGACCTAGATTTTGGGTTTTTCTTCTCAGATTTTTACTCTACAACGAGTAATGCGGATGTTTAACCCAAAGAAAAGATCTGGGTTAAATATTCAAAATCTGAGTACTGTATTTTAGGAAAATCCAAAGATACAAATTTGTACAGTGCGAGAGATAGAACTTCGAAGTAGTCTATGGATGATGCGAGTGAAGAAAAAATTTGAAAAGGTTGACTCGGGATTTTGGGTGTGTGGAGCCTAGGTAAAACAAAGAGGAGAGGTGATGATTCGGGATTTTGTTTGGGGGGGGGTAAAACGGGAAGGAGAGAGTAAAACGAAAGTTTTGAAAATAAAAATAAAAAGAAGTCCACTCACCCAGGTGTGTGGTGTTGGAGAAATAAGAAGCCTAAGAGTAGAATTATTCTAAATGAAATAGTACTTGTGAAAAATCACAGCTTATATAAATGAAAATCTATTTGTGAAAAATTACAATTAAAATGAAGAAGCACTTTTGAGAAGTCACAACTTCTCAAATATTAGAGAATACATTGAAAATATTTCTAATTCACCAAATGACACAACCCTTTGTTTGGTTGACAAGCGGTTAAGACTCCTTTCCCCAGCATACATTGATTCAAGTTACCATATCACATTTTCATTTAAATCTAAACAACCGAACCGATACATTGAACAATGATATTGGTTCACATTATTTTTATTTTACATCAACTATTTTAATTATTTCAAAGTTTAAAAACCAACAAACATTAGTGTAAAAAAACATATAAGGATCAAGGAGAAATTGGGACTAATGTAATAGCTAGGTCCTTTGTTCTATTGGCCAATATAGTGCAATACGGTCCAAAAGAAGACTTACCATAAATGTCGTTTTCTTTGAAGAGATCTGCTCAAAGTTTTGGCTGTAGCCGTGAAAAATTGTTGTTGAGGGTTTGCACCAATTTTGGATCAATTGTTGTAGTTGAAAAAGATCTTCATCTCCTACTTCGCAGACTTGGTAAGGACTATGTTGACTCAGATTTTTAGAAAATGTAGTAAGATATATGGGAATGGAGGGTTGGCTCGATAACAGTCTAGCATGAGTCATAAGAAAAACACAAAGAACTGTATCAACATGTGAATCTCGTGTTGACAAAGGATGAGTGTAGATGGTCAGATCTTGAACATCTGAGACTCAAGAATCGAATGGTACGACATATATGTCAGTCGGAGCTCCGATGGTAGGCAGCACCTGAGGCACACTCGCTCATTGTTTTGCAACATTGCTTCTTCCTCCTTGTAAATATATAATATGAGAATCCAATAGTATAGCGTGTGTAGCTCAAAAGTAGTCAAAAAACTATAGATCTACCATTTTCTTTTCCATAAAAGTGAAATCATTTAAAGGAAATGCCCACCCACTTATTCTGGATTTTTTAAGATATACATTCATTCAAAACGAATGATAGCTTAAAGGAACCGGGATTCAAATTTTAAATAGCGGATGAGACTATTAATCAAGGTGATCCCAAGAAGGTAAATCCTCCATTTAAAGTGGTCAGTTACATTATGAAGGTCTGGAATTTTTTTGTTATGAGATTACACATATCATTACTAACTTAGGCATCGAAAGGTCCTATTTACCCCCAAATCCTCTTACTCTTTGGTTGCAGGAGGTCGAGAGTGTGCAACGGTGAAACATGTCCTCAACACATAAAATACTACTATTTTCAACTCAACTAAACTCATTTCAACATCTAAATACAACAAAAAATAAAAGGTTTAGAGAGGGAGAGTTTGAGGCAATGTCTTGCATCATAGTCACTTATATTTACTTACATGTTGCTTGCACTTACGAGATTAACCAAATCTATCATTCTTTAAGAAGGTAGACAAAATAGGATAGATAAGAGAATTCATTATTTTGTGAATTTTTTTTTTTTTTTTTAAACTACCCTTAAGCAATTTTCATTAACTGTGGACATTTTGCACTGCCTTTTCACCGACAAGGCAATATTTTAATAAAATGATAAAATATTATTTACTTTGTCAGCTCAGAGGGCTCGAAAAATATGAGTGGTTTTATGATTTGCGTAGGTGAAAAGATTATGGATAATGATCTTAAAAGATTAACAAAATCAAGTAGAGTTGGAATTAGTTCGGAAAAAGGAATCCAAGGCAAGTCCGTGCTGAAAAGATCCAAAAACAAACAAGAAACGTTCTTTTGACAATTTATTCAAGTGGCGTCCAGCCATTATATACTTACTTTTGACGTGGCACTATGGGAGCGAATACAGTAAGTTAGTGCATGGAATTAGGCTTGCGTCTTCTTTGGACAAGCATTTCATCTCATTTTAATATTTTAATATTATAAATTTTTAATTTTAATATTTTTAATTTTTAATTTAATCATTATATATTTTTTAAATTTTTAAATAAAATATAAACAATAATTTAACTTTTTCAAATTTTAAGATAAAAATATTATTAAAAAAATATATTCTAATAATATCTTAACTTTTTTTCCTATTTCTCAAAATCTTATTAAATATCTCAATTCAAGTCATTTTATTACTATTTAAAAGTTATCTCATCTCATTTTATTATATTAGGTCTTAATTAAAGAGAATTAGAAGGACTATGCTACCGAATGCATGGAATTATGTACATTTAGTGAAGATTTAGATAGTGAATTGAGATGAAAATTAAATAAAATATTATTAAAATATAATTATTATTTTGATATTTAAAAAAATTAAATTATTTATTATATTATATAAAATATAATAATAATAAATTAAATTAAGATAAAATATTTTCACTAAATTAAACGAAGCAGCCATTCAAATTTCGGTATAGAATTTAGAGTTCCGTTTTCCGTTGGAAAAGGTGAGTGATATTGTACGAATTGGGTTGCTTCTATCTTATCTTACAAAAATATATAGACACAATTATTATATAATATTTTATTTGAATTTTATTTGACCTTAATAATATAAATTTAAAAAAACAATAATATCTATTAAAGAGTTGTGTAATTTTTTTTATTATTAAGATAATTTCATTAATGACTGAAAAAATATACGTCAAGTGCAAGTGGGGATGAGATTATAGGTTTTAAATTCCGTTCCTTTTTTGTCGTTCCGGCTGAAATTTCTCAATCCAGTGTAATATCCGATATATTATATCTCGTAGTTCCGTTTCGCTTTAAATTCCAGCCTGTTCTGATCCGTTTCAGCCATTTCAATCAAATTTTGGCCATTTCATGTCCTATTTCATTTCAGACTGTTTTGATAATTTTTTTGTGCTTAGGTGATATTTTTATAAATGTTAAATCTTGATGTTATTTAATTAATTTTAGAATATAAAATATATTTATATAATTTTAATTTTTTTTATTATTTTAAATATGTCTCTTCATTCACTTTTTTGTTTAAAATATCATTATTTTTAATAGTTTTTCTATTCTTTTATTATTATTATTATTATTATTTTTTTTTGTCTCAACTCAAGTTTGTAATTTTTTCAACATATATTCATTTTATAAATCATCAATTCTTTCATATATACACATATTCATGATACATACTTACATATATATATATATGTGTGTGTTTATTGTATTAACCGATAGTTTATATATACATATAAATATTTATATATAATATATAATTAATTTCAAAACGATAAATCAAAATTTATTGATATCAAAATATTTCATTATAATAATAATTAAACCGAAATGATTACCTGAATGTAATTTAAAACATTGGGTGAGATTCACAACAATCGTTCCAAAATAATAGATACAGTGAAAGAAATAAAATTAAATGGAAAATGGCGGTTGTTGCTGGTTCTATAGTCGGTCGCCATAACAGCAGTTGTCAAATCAATTCATTCAACGGATTGCTTTGAGTCATTTATTACGAGACGTTCTCGCAATAGAATGACGAGCACCGAGTTGCCATAATAGAGCCGAGGACCTCCAATCCCATATTAATCTGTGCATTCCTAAAGAGGGTAAGCGGACAAAAACCACTTCCTCACAAAAAGAAACTCGTGAGGAAGTACCATAAAAATATCAATAATATCAATACCAATATTTTCGATTTTATCAGTTTGGTTCCATTTTTTTATTTTAATCATTTACCATAAAAAAATCTGCCATTAAAAAAACTATTACCATGTAAAAAATCTGCTGCCATAAAAAATCTGCTATAAAAATATTAATCTGCTATCCAAATTCTGCTATGAAAAAAACTTGATATAGAAAAATCTACTATAAAAATATAAAATCTGCTACAAATCCATATTACAAACTACCATAAAATGATATATAATATATAGCATATATATAGTATATATATAGTGATACTAATGCTATATATTATAGTGATACTAACACCATATACTATACTAATATTAATATTATATATAGTTATGGTGATTTATATAGTTATTTATAGATAATACTAATACTAATATATTATAGTGATACTAATATTATATATTATACTAATACTAATAGCTATTTAACTACTAATAAGTCAGTGTCTAACTTATTTATAATTTATGTATGTTAGTGATAATATGCTAATGATAATATGTTAGTATCTAACTTATTTATATATTTGACTATATATGTTAGTGATAATAATTAATATGCTAGTGGTTACATCTATGCTAATGATAATATATTATATGATGGTTACGTACACTTTTTATACTAGTGTATATGTTCAAATGTATAAAAATATTTTTATGAAAAAGAATATATATTATAATTTATTATTCCATAAAATATATTTATCCTTGATATACATATAGTTTATATTAATAACGTGATCAAACAAATGTTCATATTTAAGATTAGAATTTTATGTTATATCAAATATTATATTAATTTTATGTTATTTGATTATTATGAGTAATAGGATTTTAAAATTTATTCTTATATTAATTAGCAATTTAGTATATAATATAAAATTATTTTATATATAATTATATATAAAATATTATATAAAAAAATAAATATATATACAAACCAGTTCGGTCCGATGCTAGAAAAAGAGAAATCAAAATTGGACTGGTTCTAGCTAATTTTTCAAAAGATGAAATCGGTACCAAACTGAATCGTTTCGGAACTGAACTGAATCAACCGATTTGAGATTTATCGGTTTTTATTTTCACCCCTACTCGTTCATGCTCTGAGAAAGTGGGGGAGAAGCTGAACACCTTAAAAATTTTGGTAGATCAAGCTTCCGAGTACCTAAAAAAAAGACTCCAATTTGATGCTTTGGACATGTTAGGAGGAGCATTTGGTTGGTTTTGGTGGTTCTGGATATGGTCTGTCAATGGTGTGTAGTATGTAATTACCACTTATCTAAAAAATTTAAACTGATGAAAAAATGTATATTTTATTATTTATTTTATATCTTAATACTCTCATTCATGTATGAGCTACACTCTCTTTCAATAGATGGTCTAACACATAAGAATATTTAATTAAATATAATAGAATGTAAAGTCATAATTCGAAATAAATTTTATTATTTATTTTATATAATCACACGTGTGCCAGTGAGTAAGTTGCGGTGGGTGCTTGGTTAGCAACATAATAGAGAGGTGAAACGGTAGGGATGGCACATGAGGTCCATGCACTCTAGAGTCATGTGTGTCTCACGTGCTCGTTGTTTGGGGATAAGACTGGTGTCAGCATAATGCAAACGAAGAGAATAGTTGATAGAGCTATCAAGCCACGTGCTAGTTGAGGGATTTAAACGGAAGAAGATCGAGGCTAAAAACCTTCATAAAATATCTTGAGTATGTGAAAAGAAAAAGGTGTGGTTTAAATGGAATAGAAGAATGATTAACTGGAAACTAAGGTTAATATTGAAGAGAGGAGAGAAATGAGGAGATATATGCAACTCCTCCAACTACCTCGATGGTATTCCTGTTCAGAAGGTTGGGATTACAAAGTCTCTCATTATTTCTGAGAGGAGACCTGAATTAAAATGGAGAGACATCTCAAATTTAATCTTAAATATGAGAAATTTTTTTAATTTTTTTTATAAAAATAAAACAATAAAGATAAGTATTATAATTTATACCTGATGACATGTACACTTACGTGCCGTGTCAACCTTAGCGTGGGATTATCATTATTGAAATAAAAGAACATATATAAAAAGCAAAGAAGAGGAAAAATATAGTTTTAAAAGAAAAAGAAACTGAAGATGCAGCACGCAGCACGCAGCCCCTTGGTGACGAGTTGGGGAGGGGCCTATATTTGCATAGGCCTAAATAGAGAACACGTGTTGAGAGGTCACTTTCGGTCTGAGATAATGAAAAGAGATAAAAATGAAGCACAGAGAGACAGCACTGCATGTTAAGATGTACCAGAGGGCAGAGGATCACGGAGATACCGTTTCTCGGTTCAGGCGCGCTCAGTTTGACCACCCGGGTCAAAGGTGCGTCGTGTTGACGTGGATAGCACGTGGTAGTCATTCACCATGGCATTACTGGGGAGCCGTCCTCGTCAACCGTTGGAGAAGAGATGCTTGAATTTCTGATCTTTGGCTGCGAATCGACGTACGGTCTGGTTTCTCAGTACTCGCAGAGATGCAGACGATAGATTCATGACTGAAGAAGAAGACCGTAATCCAATTTTCTTTTCTTTTTTCCCCCGAAGTTGCCAATTTTGGACTTGAGATATAAATCCATTTTAAGCTGTCTTTTGTGTCATGCGTGGGTTGTAAATGTAATCGGTCCCGACGGACCGAAAATCATTTTTACGGACAGAATCGTTATATCGGTCTGGTCCGATCTATGAATATTTTTTTATATTATATATATAGTTAATGAAATTAAATAATCTCTTTAATATTTTATATATAATTAATTAATATTAAATAATTTCATTATAGATATATAGTTAATTGTAATTATTTAGATAAAAATTACATAATTAATTTATATAATTATTATATAAAATAATATTATATATACATTTGGTCAGTTGATCTAAAAAAAATACACTTCAAGACTGGTTAATAAGACTATCAGTTCGATCCAATCCTCTTATAGCCCTAGTCATGCGTGCCTTCTTTTTTTCTTTTTCTTTTTTTTTTGCTTTTTTCTTTTAATTTTGTATAAGTGATGTGCGCCTTCTAGTAAACGCTTTTATTTGATCAATATTTTGAACAATATATTTGTGTTTTTATCTAATTTTTCACATTTGGATAGGGAGAAAAGGTTTTGAGATGGGGTTTTATGAAAGTGAACAAGAAATATAAGTTGTTTGCATAAAAAGATTTTGAGATATCTTGTAGATTGGGATTTATGAAAGTTGTTTGCATAAAAAGTTTGTTTGGATATTAATTTTAGGAAAATGATTTCTGTAGTAGTTCTTATGGGGCACAAATCTCACATATTTTTTTTGAAAAAAATGGAGAAATATGAGACTTCTATGAAAAAATATATTAGATGAAAATTAAAAAATTAAAAATATTTGTGTTTAGTAGATAAATCTCTCTCGAGTGTTTCTAGTTTTGCTTTGCTCAAAATACATGTAGCCATACTTATTTTTTCTACAAGATTTTCCATCAACTCATTTATATTCTGTTTGCTCTAACTCATTTAAAAAATTGTCACGGGTCATTTGATTATGTAAAAAGCAAATAAAATTTTTATAAAAAGAAATTTTATTTGCAATCCTGAGTGAGAAACTGCATGTGTAGTCCATTGATGAATATGGATAGAAGAGGAAAAAATTCATTTTAAAAAAGATATTATTGTAATTTTAATTTTTTTTTAAAATATAACTATATGGACTTGAATGAATAGTCCCCATTTGAGAACTATATGTAGACCAACTCTTTCATAAAATGATATATGAAATTTTTTTTAATTCAAGCTTTAAAAAAAAAAATGTAATTGTCATATGCTCTATAGGCACTTGTCATTCTTATCAATGAGTCTGGAGGAAGTACAGCTCAATTTGGAGAAAAACTCAAATCTTTTTAATTATTTGTGAGTTGTAAGGCATTGTTTGACCAAAACAAGAGAGGATAAAAGAAGAGAAATGGCATTTGGAGTCTTAGGAGTACAAACCTTGCGCACTCCTTTTTAAAAAAGTGTAAATCTAAATCTCATATAAAAAATTATTTTTTTAATAATAAACCTCACTTTTTTAAAAAGGAATGCGTAGAACTAAACATCCCGCCTAATTTGGATATTAAGGTATTCTCTGATATTATTAGAATACCTCACTATTTATTATTTTATTATTATTTTTTACATATTTTTCACTACTATTTAATATTTTATAATTACTTTTTTATTACTTTTTCACTACTATTCACAAAATACCTCAGAATACCTTACTATCCAAACAACTTATCTACCATTACTCTAAAAAGGATCATCGTGAATGGAAATTAGCTATTGTTCATAAACATTTCAACCCAGTGAGGTAAGAAACTACACTACTATTGCATTCTTACCTTACTTTAACAATGATTGTTAACTTTGATACCTTTATCTTCTTTTAACAATGATTTGATCTTCCCACGCCCACAAAAGTGAAATAAGATCTGATAGTGATGCGATTCCTAACATTTCTTTTTTTCATTTTCAACCTCATTTGGGAGCATGGGCATCTGTTTTGGCCTCTCCCCTACTTACCAATCTCACCTGATTCAGTTTTTCTTATCTTCTTTTGTTTTTTCTGGGTGATTACCCAGTAACTCTCTCTATCTCCACCCACTCTGATCCATAATTGCCTGCTTGCCATGCGCTAATCCAAAAGGATCTTTGACTAATCCTACTTTCTTCCTCATTATTCTTGCAGAAGATCATCCATAAGTACGATTCATTGAAAGTTGAGCTTCATTTGTCTACATCTCCATCCATCTATCCATCCATATTCTTTTATCTTCTTGTGAAACTCCACCACCCCCCCCCCCCCTTCCCTTTTCACGCTATTAAGTATGTCTACAGTGAAAATAAAAGGGCAATACTCTTACAAACTTGTTGAGTTTGGCCCTTAACCATCACAGCTTAGTGCAACTCAGCCTATTGCAACTACGGCATTTAACATCATCGTTACTGTTCCCACAAGCACCAAACAGGACATTGATAAGCATCAGCTCTCCTTTTGCAGTTCTGCTTGCCAAGAACCTAGTACAACTCACTGCAAGGCAATTTTCAGACTGTTTACTTTTGATGTGCGTGGTGAATTATTGATGGAAATGAAACCTATTAAGTTTTTGTTTTTGGTGAATGACTAGGTACCCATAAACTTCCTCTCGTTTGACCTTTTGCAGCCTTTTGAGAATGACATGTAACTCAATTTAATTCCCATACATTTCGATAGAGACATCACTCCAAACATGGACCCCTACAGTGGTTTCTGGCAACGACAATAAAACTATGGCTTGGACCTAATCACAGAAGGCTATGCATGTGGGAGGTGGGGGAGTCACTATCTCTCCCACCAAGTTACACATTTAACACACTCACTGACACAAAGCAGAAACATCAAGCAACCCACATCCACGAGACATACTTTTGTGTGTTGGGACACCACTACTTTCCAAGACACCCAAAATCATTGTCAGCTTACAACAATGGAATTTTCATCCCCAGCACATAGGAAGAAGAAATCTTAATCCTGCATGTTTAGACACTTGACAGGGATTAAAAAAAATTGGTACATGTCATGTCTTCAACACCAATGAAAGCCCTCGCAACAAACTACTTATGACATGTAGGTCATAAATCATAATGGAGTCCATCAATCAGTCGACACATCCAAATTGAACATATACCTGAGTGCATCTTGAAACATCAGTACAACCTAAAAGCTATGGCACCCAACTAATCACAAGACAAATTATTCAAAGAACTTAGCTCATAGCTATCAACAGAGAAACAAGAAGTCCTACAAATGAATAATTATCTGCGGCAAATATGATTCCACCTGTACCGGATGTCAAATATATGACTTGATATATTTTTATTTTGGTAAACAGCTGTTCAAAGAATTGTACAACGGTTGTAATTCAGGAAATCTTACCTAATTAAATTTAAGTATAGCTAAAAGGTTTCTTTGGAAAAAATAGGTGCGCCAAAAAGGAGAAAAAAATAGGACAACGGATATGATCAAATATGCACACGTTTGAGGCCTATAGTTGCTTCCATTTGAAGGTGCTTCTTCAGTCAAGTTTTCTTCTAACCAGTCCTTTGAAGAAGTCAAAACTGAAGCCACAAAATAAATAAAAGCATAATCTATAATCATATATTTTCTGTAACATGGATCAAGAACCATAGCATCTCAAGATAAAACCACAAATTAAATTGCCAACTGTTACGGGGTACTCTAGAGACATACTTAAAATTCATATTAAGGGATGTATGGCTTAAGGAGACTAATACATACACATGCATATTTGAGCAAGGGAATATAAGCATAATTAGGCAACACTTTTAAATTATTTGCAAGAATAGAAAAAGTGTAATTAATACATTGCTTGAGATGCTTTTTTACTTTTTAAGGTTTTGGTATGAAAAATGTTATAAAATATGCGAGTTGTGCCCCAAGGTTTTATCCAGGGTTGACCAGTACAAGAATGGAAAGCTATGGGAGGCCAGTGGTAGAAAATTATAAACCCAAACCATATCTAAGATCTTAGGTTGGGCCTCTATGACAAACAAATGTGTCACGGGTGCCTGAGCAAGGCCTTGAAGTGCTGGAGGTCGGTGGTAGAGGTCTGCTGTTGAGGGAAGCTTCAACGATATCAACAGTCGAAGGTGAAGATGAAGAATAAAGAAGTTAATGAAATGATTCGTTTCTGTAGAGAAGGGAAGTGTGCGTTTTATGTGTATCTTGCGTTTTGGAGTAGGGTTTTGTTTTAATGATACGATGCGTTTAGCTTGTAATAAGAGTGTGTTGTGTTTTACTTTTGGTTCAGTGCGTTTTGGGAGGGATTGTAGTATTCTGTGGCTTTATAAGCAGGAGGGAAGGAAGAAGGCAGTTGATGAATCTTGGAAGTTCTGTTCTTGGAGGTTGAGAATTCCTCGAAAATTCTCTGCAAGATTTATGAATGGAATCTTGTTCAGTCTCATTCTCTGAGTTGGTGTTTTCTTGTGACTAGTGGTGTGGGTTTTTGTTATTCTTGCAGTTCTGGAAGTGGAAGCTTACACCAATGACTGTATAAGACAACACACTGTACTGAGTCTACTGACCCATGTATTCTCCGATTTTTTTTTTTTTCATAGCTAATAACAATCTCTAGAATACCATTAAAACACAATACCTATTGCCGTCAGGATGAAGCTCGTACATTTGATTGTCATCACCAATGGCTAATAAATATCCTGAGGATGTCAAACCCTACACATAAGAGAATTAAATGTTTTAAAAAAACAATATTCCTATTTCTGGCGCACATACTGAAATGAAGTTCAATCTGAACTACTGAGTATCCCCCTTGAAATGAAGAGGCACAAAAATTGGTATTGAACATACTCAAAAGTTGTATGATATTGCAATTGAGTTTCAGCCGCATCACTGGCAACCTCATTTATATTCAAGAATTTCATTCGTTCTTTTAATTTGATGTAGAAGATCTAGGATCAAAATTGAAACTCTACTGAAAATCTGATTAGGGTCTTCAAGAACCAATTGTAAAAGTGTAATCTAACAAACTATGAAAAACAGCAGTAGCACAACCTAGTTTTTAATATAAGTAGCCATAGTGCAACTTTTTGGAAGTTGGATGGGAGAATGTGTTTATTTTATTACTTTGGGGGGGCAAGGTGCAAGTTGGAGGGTAGAAAGTATATTTTCCCCAAATAAAATTTGTCAATATTTTACACTAGCATGTGAATCACAAGTCACAAACATTTATGGAAGTTGCACAATACTAAAACCTTCTATATGTAATTAAATGTTTTTACAACAAAAATAACTTTTTATTGTTTATTGGGCTTCTGCTCTTTCTTTTATAATTTGTCTATTTTGGACCCATGCCTGCAAATAATGTGATAGGCTGATTTTGTGAGCATATGAATCACAATTCACTAACGATAGTGGAATTCACAAAATGTCTCAAACCTTCAATGTTCAAACGTTTCATTGATTTATATTTTAGATTTTAACAACCATATTGATACATTTTGCAATGTTACTAAATCCAATTGAACTGGATTGAAGTGGACAAGTTTTTTGCTCAAATCAGAATCTATGCCTTGAAGTCCCAAGTTTGATGAAGTTTAAAATATTCTTTCAGCTTTACACAACAGGAACGAACACAAAAAATTTCTATCTGCACATGCCTGAATCTCCCATTTTACGTACCACATATTATCAAGCATGTAGGAAGCCTTTAAATTCATCATACCTGAATAGTAACCACATTTTCAACCACTTGGTCCTCATTCTTTTCCTGTAAAATTACTCTTTGTCCACTGCATGCAAATACACAAAAGAGAAAAATCATGAGTTTAAGCTTTTAGGAAAATATCATTGCATAAGATGTAAATGTAAAACAGAATTTAAAAATGTATAATGACGTCACAACTAAAACAAGAAGCTCTGGCTTGTTTGTCATTAATTATACTAGAACACATTATTTGTACTCTTAAACAAGCCTGATCTTTCAAAATGATGGAATGAGGTGAATGATAATGTTGAGATGGATGATTACGATAGAAAACAAAAAACAAAACAAAACATCTAGAAATAGGCATTGCTAAAGTGCTAACATGCACCCCTGCAATCAAACTTCTGTTGGAAGGTGAGGATAGCAGTAACAGCACCAATACCAATAGAGAGTATTTTGAGATAGAAAACCAAAATGGTTCTATAACAACCCGATCCAACATTAATTTCTTTTATAAGTAAAATGAAATTTTATTTGTACAAAAATATATATATTATTTGGGATTGAATAAGGATAATTTTATTGGGCCTAAATTATGTTTAATGGACCATTTTGGAATAACCCACGAGCTATTAATTTATTGAGGTTGCTTAGGAACTTTAATTAGGCCAAGGGCCCGAAAGTTTATTTTAAAGCCTGTTAAGGTTTAGTGCATGGTTTTGGACGGTATTAATGGGCCAATATTTTTGGGAATCCCAATTGAGATTTATTGGATAATTTTGAATAGGCCACGGGCCGAAATTTTATTACGATGGAATAATGATTTTTATTAGACTCAATAATTGGATTAAAACTCATTTAATATTTATGGACCTATATTTAATTGGTATTAGCCCTAAGAATTTATTTTAAAAGTCGAAAAATATTTATTGGACGAGTTGGGCTTATTTTGGACTCAAGACTAGGCCCATTGGAATTTATTGAATAATTGACGCATTAAAATATGGGCAAGCTCATGAGATTATTTGGATCATTTAAAATGGCACAACCCATTTGTTAAGCCCATACAATGCCCAAGAAAAACCCTGGGACCCATGAGCATGATCCAACCCATTTGCAAGACCCATGACCCAACAACCGTCTATAAATATAGACCACATGTGCGCATCCATCTCCCTCAGCTAGGGTTGCCGCACTGTATCACCCTCATGCTTGCTACTGCACACCCTATCTACGTGCCTATTAATTGCAGTGTTCTTCCTCCCTCCCTCCCTCTCTCTCATTGTAGTGTTCTTCAAGTTTAGGAAACTATAATTATCAAGCTGCAGCAGTTGTCGCACAACGAACTGCACCAACAAGCCGATTGCCCCATCGCTACAGCCCTTCAATTCCTCCACCAAAGTCCACATCCAGCCCCGTCGCACTCCTTACAGCAACAACCTCCATGCAGCACCACAACACCTTCCACATCCAAAGCTCCCAGCTACTCCATGCCCGCATATGCCCTTTATTGGAAGCCGCTTGTTTCGTATCAAGTTATGATGAAAGTGATTTTTGAGTGTCATGTTAATATTTGTTTTACATGCATCATGATATGCTTTCATTTATGATTATGATAAGCTATGTGATTGTGTGTTCTACACACATCATGGTAAGAAAGATAGAAGACAAGTTATGAAAGAAGTTTGAAGAATGGCCATAAGAGATGCAAGGTACCAATGCAGTTATGGGTGGATGTGCAAGCCACGGAAATAAGCATGATCCATCATAGTATGTTATGATAAGTTAAGCGATTCCCCTTGTGGCCACAGCCAGTGGAACCGGTGCACAACCCTGCACAAAGGGGTTAAGGTGTGCTGGCCATTAAAGAAAGGAAAAGATAAGTTTAAGAAAAGAGATCAATAGCACTCTGATTTCCCTAAATTTCTAAAAATGACTATTCTTAACTCTAGGGGAACGGGGTGTTACAGGTTCAGTCATGAAACCAAGATAAACCTCACCATCAATAAGGATTAAGGAGTAATATGGTTTAAGTTGAAGCCACAGTGAGTCGTGAGGGAAATGCCCGTAATAAATCAAGAGGGGAGGGGGTTCTGGCTGTGGGAAAATAACTAATCGCCTGTTTTCAGCAAAAGATTTGAAGTAAAAAGAAATTCATTTCCATCCCAAATGGTTGGTGAAGTGATTATCTAATCAAGCCAAATTGCTTTCCTCTACCAGCTCTTGATCACTTTGATGGTTAATGCCACAATAAGACGCAAAAACAAAGGCCACAAGGATGACTAGTATGATTCAAGTTGGATGGTTGAATGAAGTTTTTCTTTTCCTAATGACATCGAACTTCACCAAGGCATGGTCCTTTGGATCCACTCCTTGGGAGTAGACTTTAGATACAAGACCCCATGGACCCGGTCCTAGGAAGTAAAACCTGGATACACGACCCCACCCATTGGAACCATGTATCCGGTAATCCAAGGGAACTTTTAGTACGAAATCGAACCCATGATGTCAAAGTCTACAGCTCATCTCAAGCCCAGCCTTTGACCATTAGGGTGCACTGGTGGTTGAGCAAAGTTTTCGTTATGTTCTTCAAGGTCCAACTTCTAAGCACTGACAAATTTTTTCGGAAATAACAACTTTTAGCTTTTGGTTTTTAATTGCCATAAAAGAAAAAGTGGATTGATTTGGACATATGAGTAGACTTTTCTTTGCTTTTACACATGCATAGAAACAAACTATGATGCTGAATCTTTTACCTTTCACCGAATAGCAACTAAATGCCCACAAGCAAATGAAATATTTATTTTTTACCAGAATATAACCGCAAGCAATTTATAAAGAGACTTGGTGTCAACCATAGAGAGTAGATATTAAAATCTACAGTCACCTGTGCAGCCATGTCTTACGATACAGCTCTTCCAGCGATTGAAATCCTGTAAAATGCACAGCAAAGAACTTGACATTATTCTACATACCAACACAGTTTATCAAATAAAATATGCTACTCACAGAATGACATAGCATATCATCATACATGCTGTCTTTTATTGGTAAATGGAACACGTGCATACACCAAATTAAACAATTAGCTTGGCTATGTCCTCAGAACCAGCTTGTTAAGCACTGGTAAAAGCATAACAAAATATTTTTTGTGGTCAAAGGCAACAAAAAATAGTCTATTTTGTTCAACAATATAACAATCACAACGAGTACTTGCCCTAAAAATTATCGGATCAATCTATTCATCAACAAATCGTGGAGAAGGTTTCCAAGTCACTTGGGAAATCTAATAGGTTTTAACACATTGGCATACCTGGTAATCTACTGAATGATGGAAATTACATCTATGCTGAGGGAGAAAAATGTAAATTCAGAAATACAAGGATGTATTCAGAAACTGTTCTTTCTGGTCTAGCTTTATCTATATTTAAATATAAAAAAATCATTGAATGCATTCAGTATAGATTTTGCAAGAAAAGTGTGCACTCTGAACTTCCTTTTCAACTACCCAATTCATGATGTGTGCATTTAATTAGGGGTGTACATATTGAAACTGGGACTGACCGAAACCAGTTATTGGTTCTGGAACCTGAAGAACCAATAAGACCGTTTTGGTCTTGGTTTGGGCAACTTGGTTCACCTAGACATGACCAAACTGTTATAAATATATATATATATATATATATATAGAGAGAGAGAGAGAGAGAGAGAAGAATGTAATATTACATATATTATATATATATATATAAGCCCTGTTGTCCAGGCCCAGATATATGAAAACTAATATTTGCTAAAATGCTGCCGTTTTATTATATTTTAGAATTTAGATTAGAGCTTCACATCATAATCAATTTCTCTTTCTGACTCTTCTTATTCTCTTCTTCATTTCTCTTTAACACTTAGAAAGCAACTCTGGGTGTTGCCTGTATCCACTCCTTGGCTTGCCCCCCATCACCATTTGATCTGAGACCGTTGACTGTTGGGGTCAGTCTGAGCTAGTCTACTGACTCTCAATTGATTTGGCCAGTTCCCTTCGGTTCGCTTTGCAGTTTGGTCTTCCGACTGATCTAAAGAATCAATTTTCAGCCCTATGCACAACCCACTTGTATCCTTCCTCAAAGTAAATTCAGTTAATTACGAGAAGTATGTGGGAATACTGTACAGCCTAATTGATATGAGAATCAAAGAAAGCATCAATGTGCACAGTTAAGCTGAAACTTTAAGAGAGATGATAAAATTCAACATGATAAGGAGGTAACACATTGAACATTGCAGTGCCATACTATTTACAACGAAAATAGGATTATAACATATATTTACCTTGATCAATGAAAAGATCATAAAATCTCTCAAATTTATTGAAAAAGGCTGCAAGTATTTCTTGTCTACTAAATTGGTAAGCCACATCAGAATGTTCTCTTAGAACTGCATTCAAACATGTTGTTGGTTTCTGGTTATCAACATTCAACCCTATACCTGCAAGGACATGGATTCATGGAATGATTCAATACCTACCACACACACAGCCTAAATTACAGTATGATGTTTTTATATATATGAAGAGGAGCCTTGGAGACCGTGCAATGCAACACGTATTTTATCCAGTTAAGTCCTGGATTTGTGTAACGTGCCCACATCACACAGATCAGGTAAATCACTGGCCTTTCACCGATGGCATGTGGCCCCTAGAAATTGTTTGCACACCCAAGGGTTCGAATCTTAGACCTGGAGGGAGCATAACGCAAGACCAAGGCCCTTACACTTGAGCCAACCCTTGGGGTTAAAAGGAAAACAGTCCAGTTACATATGTAGCAGCATGGTTGATCACAAAAAAATTGCACATCATTGCGAAAAGAACAATCCCATTACCTACACTGACATTGAACTTCTTTGATTTATATGTGGAGGTGCATAGAATGCCTCCAATTTTTAGGCCATTCAAGTAAAGATCATTTGGCCACTTAATTTTAACATCAGCACATGGCAAGCCCTGAAATGGACAATGAAATAAAAACTTAGCATATCCATATATTCCCTTCGGCATTATTCATGATTCAGTTTAGATAGACTAAAATAAGGTAAGGCATGCATAGTCCCAACTAATATAAGAGTGGCCTTCGTTTGTAAGCTACACTTCAAATTGATACATGAAAAAGGAGATGGTTTATAATTAAATAGCTTTTATATTTCTGGACATGGGGTTATTGCAACTGAAAGCGTTGGGTGATGACAAGGCTATCCCAGTTATAGAGAAGCTACCCTTCATAATTGAGAGTGCAGACCAGGTCAAAGACCTACCCTCAATTGGAAAGTCATTGCAAGATCATTAAGTGATCACCCTAGGGAGGAGGCAATTTTTTCTCTCTGTACTTTCGAGAAAAAAATGTTGTCTTCTCGCCGGTGATAGTTTACTGTCTATACGGTGGTGGCAACCTGTTTGGTTAGAAATGCGGGGATTGAGTAGGAACATTATTATCGATCAAAAATGTTTTGAGTTAAAGAAGTTAAATGCAAATTGGTGGAGAATCACTGAGAGCAGCTGTCGTGCAGTGAAGTTTATCTCTTTGGACCATGAATCATTGGGTTGGTTGGCTGTCATGGTGAAGGAAGGTTCTGGTGCAGCTCCTGAGAGGTCTTCTGGTTTTCATAGATCGCGTAGGAATGGAGCTCAAGTTCTGGTGGTGCAGAGGCAACGCAATTCGTTTGGGAACTTTGTATCTGTTTCAGAGTTTGGTCTAGGAAAGCGGCGTGGCATTCTTGTGATACCGGAAGGGAGGAAAGGGGTGGGGTGGAGAAATTTTGGGGAACTGCTGACGGAAGTAGCTGCATCCTCCCCTGTTATGGGAAGGAATAACAGAGGAAGTCAGCCGTGGTTGCCTCCTCCTTTGCCGCAGGGGCATCACCATGTCTATCCTTCATACAGGGAAGCATTATCTCGAGAGCCAAAAACTAGTGGGAAGTTAGGATTTACTTCCCCTTTGGTGATGGAGCAGGCCTGCGATGAAGATGGCAGGTGTGTGTCGGGGCTGCTTTTGGAAACACTGATGCATGCGTTGGTGGAGATGGAGACGCAAGTGGGGAAGTTTCATACTAATATAGGTTTCTTAAAACGTTGCGTTGTGGAGGGGATGCAGAGTGCATTAGGTGATGGGCCTCAATTACAGATCGGTGAAGTGGCCAAGAGGCCTTGTTCACAGCTTGCACATGGAAAGCCAATTGGGCCTCTCCCAATGGCTGAGAAAGTGGCCCGGAGGCCTGATTCCGCCCAGCCAGCCCTTCAGCAACAGACGGGGAAGCTTGACACTCCATCGTCGGCGTGTGGGTCTCAACCCTCACCATCGGCAGTGGGTCAGGGACCAACGCCGATGAAGGTGGATCCGCCGACGAGGTCTGGGTTGGAGGAGTTGGTGCCGTTAGCGAGCAAAGTGGTAGCGCCGGAACTGGGTAAGACAGGGAGTGGGTTTTCTTTGCCGGAAGTTGCACAGAAACAGCTGTGTGTGGGGTCGACGTTGACGCTGACGAAGGTGGGTCCAACGGCGAGGTCTGAGGTATCGGAGGAGGGATCGGTAGTGTCCAGAGATGCAAACCCAAATATTTGCAGTGCCAAGAACCTGTTATTGACGACGGCGATGGCACAGAAACTGCTGTGTGAGGTGATCGAAGACTTCTGTGTCTCTTTGATATCGCCTGTCAAGCCAGAACAGGGGATGGGGTCTATGTTAGGCTCACCGGTTTGGAGTTTGGGGGTTTTGCTGGGGATTTGTTGGGGGAGTGCACTAGTAATGAGCCTGAAGTTGTGATGAGGAACTCTGATAAATTCTTGGTACCCAGAGGTGACGTTGATTGTTATAGTGGTTCAGTTTCAACTTCGGACTTACAATTGGTTTTGGTTGATAAAGATGGTGTTGGGGAGGAGGGGGCTATTTTAACCCTGCTGTGTTCTCTCCCTCCCAGTAAATTTGGGAATTGTTCCTCAAATTGGGTATTAAAAAAGGTGGAAGAATTACAGGCTATCTTTGGGGTGTCATGTGTAGGATATGAAGAACAATTTAAGGCACTTGTTGTGGCTATTGAAGCTACTCGTTCAAAGTTAGTCTCTAAGCAGGATAGGGAACTTAGAAAGCTAAATTGCTCCATTAATTATGATGTGAAGGAAGGGAGTGGTGGAAGGGAGAGATCGAAAGGGAGGGGCAAGTTATGTTTACATGAAGCCTAAGATCATATCATAGAATGTGTGGGGGCTGAATGATTGCAATAAACGCCTTCAGATTAAATCATTAGTGCGGTTGTGGAAGGGTGATGTCATGTGCTTTCAAGAAACAAAGTTGCAACTTATTGATAGAAGAATTGTGCGGAGTCTTTGGGGATGCTCGTATGTGGGTTGGTCCTACTTGGCGTCTGAGGGTGCATCAGGAGGAGTGCTACTTATGTGGGATAAAAGATTGGTTGAGGTGATTGAGGAGTGTGTTGTAGAGTTCTCAGTAGCGGCCCATTTCAGAAATGTTGATGATGGATGGGAATGGGCATTTGTAGGCACTTACGGTCCTAATGTGGACAGGGATAGGAGAAGACTGTGGGAGGAGTTGGCAGGCCTATACTCCGTTTGGGATGTGCCGTGGTGTATGGGGGGCGATTTTAACATAACTCGTTTCCCTAGTGAACGATCTGGGCATTATCGAAATTCTGTGGCTCGAAATTCTGGAACTTATGGATCTTCCACTGGTAGGGGGTGAGTATACTTGGTCAAACGGTCGGGTTTGGCCCAAATTGGATAGATTCTTTGTCTCTTCATCGTGGGAAGCACACTTTCCGGAAGTCTGTCAGAAACGGTTAGCTCGAGTTCCTATTACTCTAGAGTGTGGGGGTATGAACAAGGGTCGCCAGTCCTTTAAGTTTGAAAACATGTGGCTTTTGGCGGATGGATTTGTAGAGATGGTGCGTGCCTGGTGGTCAGCATATCAGTATTTAGGCACTCCAAGTTTTATCCTTGCAAGTAAACTGAAGGCTTTGAAGCAAGACCTCAAGAAGTGGAACTTGGAAGTGTTTGGTCACATTGACAATCAAAAGTCGACTCTGTTGGAGGAATTGTAGGAGATAAGAGGGTAAGGAATTTTGGGTGAGATTTATGATGAGGTGTTAGTAAGGAAGGCCACGGTGATGGAAAATTTGGAGAGGGTTTTGTTGTCAGAGGAGATTTCTTGGCGTCAAAAATTCAGGCCTCTTTGGTTGAAAGAAGGTGACAAGCGTACGAAATATTTTCACAAAGTGGCTAATTCACATCGGCGGTGCAACGCTATCGAGTCGCTATATTCAGGTACTTAGGTCCTATCTTCTCCTTCCGAGCTAGAAAATCATATTGTGCATTATTATGAGGCCCTTCTCACTGAATCAGCTAGCTGGAGGCCTAAGCTTGATGTCTTGTCTTTTGAGGCAATTGACTCTCAGAGTGCGAGTGTCTTGGAGAGACCTTTTGATGAAGATGAGATTTATAAGGTTATTGCTGGCATGGCTAAGGATAAAGCGCCGGGCCCGAATGGCTTTTCTATGGGTTTCTTTCAAACTTGTTGGGACATGTTAGAGGACGTGTTTGTAATTAGTATAAGTGTGTGAGGGTATAAGTGTCAATTGTGTGTAGTGTGTATATATGTTTGTACATCAATGAAATGAGTGAGGGTTTTTTCCATGTGTTTCTACATGGTATCAAAGAACCCTGTTATCTGATAGAAGTAAATTGTGTACGGTGAGTCCCACCAAAATCGAGTTCACCGTTGTCTGCATTCGTCGGAGTGGTTTCCGGTGTAGTATCTGACTTTTGTGGTCGGATCTGAGTCAGCTGTCGTCTTCCGCGCATCACGGTGGTTTTCCTATTCGTCGTCAGAGGCCCGTAGGTATTTGAAGTGGTTTCCGGCGAGTTTCCGGTGTCATCTCCGGTAGTAGGCACAAGGGTTGAGCTCGCCGTCAGTTTCTGTGAGGGCCAGTAAGTTTTTCGTCGTCATCAGCTGTCGGAAAGGGTCTCTGTCGCCGGCAAACAGTTGAAGCTCCGGTGTGTTTGGTTGCAGGTAGATGCTACCCTATTCTCGAGTGAGAATAAGCAAAACCTGGAGTGTGAGTGTATTCCTATCCGGAATAACACCTGTTTGGAAATAAGGATAAGGTAATCCCTAGATCCTTTATTCTTGGTTAGGATAACCTAATCCTTATTCTTAAGGATAGCAATAGGCCGATACGATACAAACCCGATAAGGGTAGATTTCGGCCGATATATACCGATACAGACCCGATTTCGGCCGATACAGACCGATTCTTAGCCGATACCGGCCGAAACAGTGCACTTCAGAGCCGGTATATTCCGATACAGTGCAATTTTGACCGAAACAGGACCGAAATTTTATTATTTGGATTGTTTTTCGGGTACTTGAGCTAAGTTTCTACATTTCCAGAGTGTGTTTCTCGTATTCTCAAGTTGGAGTGTGGTTTTTCTCATCAATTGTGTGGTTTTTCTGCATCCACGACAACTAAATGTGAGTTACAGTTACATGATGCAATTGCCTCCTATGTTGCTCCTGGTGGGAGTGGAGGCCGAGGTGGTAGAGGCTCACGTGGGGGACGTAATGACAGAGGTAATCGTACTCAAGGTCAAAAATCTCGCAAGTGCACTTATTGTGGTCGCACTAACCACTCAATGAACTATTGTTGGGATCTAAATTACCTGGATCCGCTAATCAAGTCATTCGCCAAGATATGATTACTATATCAAAGGATGAGTATGATAAGCTTTTGGGTCGCACACAAGGTTCATCTTTCACAACTACTCTTGCCCAATCAGGTACAACATCTGCATGTCTTGCCTCACACACTCAAGTTCCATGGATCATTGATTCAGGAGCTAATGAACACCTGACTGGTTTGTCCTCTGTCTTATCTAAGTTGGATACTGTGACATCTCCAAAAAGTGTTACTCTTGCTAATGGTTCTCTTGCTAAAGTTACAGGCATTGGATCCACTAAGCTTACCGACTCTATATCCTTATCATCTGTTCTATATGTTCCTAGTTGTCCCTTTAGTTTGCTATCCATTAGTAAGATTACTCAAAGTCTTCAATGTTTAGTGACATTTTATCCCTCTTCATGTGTCTTTCAAGATCTTAAGACGGGAAACAAGATTGGTACAGGACATGAAGCTGGTGGTCTGTATTATCTTGATGTTAAACAGTCACCCACTCGAGCTCTTACATCCTCCTCATCATCTGCTTATGAATGGCATTGTCGTCTAGGTCACCCCCCGCTTTCCCTTTTGAAGCGTCAGGTTAAGGATCTAGAAAATGTGTCTCCTTTTTCTTGTGAAACATGTCAAATTAGTAAACATCATCGTGTGTCTTTTACACCTCGGGTTGATAAACGAGCATCGAGTCCTTTTGAATTGGTTCACTCTGATATATGGGGACCAATCAACATTGAATCAAACAAGTATCAGTATTTTGTCACATTTATTGATGACTACTCTCGTGTGACATGGGTGTTTCTGATGAAGGCAAGATCTGAACTTCTTTCCATATTCAAAGTGTTTTGGAATGAAATTAAAACTCAATTTAACAAAAGAGTTCAAGTTTTGCGTTCTGATAATGCTAGAGAATATCAATCTAGTGCCTTTGCTACTTACTTAAGTGACAAAGGAATTGTTCATCAAACTTCATGTTCTTATACACCCCAACAGAATGGGGTGGCTGAACGCAAAAATCGTCATTTGTTAGATGTGACTCGAGCACTTTTATTGCACATGCATGTTCCTAAACGTTTTTGGAGTGATGGTGTTATGACTGCTTGTTGCCTTATTAACCGTATGCCTTCATCAATTCTCAATGGTTCATCTCCTTTCTCCATCTTGTTTCCTTCATCACCACCATTTACTCTTCCTCCCAGAATTTTTGGGTGTGTTTGCTATGTTCATAACCTTGGCCCAGGTTTTGATAAACTTGATCCACGTTCTACCAAGTGTTTTTTTGTTGGTTATTCTCGGACTCAAAAAGGATATCGTTGTTATAGTCCTATCCTTAGACGGTACTTTACGAGTGCTGATGTTACCTTTTTTGAGTCTATACCATATTTCTCTGACACAGCTTCGAGTGTTGAGTACGATCCTCTACCATTGTCTACTCTTACACTTTCCCCTCCTGTCACCAGTCCTCCACCTCCACCTCCACCCCCTCCCCCTCCCCCAGTTCCTTTACAGGTTTACTCGCGTCGCTCGAAGTTACCGGCTTCCATGCCTTTACCAACAGTGTCTCCCTTTTCGGATTCTGAGTTATCTCGTACTTCAGACTCTCTACCTATTGCTCTCCGCAAAGGTACTCGATCTTGTGTTACTCAACATCCGATTAGTCAATTTGTATCATATCATGCTTTATCTCCTTCATTCTCATGTTTTACCTCTCAACTTTCAAAACTCTCTGTTCCTAAGACAATTCAGGATGCTTTATCTGATCCGAGATGGAGGACAGCTATGAAAGATGAAATGGATGCTCTTCACCATAATGAGACATGGGATCTTGTTCCATTACCACCTGGTAAGCAACCTGTTGGCTCTAAATGGGTATATACAATCAAATTTCATCCTGATGGTTCTGTGGAACGTCTGAAAGCCCGCTTGGTTGCTAAGGGTTACACTCAAACATATGGCATTGATTACGAGGAGACTTTCTCCCCTGTTGCCAAAATCTCCTCTGTTCGAGTATTGATCTCTCTTGCTGCTAATCTAGACTGGCCTTTATTTCAGCTGGATGTTAAGAATGCATTTCTACATGGTGATTTGCATGAAGAAGTTTATATGGAGCAACCACCTGGGTTTGTTGCTCAGGGGGAGTATCGAGGTACTGTATGCAAATTAAAAAAGGCATTATATGGTTTGAAACAATCTCCTCGAGCATGGTTTGGGAAGTTTTCTGATGTTGTATTGGCATTTGGTCTCCATAGATGCCAAACAGATCATTCAGTATTTCATCTATATAGTGATGCAGGTCACATTTTGTTGGTTGTATATGTGGACGACATTGTAATTACTGGGAGCGACTCTGCTGGAATTGCTAGGCTGAAACAATGTTTACATGATCAGTTTCAGACAAAAGACTTGGGCAAGTTTAGATATTTTCTTGGAATTGAAGTCAGTAGATCTAAAGAGGGTATCAATCTATCTCAGAGGAAATATGTTCTTGATCTTCTGGAAGAAACTGGCATGCTGGGTGCACGACCTATTGACACCCCTATGGACCCAAATCGTAAATTTTTGAAAGAGGAAGGGGAGTTGTTTGGAGATCCAGGTAGGTATCAAAGACTTGTTGGGAAATTGAATTATCTCACTATCACTAGACCAGACATCTCTTATGCAGTGAGTGTATTGAGTCAATTTTTACAAACGCCTAGGGTCTCACATTGGGATGCTGTAATTCATATTCTTCGTTATCTTAAGCGAGCACCTGGCCTTGGATTATTGTATCGACCAAATGGACATCTTAGGGTTGAAGCATTTTCAGATGCTGATTGGGCAGGATCCCCTTCAGATAGAAGATCTACTACTGGATATTGTACATTTGTAGGAGGTAACTTGGTTACATGGAAGAATACGAAACAAGCAGTAGTAGCTCGATCTAGTGCAGAAGCTGAATATAGGGCAATGGCTCACACTACTAGTGAGTTGGCATGGTTGCAACACTTTCTTCAAGAGATTGGGTTTCCAGCTCCTACACCGCTTCAGTTATTTTGTGATAATCAAGCTGCAGTGCATATTGCCTCTAATCCTGTGTTCCATGAGAGGACTAAACATATAGAGATTGATTGTCACTTCATTCGAGATAAGATACTAAGTGGTGACATTGCTACACCTTTTGTGAAGTCTGCCGATCAACTCGCAGATGTGTTTACTAAGTCTTTGTGTTGGAGTCGGTTAAAACTTATTTGTTTCAAGCTTGGTTTATATGATATATATGCCCCAGCTTGAAGGGGAGTGTTAGAGGACGTGTTTGTAATTAGTATAAGTGTGTGAGGGTATAAGTGTCAATTGTGTGTAGTGTGTATATATGTTTGTACATCAATGAAATGAGTGAGGGTTTTTTCCATGTGTTTCTACAGGACATAGTGAAAGGTGATATGTTGCAAGTTTTTAGTGAATTTTATTCCTTCCAAAAGTTTGAAAAATCCCTTAATGCGACGTTCATTGCGCTCATCCCCGAGAAGCATGGGGCTTTGATTATTGAGGATTATCGCCTTATAAGCTTGGTTAGTAGTGTGTATAAGATTATTTCATAGGTTCTGGCTAATCGATTAAGTCCTGTATTGGATTAGATCATTTCCAAATCCCATAATGCCTTTATTCGTGGGAGACAAATATTTGACTCGGTACTTATTGCTAATGAGTGCTTGGACTATAGATTGAGGGAGGGAGGTTTAGGAATCCTGTGCAAACTTGACATGGAGAAGGCCTATGATCATGTGAACTGGGAGTTCCTTTTATATTTGCTTGGGAGGTGTGGTTTTGGCGATAGGTGAATTTCCTGGATGAGGCATTGTATTTCTACAGCCCGGTTCTCAGTTCTAGTTAACGGTACACCGGCAAGTTTTTTTGACAGCTCTCGAGGCTTGCGACAAGGAGATCCACTATCTCCTCTGTTGTTTGTCATAGTTATGGAGGCACTCAGTCGGATGGTACAATCTACTGTTGGTAGAGGCTTACTATCTGGCTTCCAGGTGGGTAATGGCACTAGTGGTTCCATCGTCATCTCACATCTTTTATTTGCAGATGATACTCTACTCTTTTGTGAAGCAGACGTCAATCAGATCCAAACTTTACGAGCACTGCTACTATGTTTTGAAGCTGTGTCTGGGCTCAAGGTGAATCTAACTAGCCTTCTGGAATATAAGGTGTCTTCTCTACCAATGATATACTTGAGTCTTCCTTTGGGAGCATCTTTTAAGTCTAGAGCTATATGGGATGGGGTGGTGGAAAAGATAGAGACTAGGTTGGCGGGGTGAACGGATGTATATATCAAAAGGGGTCGCCTCACTCTTATGAAGAGCACCCTTTCTAACCTCCCTACATATTTTTTATCTTTATTTCCGAAGCCTGCAGGGGTGGTGAACAGGATTGAGAAACTCTTTAGGGCGTTTTTATGGGGGGGCTTGGGGGAGGAAAAGAAATTCTATCTGGTTAGATGGAAGACTGTTTGTGCTCCAGTTGTGTATGGGGGGTTGGGGGTGTGTGATCTAAAAACTTTCAATAAAGCTTTACTGGGGAAATGGCTTTGGAGATATTACTCGGAGGGAGAATCATTATGGAAAGAGATTATTGACATTAGATATGGAGCTTCTTGGGGCGGTTGGTGCTCCAATGAAGTGCCAGGGGGGCATGGTGTGGGTTTATGGAAGTTTATAAGGGGGGTGACCTTGTTTTGAAAAACACACTCGGTTTGTAGTTGGTGAGGGCAATTGAATAAACTTTTGGCGGGATGCGTGGTGTGGAGAACATGCATTGGAAAAGGCTTTTCCGGCTCTTTATCGTATTGCAGCTAATAGGGAGGCTTCAGTGGCTGATATGCGGCTCTTTTCCCATGGTGCTCACCAGTGGAATGTACTTTTTATCAGAGATTTTCATGATTGGGAATTATCTAGTGTAGCAGATTTTTTCAGTTTACTATACTCCATGGGGATTCCTACGGCACAACATGACAATTTGAAGTGGAGGGACAATGATCACAAGAAATGTACGGTTAAGGCATACTATAAAATCTTGTCAACACAAGATTGTACTCAGTTTCCTTGGAAGAATATTTGGAGGTCGCGAGTGCCTTCTAAAGTAGCCTTCTTTGAATGGAATGCTGCTCTTGGGAAGATCCTGACCACGGACAATTCGAGGAAGAGGGGATGTGTAGTGATGGATTGGTGTTCTATATGTAAAAAACATGGAGAATCTGTGGATCACCTCTTATTGCACTATAAGGTAACAAAGTTATTGTGGGATGAGATCTTTCGAAGGGTTGATATTGCTTGGGTTATGCCTTTGAGGGTAGTGGATTTGTTCGGGTGTTGGAGGAAGATGCAAGGTTGTCACAAAGTGGCAGCTGTGTAGAAGATGATTCCGTTGTGCATCATGTGGTGTATTTGGTCGGAATGGAATGCGCGATACTTTGAAGATAAGGAACGAACCATGGAGGGAGGAGCTGAAGAAGTTTTTCTTTCACACTTTAATGCTTTGGTTTTCTACTATTGTACTTAATGGGAACAATGTTTACGATTTCTTTTCTTTAATTTCTAGTTCTTAGAATGTACTTAGGGGTCTTTTTGTATACTTTTTGTGTACAAGGGCTATGCCTATTTCTTTCATATCAATAATATTTATCTCTTACTCATCAAAAAAAAAAAAAAATTTCTGGACATGGTTTGAACTTTAGGACCATTATATCATATTTTGATTTTATTATGTTTTTGGTTTTTATTATGGGTTCTATAAGTTATTTAGTATGACTTCTTTTAATAAAAAAAGTCCTAGAAACTAAAGCTACAGAGATATGGGTGGGCTAACATCCAAGAGCAAAGAAAATTACAGAAGAAAGCAGTCGTCCAATGTCCTTGTGCAATATTGAGAATATTGATAATTTCTTTCCCTCCAAACGCACCAGGTCAAACAAATTTGGATCAATTACAAAAGGTCTCACTGTGGTGACTATCAAACTGCCCTTTCCAGCACACTAACAGGTCTACCACCCATTTCGCTTTAAGAGCCTAAAAACATCTTTTCATAATGTAAGGTTTTATGTTTACTTTTCTCTAAATATTTATGTAATGCTTCAAATTCAATGGAGAACATGTTTTCTTTTTGAGAATTTTGTATATGATATGCTCTTAAGAATGTGTGATCCATTCCTCTCTTCAAGGTGTGAAGCCTAGGAAACTCAATGAGTGGTACTCAGGAAAGAAAAATTATATTCTCAAGCCGGTGAGTAAAGCACAGCTAATAAAGCGCTTATATGACATAATTTGATTTGAAAGATAAATTTTAAAATTTGAATCTTAAAAATCAAATCTTATCATTTAAGTGATGTGCATGGTGTGCTCTACACACCGATTTAGGAATAGAATAACTCCTAAGGAAGATATGTAAGATTGTTAGTATGTCATCTTTTCTTTGCATTTTCTCTTTAATTTCCAAAATCTTTATCTCCCTATAATAAAAACCCTATCATCCATCCATCACATGGACTTTTCTTCGTTTTGTTTCTCTTCCCCTTACACCCTCCACTGTTAGAAAACCTAGATTCGCCAACTTTTACATACCTTTTTCCGCAATGAAGCCCTAACCTAACTGCTTCTAATTCCTATAAAGACACTTGCTGTCCAGGTACTCTCCAAGTTTTGCTTCCTATTTCCAGCCCTTTAATACCCTTCAAAATTCACACTTTCTTAACCCAATTTGAAGCATAAGCCTAAAAACATCTAGCAACTGTGGTTACAACAGAAATGTTGTCAAAGCTTTTGTTCTACATTTTGGGAATCAGACCAGTATAAGTCTTTTTATTTTCACATCAAATCAGTGTCAAAGACTTTTCCTGCATCACAAACAATAATCAAGTCAATTCAAAGTTTCCAAGTTTATTAGAGACCAACTTTCCTCTAATGTTGAACTCATCTTAACTAGTTTAATTCAAAAAATTTCTGTTCCACCCATGAATTCAAGATGTCAATAATCAGATGTCAAAGGCTCAACACAAACTAATTTGCCAAATTAGTCTTAAGTGTTATTTTTCAAAAGGTAGCAACACAATAGAGAAAACAAACATCTTACGTTTTGGTCACAGACATCCTTTACTGCCTCAGTGATAGCAAGAGACACAACATACTGCAAAAGAGGCACAGTTCGCCCATCCTCCATTTGTATGGTAAATGAGAACATAAGGCAACCTATTGGAGAATCCCATACATTCTTTGACCGACCTAAGAAAATACCGCATTATAATTAGGTAAAAGAAGAAACTGAATTCCAAAACTGCAACCAACAATTGGAAAAGCTACGAATTAGTTCAAACCTCGTCCCATTGACTGAACATCGGCAACACAAACCGTACCGATTGGAAGCTCACAAAAATTGCTGGTGAAAAGTAAAATACTCAATTTAGTAAACCAAGAAAGAAAAAAAAGGGAAAATCCAGAATAGTTCTGAAACTTACCGAGAAACAACATCGTGCGTGGAAGGCAACCGCGGAGACCAAATGAGGAACCTGCCAAACTGATTAGTCGAAAGACAATTCATGAAGGAATCGATGCTAAAAGAGTATTCATCTTCTTTCAATGGTCTCTCCAGTTCCGATTGCAAAAGAATTGAAACGTCGCCATTGTCAGGCAGCTTCAGAGCATTAGTGCTTTTTATAGATTTAGCGATCTCATTTTCAGCCGTCGACTTTCCACATAGAACCAGCGTATGAGATGAATTGAAATCCATAGCTGCCCAAAAAATAAAAGAGAAAAAATCAAGTTCCTCTCTTTTTCTTTTTTTTTGTAAGTGCATGTTAACCTTCCCGTTTGGTTTTTATGAAAGACGTATAATTCGGAGAACATAAAAGAAAAAGTTTGCTTAAAACTAGTTCAGCTAAACTCTTTTTCCTTTAAATTTCCTTCAGTTTTCTCAGCAGCCAAACAGCAGTGGATGATAAATCGGATACGAATCTTAACAACGAGCTTGATCGAACCTGATGATGCCACAGAAAGCGAGAGAATGAAAGGCCCTTTGTCTGCGTAAACGAATTTGCGTAGAGAAAGAGAATAGAGGGAGTTTCGAGTAGAGAGGAGTCGGAGTGCGCTCGTCGTAGCGAAGGGCATAACCAAAAAAATGGCCTCGTTTCTTCCACCAAAGCTCTGTAGCTTCCGATACAAACGGCTAAATGCGTAGTTGGCCGTTGGGCCCCCTATGGCCTCAAATCGACGGTGCTAAATGCAACTATATAAAGACAAAATTCATTTGGTTCTTGCACCGTCTTTGGCAGAAGGGAAGGGAAACATAAACAAAAATTGGCAAATTCTCGTATAATTTATGAAAATATCCAAGAAAATATCATGCCAAAATAGCATCGTGATCACCTCTATTTGTAGTGCTAAGTAGTTGCAACCATTTTCCTTTGGAAAAAGCTTGAAACCGATCGGGTGTACATTTCTTTTTTACACCCATCAGTAAAATTGCAACACGTGGTAGACTTACTGGACTTACGGTGAGTGCACATCTATTCTCCCCTCCCTTTTCCCTTCTCTCTACCCTCTTCTCCTCTGAAGCTCTCCTGCAAGGAGGCGAACAAACATAGCCACCCAATCACCATGAGAGCAAAGTGGAAGAATAAGCACACAGCAGGTTGAAAAGGAAGCGCCAAAAGATGAGGCAGCGATCAAGTAGTTCTATTATCAATAAATTGTCATTTTTTGTCTAATGGTTGGTGATTAGATATTTGTAGTGTTCTCCGTTTTCTACTTTTTGATTTTTTTGTCGATTTTCATTTTTTACTTTTCTCATTTTTTGATATTTCGGGATGCCTCTGCAATTCCAGGATGCATTTGCCTTTGCCTCTGTTCTCCCTCTGCTATTCCCTTTTTTTGGTGATTAGTGATTCATAAGTCTTTCTTCATTTTTTGTAATTTCTTCGATTTTTATTGTGGGTATGAAGTAAATGTCTGTAAAATGAGAGGAATCGGTGGGAGAATTGAGGGTTGATTTTCTGGTTATCCTCTATTTTTTTTTTTTTGCTGCTTCGTCTCAGAGCTCAGAGCTCTCTCTCTCTCTCTCTCTCTCTGTGCCTACGGCTATAAACAAGGGAAGAGCTTGAAACCGGGCTGGTGTCCATTCCACATACAGAAATGGCAGTGAACAAAATCATACTCATGATTTCTCACATTTTCGGAGCAGCCAAACAAAAATTAAAAGGCAACAAACAAAATTAGAGTAAAAAATGTTCCTGTTTCTAACCTCAGAGAGAGCTACAAATTTCTTCAAGCGAAGTGTGGCCACAGAGTCTGGTTGATGGGGCGACAATCGGAGGAGAGGGAGGGAGAAAGGGGGGGTTTCGAAGGGATGGTACTGGAGTAGGCCAATGGGGGTGGGGGAGGACAAGCCAGGCCGAAGGGAGTTTTTATTTCAGAGAGAGAGAGAGAGACGGGGGAGGAGGCCGACGGGGATGGGGGCAGAGGAGAGAGAGGGGGGGGGGGGGAAGAGATCGGGGGCAGAGGATAGAAAAGGGTTACTACCTATTTACTATAAAGTATTTATTTTTTTAAATATTTTTTTAATATCTTTAATTATTAAAAAATATATATAATTTTATTAATATCCACTTTCTTAATTAAAATAAAAAATTTTAAAAAATCAAATATAAAAAAAATAGTAAATAATTAATAGGAGACAGTAACCTATCATTTTCTTACCAAAAAAAAAAGTAATCACCTGCAGGTTTTGCTACACAATCTCTTATTATTCATCCACACACTACATTTCATATTTTTTTAAAATTTTTTTTTGAATTTATTTTTTTTAAACTATTTCAAATTTTTTATTCACTATTTATATAAAAATATATTTGATAAAAAAAATTTAAAAAAAAAGTGGAGCGTAGAGTGTAGTATGAATAGTAGAGATTGTGAAGATTTTTTGAATCACCTGCATGCAGGGCTACTGTTTATCTTGTTGAAATTCGTACATGAGCTTCTCATTCGCCAGTGTAAAAATGGGTGCAGCACCCGACCGGCTGCAAGCGTTTTCCTTTTCCTTTACCATGTTTTAAAAGTGAAGATAAAATAGTTAAAAACATGGACATCTTTGTAGATTTAGCACCTATAACTACAATTTTCTCGTCTCATATATGAAACGCCATTGCCTTTTACTTATAATGCAACTTTAGTTCTTTCATTTCCTGGAAATTCTAAATAAAGCACATATTCATTCATTAAAGACGGTCATAACATAAAACTGAAGAAGAGGACAGAAGATCATAAGCATGAAAACTTCATGAAATCAAAGGAAGAATCAAGATTTTGCACCATCAGCCCTTGATTTCAGATTATCTACTCGGTTGCATCTGAAAAGGGAATGAGTGCAATCCTACTATACATAATTGGTTAAAGATTTTGTGTTGAGTTTCTTGTCCTCCCACATGATCAACATCTATGCAGAAACTAATACAATGAATTAGGGGGTGCCAAATAGCTTCTTTTTTCCTCCTGTGGAAAGAACCTAATAACCCGACCGATTATCCTTACAAAAGGATGGGGATTAAGCCAACGTAACCAAGAATGATCCATTTCCCATATCTCGACTTACCCTGTTGAGTTTACTAATCGTTCATGGAGCTGAAAGCAAAGTTTTGACATTTGGGATAGCAACTGGCATTGTCGGTCTCGTGATAATAACTGAGATGCCGTTTCCTGATCTGGTTCCCTAAGCAGTTGCTCAAGCTGGCAGCACAGCAGGGAAGCTTCCTGGTCACTGGCACATGTGTCAGCAATTAGTCTGAGCAGTTTACAGCTTTGGTCTTGAGATGATGCTAGTGGAGGTGGAACCGGGGGAACGAGAAAAGGGTGTTCAAGCAGCTGAGGGATTCTCCACCTTTCATTACGGTCCCATGCGAGACACTTCTTCATGAGATCAAGAAGCAAGGGGTTAGGAACTGGTCCATACATAATCTCATGGTTTGGATCTGTTATAACTTTGAACTTGGCCCAAAATGTCTTGTACTCTGAGAAGGGGGTCCTTCCGTATACCATTTGATAAAGGATGCAGCCAAGAGACCATATGTCTGATGGCCGACCACACTTTATGATATTTCCATTTGCGTCATTCTCATTGCACATAAATGCCTCTGGAGACATGTAGCTCAGTGTACCCACCTGAAGTAGTCAAATAATTAAGCAAAAGTAGAACATGACAGTTTTCTTCACAATGTCAAGCACTGTGCTTTAGCTTGGGATCAAACATTATCATAATCTCAATACCTGCATCCTTCTAAAAAACCAAAAAGCTTGCGAAAAAGGTTCTCACTAATGTTTCTTATCAAAAGCCCAAAGTAAACCAAACAAGACAAGAATGATTAAAAAAAAAAAAGTATTGATGAGAACGTGATCATTGCACTGTATGACCTCTCAAATTTATACGAAAGCCCAAGTATGGTCAGAAGCTAGTTAAAGTTGTACAGAAAATGGTTTAACTTCTACTGAGCTACACTGAATCCACAGCAGTATTGAATTTAGCTAAATCAGCCATAATCAGTATCATGGAGGACTAATGCCAATACATATTGATCAATATGCATTGTGTTCAGCATTACAAAAAAAAAAAAACTTGCAATCCACCATTGCTACGCTTTGGCAGCATGAAAAGCAAGAGCGGTACTCAGCCTTCTAAATGTGACTATATGTGACCGGTCACCAGAGGGGCACAAAGTCAATGAGACAGACACGTACCAATTTATAGGGCGTATGCAAGATTTACCTGTGAATCCCTCTGGATGTTGGTAGTATCACTCATAATAGCTTTCGCAATACCAAAATCAATCAGCTTTAGGAAACCCTTGACAAGTAGGAAGTTAGCTGGCTTCAGATCAGAGTGCACTATACGTTCCTCATGTATAGTGTTTACAGCTTGAAGAATTTGCTGCCAAGTAATGCGATAAATAACTTCAATTCCCATATTCAAACTCAGAAAGCAGCAAGATTACTTAATCCCAACAAAAGCGAACTAGTTCATGTATATATTTAAGCAAAAACACTCTTCTTCTGAGGGCACATATGCCTCAGTATCTTGGCACATCTTGCAAGCATAATGCAAGAACAGAAATCTAGATCCTGGCCCTTGTTCAGCAGCAAATGGTTTAAATTCAGTAAGATATCCAAATGACCACTACGAAAACGTAATATTCCAGGAGTTATTTAACCAATATGAAAGTAAGATGCCAATTTCTTCAAGGAGAGGGAGAGGGAGGGGGGAAGGGGGGCAGAGATAGAGCGAGAGAGAGAGATTATTTAAAAAGGTGATATTCCACTTGTCTGGAAAATTTACAGCAGTGTGGAATTTGGGTCAACTAGATGAAAATATTGGAGGAACATAACAGAACACCACCACCAAACAAAGAGTAAATGAGTAACAACCAAGCTACTAAACCATTTGCTAAAAAAGCATAATACTAGCATTATAAATACAAAAGTAAATACACGGCAATAAATAATAGGATCTACTCTCTCTGTTAGGCAATTGCTTACTTTCATTTTTGGGCTATCCCAAAATAGGTGAAGGTTTTCAAAAATAGAAACATTTATCTAGTTGAACCCCACCTGTTTTTCAAAATTTAATTTGACCTTTTGCAACTTTAAGTCCGCTTTCTTGGCCCATCTAAGAACAATTTGGGAAGAGTATTTGTTCCATTAAAATATGCACCATTTTAAAAAAAATTAAGCTATTGTGGGTAAAGGGGCAGTATCAATCAACTTAAGGTGTAATTGAGAACCTGCCAGTAGAAGCGGAGCCAATTCTCATCTATTGTCTGATTGGTTCCATCCATTTCCTTCCACTTTTGTGATAGCATGTGTGCCAAATCAATTTCCCCATATTCGAGTACCATGTATATATAACCATCATCCTTGACTCGGCCATCTTTATTACTCATAGATCCGTTCATGACTTCCTGCAGCAAGGCCTTATCTGTCACCTAAGATCAACAGTTGGTATTAGAGACACAAGTATATAAACCAGAATTTTTGAAGCAGTTTGGTTGGCCACTTTAGAAGAACTTGATTTGTTATATCAGCATTTCATGTAAAACATCCCTGGCCAATTGTTTGTCTGGCTGCTTTAGGCAATCTTCCATCAAAACTTCACTGCTGAACATAAGCTGGCAGTAAAGCCATGGTTTCTCTCTTGGTAATAACCATGTCAAAACATAAGTAGCAAGTTTTTTGTCTGTATACATGATTATAGATGCCCTAAAGGAGACTGAACATAGCAATATCTAACATCAATGACTTGCATATTGTTATAATTGACAATTGTATATTGGAAGTGAGTACCTCATGGTCAATAAGCTGTATAATGTTGTTCTTTCCTTTCAACTTATTTAAATACCCAATTTCTTGACAGAACCCAAATGCAGTGGCATAATCGCGGCCTTTGAGTTTTATTTTTTTTAATGCATAGATCGTACAGTCTGCTGAAATCACTTTGTGGACTTCACTGCTTCCTCCACTACCTATCTTTCCAAGCCTTTGATAGAGCTTGCCATTGACTTTGAAGAACAAGTCAGGATCATAATTCCGTTTACGAGGAGCTGATGTACCTTTCCCACTTGCAATTCTTTCTTGTTTTTCTGATTTAGAAGACTCCAATTTCGCATTTGAAGATGTGCTTTTGGACAAGGGAGGTTGAGATTGTACATTGGTGACATCACCAGCATATCCTTTTGTTGACTTATCATCAAGAAGAGAAGGATTTTCGGGAGCATTACTTTCCTTTGGCACTCTGTTTTGTTGCTCCTTGGACGGGTCATATTCCTTCACTTCCATTTGGAAATCCGTGGCAGAGTTAGAAGCTTTGGCTGCTATCGATATCTGGCCAATTAACATTCCAGAGGTGTCCTTTGGTGAAGGATTTGACAGCTTCACCATATTTCCTTGACTTGCAGAAGAAGCATTCTTGTTAAAATCTCCCAAAGATTCTACGGCCACATGAGAACTGCTGTCTCGATGCAAATGAGAGCTACAGGTTGTTAAATTAAGTATGGGTGCTGAGGTTGAATGGACAGATGTGGTGGTAGCACAAGATGGCCCAACAACTGACGACTGAGTAGCAGGCTGGCTTAAGAAGTTCTTGAACTGGTGCAGCTGATCCTGAACAGCCGTGGTTCTCTTTGCCAACAAAGAAGTAATCCCACCATCAGATCTCAAACTAATCTCTGATTCTGTGTTCTGAAAATTCCGGTTCTTTGAGTCATGATTAACAATGGTCGATGCCTCCACTTGACTGCTTGCAATCCATTCCATTTCTGTCAATGCAAGTGAACCCATATGAGATGATAAGTTCTCCAATCCAATGGCCATTCCTTCATCGGCCCCTGCATGTGAAAGAGGAGAAAAGTACATTGTGGTGCATGGTGACAAACTCAGGAATTATGCAGCACAAGCAATGATTCAGAAAAATTTGTCACAATGTCACCCTGAAAGCTTCCATAAATGCATTAAAACAGAAACTGGATTCCAAGCAATTTAAAAAGAGAAGGGACAAGCAAATACCCTGGGAGATGGCATTGCTTCTAGTTGAAGACAAGACTTTTTTCTGACCACCAGGGTCTTGAGATTCTCCACTTAATGAAGCCATTGGATCATTATCCTGACAACCAGTAATGGGCTTGGGTTGATCTCTCCGTGCATCAAATTGATGCAAGCTCTCGTCAAACGTTTTGGTAGTAGTGCCCAAAATGGAAGGTGGAGTAATGGATGCATCTTCTTGGGTTTCCCCCATAACAGTGGCTGTGCTTTTAGTTCCTGCAATTGAGTCCTTTGCCATGTGACCCAGGCTCAATGAAACCACATCCTGAGACTTCTTAGTATCTAACATTGGACCCACGTTAGAAGCCGAACTCCTTGACCCTTCTCGTTGGGGAACCAATATCCGCCTAGGCCTTAAAATGTCGGACTGCCCTGTGCCTGAAACTTCCTCAGAAACGAACATTACAAAAATTTCAAGTTTGTTCATATATAAAACCTGAATGATCAGAAGTAGTGCCCAAGGTTAAAGGATCATATAAATTTAATTCAACCTTGAAGTTCCCAATCAACTTCAGACAAAAAGGTGTAGGAAATAGCTTTCTAAGATAATTACTGGGAAATAGAGTGGTTAACATTGTTAAACATCATCTAGTAACATGCAAAGTTCCTGACGCGTATAGTTTAGTTTAACCAATAATTTGAATCCCAGAAGTTTATTTTAAAAAAGCCCACAAGTTCGAAACTCTAAATCATTGATTTAACCCACACGTACATATCCATTAAAGCTTTTCAGCAAACATTTATCTATTTTTTTCTGAAGCGCTCACCCCTTCCAACCGGCAAAAAAAAAAAAAAAAAAGAACGCCCCAACTTATTATTAATAAAACTAAACAGATAGTAAAGCAAAATTGATAAAAGTCCAAATACGTTATTTACATTTATTGCAAATGCCCACAAAATAAACACTAATTTAAAATTTTCAGTGACGGATGATGAGTGTCAATATAGAAAAGAGCAGAAGAAACCCTAAATTGAGCTTGCAACGGATTCCCCGCCCCCCAAAAAAAAGCCCCAATTTTCCTCATTATCAGAAAAATTAGACCTTGAGTTAGAGAAAAAGGGATATAGATACCAAGAGGCCGATGGCGCTTGAAGGCGGCCTGGACATTCCGGAGGAAGTCCGGCGGAGAAGACGAAAAGGAAGACGACGTCGTATCGGGTGGCTTCGCGGTAGGACGGATCAGATTCCTCGCAGGCCCAGGCGCGACCGGAAGGTTAGCCTCCCTGTCCATGTCCGGATCTCAACGGCATTTCTATGGAAGCGCAGGATGGGGAATATGGGAACAATAAAATTACGAGACAGAAACGTCCGAAAGGCCAAAGGGATTCAGATTAAGGTTCGATTAGGTTCCATGGCCATAACGGTTTTCGGAGCTGGTTCTGGTGACGCTCGCAGAGAGAGCCCCTGTGGCTGACAGTGACACAGCGCTCACTGATGAGAGGAATATCATAGAGGGGAAGGAAAGGAGAAATTTTGAACGGTTTATTGGCGCTCCTGGAGCCATCACCACCCACTTGCTGGTAATGGGCTGCGCAGCAGAAAAATCTGTAATTGAGCCCATGTTGTCTTTGATACAGGAGTTAACATTGGGCCTAAACCCAGCCCCCCAAAAGGTAGGAGAGTGGAATTGAAGGTGACTTCTCGGAACAATTTGAGTTATGGCTTAGAGGCCAGCCCTATTAAAAAATTCAATAAATCTTTTAGCGAATAATATTAATAGTTTAAGGTAAATTCATATTCAAATTCGAACCCATAACTTAAAAGATTATTGAGCCACCACCTTAATAATGTCTGGATAGGATATTTTATAAGAGTTTTATTTAAATTTTGTGTCCCACACACCCATATTGATAAAGTTTAGAATAACTCAAAACTTCTCAGTTGATATATGAGTTATAATAGGATAAGAAAATGATAAAGTGTTAAAATTGCATAACTAAGTTACTAAAGTGATATTATTTATCTAAAAATGAATTAAGCACTTAATTATGCAGTGATTTTTAGTACTTGACTCATTGATAAAATTATGAGATTTTGCACTTAAAAGGATTTATAATACAGCTGTTAGGCTACATTAGATTTAATATCTCAATTTTACCCCTTTCAATGAACATTTAATTTGAATTGATGTAGGGCATTTTTGGAAATGAAAAGTGAAGAGGCACGTATGGACTTGCTACGGAGTGGACTGGAATTAAAGGTAAGCACGTGAATGGCAGAGAGCTGAAATGAAAATAAGAAAAGAGAGAGATTCACGCACAATAGGAGCTCGGTCTCAACTCTCACACACGCGGGATCCAGTCGTGGCCTCAAGGAGTAAGACCTAGTGCAAGATACACGATCACATGAGGGGCTTGGTGGCACTTGCACGGGCAACGCACGGACAGAGGGGCAGAGCAGTTCACGCATAGCAGAAAAAGCGAAGGAAAAGAAAAGAAAATGAGGGATTTTTCGTGCGAGGTCTCTCTCGCATTTTTGGGCAGTTTTTTTTCTTCTTGGTTTTCTTTGTTTTCCGTTTTAGACATTTTTTGGGGCGTGGTCTTCTTCTTCTCTTTTCGTTTCTTTACTTCTATTTGTTTCAGACTTTTGGGTTGGCGTGCAGCAGTTAGTTTTTAGTTTTATTCTTGTTTCTTCCGCTGGATTTACGTTTGGATGTAATCGGAGCACAATTGGTATTTTTATTATTTTTAGTTTTCATTTCAAAACTTGTTACGGTTGAGCATTATTATTTTTCTTCTGCAATTTTATTTACACAGCAATTCCAGATGTTAGGTTTTATCATTTTTGAGCATTTTACTAATTTAGAAATGATAGACTAGATTTTTAGTTTGAGATTCAATGAGTAACCCATGACTGTTTTGGGTTGAATTTTCTTCAAGGTTATGGAATTTTGAATGATTAACTTGATAGACTGTATTTCATTTTGCCTATGGAAAGGATTAAAGTTCTATATACTTGAACTTGATCAGTCGTAGACGTAAAGGCACGATTGATACTTGAACTCGTAACAAGATTTTGATGGCTTTCTTTCACTTTACATTTGTTATACAATCTGTCAAGTATCTTGATTATGCTAAAAAAGTGTGCTTATTGTTTAATTAACCGATCATAATCTCTTGGAATGAGAAAATGGTGGAGCGAAGATGAAATTAGAGGTAAATCCAACTTCAAATCAGAAATGGGCGAAAATTGCATTTCAAGTGTTTGTTTTATTGTTTCTTACAAGTTTAATTCAATTTCAACACATTGCATTTTATTTCACTTTTAATCTCTTTAGTCAATATAATTTTTACATCAAAAGTTCACAATTGCTTTGATAATCCTTTGTCCTTGTGGAATACGATTCTGAATTTATCCTTGATACAACTTGACACTTCTACACTTGGAAGCACATTTGAGACTGAGTCAGAAAACTTCTAAGAGATAACATTAACTCTATATCTTTAATTACTGTAAAATACAAAATTTTAGATTTCTTGATGGACAGAAGTTTATAAATCTAAGGGGTTAAAGGGTTCACACCTACAACATTATTGTGCCTCTAGCCATTAGGAGACACTAGTGAGGTTAAGTTGCTAGAGTGATCCTTCTCTCATAGTCAGATCAAATTCTTCATCAAGCAGATAGAGAAATGTACGTCTTTTAACTATAGTTGTTTTATTATTGTGGATCATAGAAAATCAAAGATCTAATTATTAATGTTCATATTAAAATATTTAACATGTGGTATCAGAGTTTTAAGTTGTAGATTTTTTATGATCTCGATAAAATATAGAGTGATTATATGCTTTTGTGTATTATAATTTTATCATATTGCAAAAGATCAAAAATATTATTTTACGATCTGAGAAATAAGTTTTATGATGATGTTTTAAATAATTTATTGATTTTGTGTACTATGAAATAACGATACACTGACATTCATTGATGCATTTTGGATCTCAGTATACTTATCTATCCCGTATTGTGCATATACTTTTTCCCTTAATATTTACTTTTTTTGTTGTATATTATTATGTGGAGAAAATTGAGGGTCTGTTTCGAGAAATAGAGGAAGTTGAGGGTTATGGAAGAACCATGTGAGTCATCGCAGTGTGGTTGTGTAGCCGCTGGATGTGGGGCAGAGTGCCATGTGTGGTGGTCGGTGGCTCAACACGCGGCTGTAAAGGAGGTGGCCGGGCGGCACAATGGAGTTGTAAAGTCCCGAATGGGTACTACCCCTACCTATTTAAGGTCCCATCGACTGAGGGGAGGTCGGTGCCGCGAGGAGGCTGAGAACCTCCTCGTCGGCATCCCTGTAACGGCAACAGAGGGATCTAAAGCTCATTGCCACGATGATTCTAAAGGTAACATAAAATAAAAAATAAAACAAAAGAAGAAGAAGAAGATAGGAACGTGACCCAAAGGTCGCTGGCGGAAGGAGGACAGAGACTTCTTGCAATCTCCTCCTCACCGAAGTCGGGACATAGCCGCACAACTTAAGGACTGGAGGAAGGCTGTGAGGCAGCTGGAGGTTGAAGAAAAGAAAAGGTCACCACGTAGCTTAGGGTTTCCTTTCAGCCTATAAGACTTAGGCTGCTGGGCCGGGCCGTGGGCTCTAGCCCAATCCAAGAAGAAAAGAAAAACCAAAGGGTTGATTGAGCCATTGTTATGACCCAGCCCAATAAAAGAACACCAAAAAAAAAAGGCGAACGTGCCTGAACAGTAGGCCCGACCCAGGTCAACACTCACTTGACCATTTACATAAACCGAGTCTCAGCCCAATTTGCTGGACTAGTCCGATTTAGACCCGGACCGGTCAGATTAAAATATAATATTATTATTTGTATATTAAAAAAAATCTGAATTTTATTTTATATGCATCTTATTATTGTTAAATACATGTATTAAATTTGATTAAATTCTCTATATATGTTATTATTGGTATATACATGTATTGAATTAGATTTTATGCACGTTATTATTGTTAAATACATGTATTAAATTTTATTAAGTTTTCTATTCATGTTATTATTGGTATATTCATGTATTGAATTAAATTTTATGCATGTTATTATTGTTAAAAACATGTATTAAATTTTATGTAAATGTTATTATTATTAAACACATGAATGAATTATTTATTTTGGCTCTTATTATCATGCCATATATATTTTTATCCAATATGAGGAATATGATTTACATAAAAATTAAAGAAAAGATTGGTTGCCTAAAGGTATAAGATTTTCTTAATTTTTGTGAAAAATCATTAAACTCCATAGTAAGGTGGATATGATGAAGTGAATACTTTGTGTATCAAGATCTACTCTCAAAGGAGGGTTTTGATGACACTACTAGTTCATCTATCAAAAGTAAGGTTGGAGGGAATACTTTGTATGTCAGAATTTACTTCCAAAGGAGAATTCTAATGATACAACTAGTTCGTCTATAGAATTTAATACTAGTGGAGTGAACAATTTTGGGTGTCAAGATCTACTCCTAGTTCATCTATCAAAGTAAAGTTGGGGTTGAACAATTTATATACTAGAGTTTACTCCCAAATGAGAATTCTAGTGATACAGCTCGTTTGTCCACATAATTTAACGTTGGAGGAAACACTTTATATGTTAGAATTTAATCCCAAAGTAGAATTCTGATGATACAACTAGTTCATCCACAGAATTTAATATTGGTGAGAACACTTTGTATATCAAGATCTACTCCCAAAGGAGGGTATTGATGACACTACTAGTTCGTCCATAATTGTTTAAATTTTGATTATTTTTTGTGAGTGTCGAACTCAAAGCATTAATGTGATTAAAATGTTTTATTGTAATAAGTATATGAATATCTTTACAAGGTTTTCTGTATGAAATGGATTCTAGTATAGAGAAACATGAGCATGTCAAATTTACACTAAAAATTTTAGACCTTATCCATTTTAAGTCTTAACATCAATTATTATTGAGAATAGTGAAAAGTGTAAGAAAAGTACAATATTTAAAAATACTGGATTAATTGCTACATATCAAACTGTAGGAATTTCTTATATTTGTGCATAATGGTTTACTTCAAAGGTATCATTATGAGATATGAACAAGTTGGCAGCATAATTGTTAGCTAGATACAAATTTATTTTGCTAATTTGTATGAAAAATCATTTGTATATTTTGAGAAATGAATGAAATGATGGTGATGAAAATATAAAAATTGTGTCAATTGAAATTTGAAATAAATAATGACACATGAAGGTTTAGGTGCCCTAAGCATGAGACATGTTTCGAAGGGAAGGGTAAATTGTTTTCTGTATAAGTTTTGAATCAGATCTTAAAGATGTTTATGCATTCCTTTAGATTAAATTTAGGTACAAATGTTTATATTTATTTGTCTATATAAGTTTCAAATCAAACCTTACAAATATTTATACTTATTTTAGTGGTTGAACTCAAACACAAATGTTCAGATTGTTTCAAAATACCATTTATGTTTGTTCCAATTTTTCAATTAAATTTTTATTTGTCATGCCTTCATTTTAGTACTGTTGTTAAAAGGTTCTCCTATTCACTCATGAGGCATGTATTGAAACTAAATGAAAAATGATTTATGAAATTTTCTTTTACAATTTGTGGCATAGAATTTAAAACATAATTTGTGACATAAAAGTTTGGAGAATATCTCAAAGAAAAGTTGTAGAGATTAGTAAATAAAATATTTCTGCATTTACATTTTCTAATCTCAGGATGTATATTGATTTGTATAAAAGGAAAACAAATCAAACATATCAAGAAAAAATGGTACTAGGAATAAAGAGTTTCTTGAGATAATGCATATAGACACATGTAAACCTTTTCTCTATAATGTTTGATAGATATAAGTATTTTATTACTTTCATAGATGATTTTCATGGTATGGATGTATCTATCTGCTATATGAGAAGTCTCAAACCAATAGTAATTCTTGAGGTACTTCTCATGGGGAGGAAATGCAGTTAGGTAGAAAGGTGAAAATCATCGAATTAGATTGAAGTAGTGAGTGCCAAGAAAAGTATTATGAGCCAGATCATAATCTTGACATATTTTGTTAACTTCTCGAAAAGATGTGTAGTAAAATTAATAAAAACAATGGTATATATCTTAAATTGTGTTCCCAATAAGTAGCTTCAGAGTTTTTTGAGTTGTGGAACTTGATTTAAGGCATATACATGTATGGATAGTCAATCTAAAGTAAGATTTTACAACCAAAATGAAAGAAAGTTGGATCGTATAATAGTTAATGGATACATTATTGATTACTCAATGAGGTCTAAATGATTTAGATTGTATTGTTCTTATCTAGAAAAATTAAAATATCAAATTCCTTATGGTTGGCAAAATCAGTGGGAATATAGAAACTAGAAATGCGATTGTTGTGAAGTACATTCTTGTACTTCAAAAATGCTTATAGTTCATTTTATGATTATCTCAATGATAACATGGAACGACAAGCAAATTATCATCCACCTCATCAGAGAAACACCGCTGTAGAATTGGCCATGGAGACACCAGAACATGTAACCTCATGTGATCTTCTTGATTTGATTTTTGGTTATGTGGTGTATTTTCAAAATTTGAATTTGATATAGAACTAAATGAAGGTTCGCATATGTTTTCACAAATTATAGAAATAATGATTTTATAAAGACCAATGCATAAAAGAATGATTGAAATCCATGAAATGTAAAGTCTGTAATTTCGTCTAATTGCCTGAAATGTATAAAAAGTCGAATGTAAATAGGTGTTAGAGACAAAACCTTGACTTTAAAGGTAATGTTGAACGATATAAAATTAGACTTGCAATTAAGGATTTCACTCATAAATGAGCATTGATCAAATAGATTTTCTATTAAACCTGGAAGAACTCATTAAGGATCACTATGTTATTAGTAACTCATTATGGTCTAGAGTTACATCAAAAGGATGTGAAAACAATTGTAGAATGCAAGTTTAAAATCTACAAGAAACGAATAAAATGATTACTTAGAAAGGTAACAGATTTTTTAAAAAATTGGTATCTGAAATTTAATAATACTAATACTATTTTAGAATTAAGAAAAATATTGTTAATGTATATACCCGTAAGTCAATAGGAGTATATTTGTATTTATGGTCATGCATGTATATGACTTTTGGCAAGTATGAATTATGGTTTGTAGTAAGGTATTAAAGTTATGTCTCTAAGGAACTTAAAAATGAAATTTACAAACGAGACATCTTTCGTAATTGTGATTGAATTTTAATACCAAAACGATGAGTATTAAGATTGTCTCAGTATAGTGACATAGCATTTTAGAAGATTTTATATGAAGAATTTTTGTTCAATAGATGCTTTAAAAATAAAATGTGACATACTCAGTATTTTACATTGTCCTCAAATTGATTAGGTTGTTAAGAAAATTTTGTATATGATTGTTATAATAAATCTGATGATTACACAAATCTGTATAAGGTTGAATGTCAATTTTTTAGTTGACATTCTTGATTATTGCCAAAGTAGCCCAAGGATGTTTGACCCAAAGGTTGTGAAATGAGTGCAAGATTATTTACAAGAAATTAAAAACTATATTGTTGCTTTAAGAAGAACTGATACTCTTAAGGTAACTAGATATTTAAATCCTATTTTGTGGGATTACTCTAATGATAGAAAATACAGTTATGGTTATGTATTTTGCTATCGAGTAGAGTTGTTTTATGGAAAAATATGAGACAAATCTCTTACTACTTCATGTGTAATAGGAACTGAGTTTGTGGTATGTTTTGAGACCACAATGCATAGTATCTGACTGAAAAAATTTATCTTAAAACTTAGAATTGTCGACTTATAGCCAAGCTGCTAAAGAAAGTATTGTAAGAATTTCTTAGAATATTTTTCTCTGAATAATAAGTATTTAATGAAAATTTAAATAAATAAGTGTTAAGGAGAAAATACAAAAACAAATATGTCTATAACAATAGTGTGTTAATGATTATACTTTAAGGGACATGTTGAAAAAAGGGATTATATACTTATACCCATGATGTGAACATGTTAAAGAGATCATTGATATGCTGAGTATTTTGTTACTGAAAATTGAAAAATATCTATTATGATTTTTTCTGTTTCTTGTCTTTCCACTTTATATGTACATTGAGTGGTGTGAATGAATGATGACAAGATAATGTCTACGATAGACATGAATTGGAACTCAAAGTATTACAGTATTAGCCTTAATTGTCCAAATTAAAGATCGTGTTAAATTAAGTTACTGGTATTGTGGTACATGAAAGGAAATTTGTTGATCATATAACAAAGGACCGCCATGACTTGCATTGGTAGCTGGTTTGACATTGATATTACGAAACTCTTGAAATATATTTTGAGTTTTGAAGGTTTCAGGAAATGAATTTGCGCAGTATGGTTAATTTTTTATGATAAACCCATGAACGAAAAATATTATTTTATGGGTGTATGGGCCAAGTAGAAGAATGTAAAAGTTTTATTTAAACTTTGTGTCCCACACACCCATCTTGATAGAGTTTGGAATAGCTCAAAATTTGTCATTTAATATATGAGTTATAATGGGATAAGAAAACTCATAAGAGATAACATTAACTCTATATCTCTAATCACAGTAAAACACAAAATCTTAGATTTCTTGATAGACAAAAGTCTATAAATAGTACTGTGGGGTTAAAGGGTTCACACCTACAACATTATTGTGGCTCTAGCCATTAGGAGACACTAGTGAGGTTAAGTTACAAGGGTGGTCCTTCTTTCATGGTCAGATCAAATTCTTCATCAAACAAATGGAGAAAGGTACATCTTTTAACTACTATTGTTTTATTATTGTGGATAATAGAAAATTAAAGATCCAATTATTAATGTTCATGTTAAAATATTTAACATATTTATCTCTTATATTTGAAATAAAAAATAATGTTATTTTTCATCTTGTATCTTATTATTTTTAGTTACAACGACTAATGTTATATGCTTTAAGTGACTTATTATTTTTCAATCATTCAAATTTAAAAAAAAAAAAAAAAACTTAAAATGTAACACATTCGGTGTAATCGGAGATGAGAAATTCAAGATGAAGAAAAATATTTACCTTATAAACATTTAGAAGAAATTATTATCAATGGGACCATAGGAATAATATTTCTTTGCTTTCTAGTCCGCTTGTTTGAAGTGTTTCCATGTACATGTGTATAAAGAACCGATAGGGATTAAAAATCTGTTAGGTATGCTACTAAAATATTGGGGACATGTGACATTTCTAAATATGTATGTTTTCTATAAAATTATGATGATACTAAGATCACATGAGATTATTGATACAAATATCTCAAATTAGTCCATGTTGTATTTAAAAAAAAAAAAACAGCCTAGTTGAATTAAAAAAATAAAAAGATTATTAGGTGTGAATTTTTTTAATCCTAAATAAGTTTATTCTCTACAAATTATATGTATGCTCATTGATTCAACATGAAAATTCAAATTTTTAATTTGATTTATTATGTTGTATGTATATTTAAATAAATTTTGAATATCATAATATGAATTTTTATGGATTATTTTCTTTGTATTTTATTTTGAAAACTTAAATTAAACAATATGGATAAGTCGAAAATTTTAAATCATAAACATTGTTAAGATTAGATTTCGAAATAAAAATAAATTGCACTAATTTTTTCAGTTTTTAATATTATTGAGATAAGATTTTCTAGACTATATTGATCATAAGGAATGTGATAATTAATTATCTTTATTTAAAAAAAAACATTGAGATCAATTGACATGTTAAATGTTTTTAATTTTTATTATGTAAAAAACTTTTATATATCTAACGCCTACCGGGCCTTGTCTACATAAATCCTGTCTTCGGCTCTAACAGCTACCTCGAAGAGTAATCCAAAACCTGTTTCCAGCCCAAATATCGGCAACCCAACTTCAGAGCAGCAACACTTCATCTATCCACCAAGCAAATAGTCTAACGCAATAGGCCAAGAATATGGGCTTAAACACCATCTAATAGATACATATAGAGGCCCAATGTCAATGTCGCCTTTTACATTTACAGCCTTTGTAGCCTTCCACGTAAAACTGATATAACTTGTTATAAAAGGTAAATTATATGCTGATTTGGTAATAATAATAATGTCAATCTTAGCCCAGTAAAAAATTAGTTCAAATATTCAATTCAGAATAAAAATGACCAATACATTAACGTGTAAAATCACTTATATGAGTTCCAAAAAAAAAAAAAAAAATCACTTATTTGAAATTCTTGTGTGGACTAAATAATTTTCCTTAAAAAGAGTATCACTTTCATTTAAACTTTATAGCTTAAGACTCTGTTTGGATAGCGAGATGAGATAAGATAGTTTTAGATAAAAGTTGAAAATTGAATCAAATATTTTTATAATATTATTATTATTTTAAGATTCGAAGAAGTTGAATTATTTATTATATTTTGTATAAAAGTTTAAAAAAATTATAATGATATGATTAGATGAGATGAAATAATTTCTGTATCCAAACGGAACCTAAACCTTTGCGAGATGAGATCCATTATAGTTTTTAAAAATTAATATATGAATAATTTCTTTATGCTTACTGATATTATAAGCTTTCGTATAAATAACGTGTTTAGTGTGTCAATAAACACGCTTCCAAATATTATTTCTTTTCACAACACCGTCTCAAGTCATAGTTCTTATGATTCCACTAAGTATGACTCACAATAAGTAATGATCCTCTAATCACTTTCATTTGAACAAAAACATTATACGCTTTTTGAAATTCAAACAGATCAAAGTACTATTTACTGATTTTTTATATACTTCTTTGTTTATATCATCTTGTTAGTAACCGATACATTCTTGTCTAACTTTTTCCATTAAAGCCATTGTTTTTGGGAGACATGAATCATCTTTTTACAAAGTCTGGATTTTCATTTTGCCAATAAAAAGATGCAAATCAAACATTACACAAATAAAGAGCTTCCATACCATATTCTAAAAATCTAAAGCTTATGTTTCTTTTTTTTGGCATTTGAATGGTTTATCTGTCACTCTGATCTCAAGACCACTCCACAACGGTAACCAAGAATAATGTTTGTAAATTAGCTTTAGTTTAACGGTTGAAAAGGCAACATTACCACAGTGAATTACCATACAAAGTTTAGTGGGTTAGTGTGATTTTTTTTTTTTACTGCAAATTAAAGTACATAGCTTTATATTATAATATTCCATAGCATATGGGGAAGGCATGATTTTGAGGCAAAAGGAATCAAAGCAGCAGCTTTTACCCATAAGAGAGGCACCATTATGGTGCAATTAGTGAATTCCTTAATGTCTGTGCTCTGCACTAAGCCCAAAGAGGCCAACTTGGGAAACAGGCCGTCCATGTTTTTGTCGCAATTAGTAACCCACCCGGTGCCATTACTGAATTCTTCAGGGCATGTTTGTAAACACGATTACAGATATTTTTAGATTATTTTATTATTATTTATAAATTATTTATTATTATTAAAAAATAATTTATTATTATTTATAAATCATTTGAAAGAAAAATATTTTAGTCACAAAAAAATTACATAAAAGTAAACTCACAAACTGATGTAGATTGATATAATACATTAGATTATAAAATTATTTTTATTAGATATAATAGATTTTATGAATCCACATCAATTTATAAATTTATTTTATATAATCTCTTTATATTTATAACAATTTTTGATCTGAAATACTCTTAATATTTAAACGTATTGAATGTTTTACTCTACCCTAAGCCCAAAGAGGCCAACCTGGGTAACAGGGCAGTCCATGTTTTTGTGGCAATTAGTAACCCACCCCTACATTAATTGCTGTTGGAGTTCGAGAGTAAATGTCCCTAACACCAAGAAAAAGGATCCCGATTCTGTTCATTCATATTTATATTTTATAAGTTTCTCAGACAAAGGAAAGAGGGAAAAAAAATATCTAATCGTAGAACCTTTGGATTCCTATTCGACAAATTATTCAACTCTAGGAGAAGTCTTCAGACAGTCAAAGTATGGTGATAAATAATTCAAACACTTCTAAAACACTGTGATTTCATGCCATTATGAGTGAAAGCTCTTCTGCTACAGCTTATTCGTGCCACTTTAAATTTTGATGACGAAAAATACTATATATTATACCATAATCTATCTTTCTTTGGATTATATTGATGTGATATTTTCAATCATCTTTGAATCATTTTTTTTTTCAAAAAAAAAAAAAAATTTAATAACCTATGAGTAAATTAGTTATACCACATTAACACAGTAAGATGGGTGAAATATGGATATGATACGTAACGTGACTCTTCGATAAAATACTATTCACTTATATTGGACAAGAGTTGGTTTCATCACTGAAGAAAGTGTTTGAATGAGTGATAAATGCCCCATTTCAACGTATGGTAATCAATGTTCAAGGCATTTTGTTTAGAGAAGTGCTATGTTACAAATAGATTTTAAAAAAGTAAATTCGTAAACTGACGTGACTTCATGTGATACGTAAGATTTATTTTACAATAAAAATAAATTTATAATTTAACGTACCGCATCAAACCATATCAGTTTGTAAGTATATTTTTATAAAATTATTTTGTGACTATCTTTTGTTTATTACTATGAATAATGCTTAGAAAGAACTAGATATTGTAAAGTTTCTAACTCCCTACTGAAGGGAAAAAAATACATAAAAAACAATTTAGAAGGAAAAAAGAAAAGAAAAGAGATTAATGCCTCACCCCAAGAACAATGACAATTCCCAAAAATTTGACATGCTTAAAACATCACAACCATGAACCATCCAATGTATACAGAAGCAATTTTTTTTTTAATAAGAAATACACTTAACTTCATTCTATAAAAGAAGTTACATTTATAATTCAAGTTACAAGCTAACTAACATCTGTTGTAAGCTTTCCAACACACAAAAACTTTACGACGGATATTGTCTAAACTTTAAGAAACTCTAAAAAAAAGAGTATCATTCTTTGTATAAAACAGATGAAAAAACAACCTGCATCAAAACTTCATCCTCTAATAAAGGAGAAGTGAACAACACACTTATAAGAAGGGAGGAACCAAACACCGCTATGGACAAACGTCTAATAACCAATTTCAATTATTTTCTAAAGTATATAATGTGCCATAAAGATAGTCAATTTGTCATGTTAATGTGTGGAACCACATCTCTTTCTTCTTCTGTGGTACCACCCAATAATTCGCAATGTCTTACTCAGAGCAAGCAATCAATATATAAATCAAAAGCTGTTGTACATATCAAAGAGCCCCACCAGTAGGCCCAACTCCCAAATCCATATTAACTTTCCAACAAAGGGAGCTCTCCTCTGCAGTCCCACACTCCCTTCCTTCAGTTTCATTTTGTCTATAAAGCATCTTATATGATATTTCTGAAAGACTGTAAGAAAACCCAAAAGCTCTCCATTTGTTAAGCTCGGATAGACCGTTCTTTCAGACCTCTCATTTCAATGGCCAAACCCAAAAACCAAACAAAACCTACCAAGATTATCCATCAAAACCAAAACCACCAGCCTCTAAAGTCTGAGAAACCACCCTCATGGTCAGTTATTAGAGGCATTTTGACCTGTAGAGATCTCCAAACACTACAACAGCATCAACCATTGCAACAACAAAAGCAGCAGCAAAAGCAACAGCAACAACGGAATGGACATCGACCGCAACCACAAGAGCAAGCCCTGGAGGAGAGTACTGCCAAGAAATGCAAGAAAGTGAAGTGCTCTGGTTCACTCTGTAGCAACACAAAGGTCATGCACAGACCTGAATCAGGATCCCCGGAAGTCCACAAGAAAAGGGCCTCAACGGGTTCGAATATAAATGATGCTTCTACAAGATCCCTGAAAGCTCCTCTGCGTGAACTCAATGGGGTTGTTTCCTCTGCTACTACTTCGTTCTCTGCATCTTCCAATTCATCCATAGTTGGGTCTTTCAGAGGAATGCCTTTCGGTAGATTCTCTGGCTGCTATGAGTGTAGAATGGTGGTAGATCCTGTACTTGGTTTCACCAGAGACCCTTCTCTCAGGGGTAGCGTCTGTTCTTGCCCTGAATGTGGTGAGATCTTCATGAAAGCTGAAAATTTGGAGCTTCATCAGGCTATTAGGCACGCAGGTATTTCACACTTCATTCATCCTCTCTAGTTCCATGTCAAGAGGAGCATGCACTTCTTAATTTTCAGGTTAAAATACATTTTCGTTCCTCTAATACTGAGTTTACTGTCAATTGAGTCCATGAAACTCCAATCCCTATTCACTCCCTCAATCTGATTTTGTTCAATATTCTCTACTTCTGAACTAATTGAATGCTTTCAGAATCTGAATTAATTTGACTGGGAATTCAATTATAGTGAAAAATCCATTTGTTCTTTATTGGCTTTATTATTTTTCTCAGAAAGGTAACTGAAGTCATTAAATTTTCAAGTCCTATCCAACATTTCAATCCAACCATATCTTTCTTTGTCAATTTGGTTACTTTTCTAGTTTTCTGCGTGCACCAATACCATATTTGCATCATTTTATTCTCCCGTCCTCAAATAAATGTACATTATAAGTTCTCAATCTCCTTCTCTGGGTTTCAAAATCCAGTATCTGAACTGGGTCCTGAAGACACAAGCAAAAACATAGTGGAAATCATATTCCAGTCAAGCTGGCTGAACAAACAAATTCCCATCTGCAAAATTGACCGCATCCTGAAAGTCCACAACACCCAGAAAACCATCTCGAGATTCGAGGAGTACAGAGACTCCATTAAAGCCAAAGCCACCAAGCTCCCCAAGAAACACCCGCGTTGCATAGCAGACGGCAACGAGCTCCTTAGGTTCCACTGCACCACCTTTGTCTGCTCATTGGGGCTGAACGGTTCCTCCAATCTCTGCAATTCAATCCCACGATGCAATGTCTGCAGTATTATAAAGAATGGCTTCAAGGTTGCCGAAGAACCGGCCGGAGGAGCTGCTGAGCAGGGAATTTTGACGACTGCGACGAGTGGGAAGGCGCATGACAAAGCTGGAGTGTCAGTGGAGGATAGCAACGACAAAAAGGCCATGCTGGTTTGCCGAGTGATTGCAGGCAGGGTGAAGAAGAACATGGAGGGGAGTGTGGAGGAGTATGACTCTGTTGCCGGGGCTATGGGGCTCTACTCTAATTTGGACGAGTTGTACGTGTTCAATCCTAAGGCCATTTTGCCTTGTTTTGTTGTCATCTACAGAGGCTTCTAATGTAATCTGATCCAACACTGTTTGTTGGATAGAGTAAATTTTCTTGCTTGATCAATATCTGGGAAATCTTTTGGTCTTGTTATTACCTGTGGCTTGCTGTTGGAATTGGAAGTCTGAGCTGTGAATGTAGGTTAAGAGACGAGACAAATATTATTCAAGAACTTAAGAACAGTAAGGGACTGAAAATATTGAAGCATAGGGCGATATCCTATAAATTGGTAGATGGTACTTGGGGTAGTTGCTTTGGGACAAACTCAAGAGGAGAGCCCCATGCCAATCCAGAGCATTATTAACACATTCGGTGCTGAATTTTACATTCAGAGGAGGAGGGTTGGTTTGCTTGATTTAAGAATCAAGAGGCAATTTAAGGCTTCAAAGTTCCGGAATCATACACTGTTTCCAATATATATTTGACATTCTCCTTGTTCATGATCCATTATTTAGTTTGCTGTTTTCATTTGGGGAAAAATGGAGGCAAGATGCTCTATTCCCATGAGGCATTAGACCTTGGTTCTGTCTTGATCTGACATCTTTGGAATAAATAAGATATATTCTAGGTTTTATCATTTCAATTACTTATTTTTATGACCTGGTAATTTTTTATGATCTAATCAATAAAAGATTACGACATCTTTATTTATCTCAAAAGTTTAAATTAATGGAAATAGGTAGATTTGATTATTTGCATTATATTGTTAACACTCATCCTCACGTATAGGCCAAACTCTCCATCTACGAGTGAGCTCAACATGTAAAATACTTACCTAAATGAGATTGTATAGTCAGAATTTGAATTTATGATCTTTACTATATAAAATCACTACTTGACTTAAAAATTTAAACCGATGAAAACTGTTCAGTAGTGGTTTGGGAGTGGCTTCGGGTACGCACCAATTAGTGTCATCGAAGTTCCACAATCATTTGACTCTTGTTTTGTACTCATTGTCTCATGATTTCGATTTCCTTGGTCTTTGGTGTAAAGTTAAGCAAATCAGTATGGGCTTGGTAAGCACTTTTTCTAGAGGAAAAATAAATAAATGAGAATAATGTACAATGTCGCATGGAGCACCAAGATTCACCCATTATCAAAGTGATCTCAGTATCTTCTTCTTGATTCTCACAATTATGGCATCTTTTCCCATATCATTCCAATGGCCGAGGATTAAGCTAGCTGCCGGTCCATTGCTTAATAAATGATAGCGGTTGTAATATAACGACAATGATATTACTTGAGAATAATGATAGTGAAAATGGTGATGATCACCGCAATTATAATTGTGATAGTTTGAGACATTATTCGTTAACTCTTGAATTTTTTATATAAAGAAATAAGAATTTATTAATGGTTTGTGGACAGGACTCTACATCAGTACATCAGTTATTTTTGTTTATGTAGAGCTACTGTTACATAAATTTGAGTTGCGGGATTAACTATTATTATAATTAAAATTAAAATTAAAATATATTTTTATGTACTATGGCAGATTTCTACATGATTTATGTGGTTGAAAATTTGTAAATAGTTTTTTTTAAAGTAAAAAATAATGATATACACACAATCTTTTATATAATTATATCTTAAAATAAAGCATAACAGTATTGACAGTACTGAGAATAAATTTTCCGACTAGATTTCTTCTATTTTAGCACAGTATACAGAGGCATCTTGCACTTTGATTTTGTCTTTTAGCCTGAATTTAGCGGTCGGGCGGGAGTTCTTTCGGTTCTGTGGATACGTACGTTTCCATCCGGCCTCTTGCCTTACTGATTTCTGACTCTTTTTCTGATGATTTAGGAGTGAGTTAGGGTTTGTTTAGTTGTTGAAATGAGTTGAGTTGAGATAATAAAATATTGTTAAAATATTATTTTTAAATATTTTTATTATTTTAAGATTTGAAAAAGTTGAATTGTTTATTATATTTTGTATTGGAATTTGAAAAAGTTGTAAAAATGAGTGAGATGAGTTGAATTTAATTGGGTAAACAAACGAACCCTTAATTTGTCTTGATCCAGGAGGATTCAGTTGGGCAACTCCGCATGCTGTAATTTATAAACAAAAACATAATTAAAACAATAAAAATATTTCTACTATAAATATATATTATTTTTTTAAAAATATTATAGTCATAAAGAAATTTTATAAAACTAAAATCGTAAACTAATATAACTTCATATGATACGTTAGATCTACTTTATAATAAAAATAATTTTATAAAATATGTATAATTATATCAAATTACGTCATTTTATGAATTTAATTTTATATAATTACTTTGTAACTAAAATATTTTTTTTATTTTTAAATGAAAAACCAAGAGCATTGTAATAGATTATGCATTTTAATAGAAATATAGAAAAAGAAACTGTCATTATCCATCGTTTGATGATGAGCTTTCAGGGCTTTGACTCAAGTTTGGTGGAAGATAATTGGGTGGAAAGGACTTATTGCATGCAAGTTCTTTGAAGCTTTTTCAGTTTTTTCACAATGCTTTTTAGGTTTTCTAGTTATTAAGGAATCAGAATGAATACACCATGACATGCTTGAAAAGAAAGAAGAAGGTCGTACTCAATCCTCAGAGAGAGAGAGAGAGAGAGAGATTTTTTCACTGGAGACAGCCGAATGCCACAATGCAATCAACGGGGGCAGTATGAGGTGGGGTCCAGCAATTCCAAGCTTCTGGGACCCACCATGTTTACTGTTGTTGTCTGGACTCTGATCACTTGTGTCGGGTCGGGCTCAATTAGCTGGACTGGGATCCAATTGCTAGAACCAGCTTAAAGCATTAGTAGTCTAGTATGGCCTAGTCTTCTTAAGTCAAATTTTGATTAAAAAATTTAATTTTTTTAAAAAAAAAATTTAACTAATCATTTTAAGGGTGATAGACAGTCGGTTTAGATCAGAGAAACTGATCGGACAGGTTGTTACGGTCTGGACCGGACTAGACCTAATCGAGATTGAGACTAGTCGATCTCGATCCATGTTTTAAAAGATTGAAAAGTTTCGATCTGGTCTCTGTTCAAGATTTTTCTATTCCAAAATGGACCAAATGAAAAAATAAAAATAAAAAATAAATTATATATATTATTTATATAATAATTATATAATTTATTATATAATTTTCATCTAATCTATCACCATTAACAATATAAAATTTTAAATATGTTATTAACACTTGTTAATATTCTATCAATTAACTAATATATAATATAAATTAGCTAATTATATAGTAATTATATAAATAAATAATATAATTTTCATATTATTTATTATTATTGACCATATAAAATATTTTTTTGATTGAGTTAGTTACATAATTTACATTAATAACTCACTTAATTTTAATTTAGTATTTTAAATAATATTTTTTATTAATTGATTTAAAAATAAAAAAATAATTAGGCTGGACCGATAACTTCCGGTCCGGGAAAATGATGGGTCCGGTCCGGACCGACCGATTTGCACCTTTAGTCACTTTTCAACAACACCAAATGATAAACTCTCTAAATCTATCACATTCTATTAAAATATTAATTTTGATATTTTTATTTATTTTAATTCTAATAGTAATTGAAATATTTATTCTTTATTAAAAAAATGTACATTATTTTTTTAATATTTAATATTATTCTAACGGATATAATTTTTTAACAATATTTTTTTATACAGTCATATTCTTTCAACAAATATATTTTTCCAATGATCATAAGATCCATACCAAAAAGCATGGACACAATTTCAGAAGAAATAAATTGAAAAAGGAAGCCAATACAAAGTGCAAACATTTAAGGAGGGGAAAATATTTGTTTATGTGGTCTCCAACACTACCCAGCTAGAGAATTTTTCAATAAAACTTGCTATTCAAATACACATAAGCAACCATTAGAGCAATACACAAACTATTTATCTGTCAATACTATATAGAATGATTGATCCAGAAGCTTCAAAGGTTATAAAAACAAAAGTTGCCAATAGAGAGTATTTAATGGATGAAAGATTCAAAGGTGCAGGCAGTGGTAACGTGTTGGCTCTATAAGTAGCACTGGTTTTCACATAAAATAGATTATTTTATGGCCAAAAAATAATATGACTAGCAATTTGGTATGGCTAAAAGAACATGATGGACAAAATTATTGCAGATTTAGCTTGTTTGATGAAGATGTATTTTAAGCAAACTAGCTAAATTTTAACTATGCCTAGCTCACTACTAGTGCTTTATTAGGCAAAATAGGAAATAGATTGGGTTCTCAACAGTATTCTTTTCGATTATAATAACAAGAGAAATGCTACTGTATTGTTCTAGTTATATCGCTCATTTTGTTTCATTGCGTTTGCTCACTTTGCCCTATTGATGTGACACGTGATTTATTAAAAAAAAATACAAATATAAAAAGGTTAGAGGGAATTTAGGATTTCAATTTGCTTCTTTTTGTGTTTTCGGACGTTATTTCCTAGATTTCTATACGGAATAAGAAGCACAAAAAAATCAAACAAATTTCTCACAAACCAGAAGAACAAAAACTATATTAAAAAACCTTTTTAAATCCATCTATCCACTTTCATAAACTCCAATATAAAATATATCTAAAACGTTTATCCAAACAATTCTCCGTATTCTTATTGTTGGAGATTTTTGGGAGGAGATTCTAGTTATTGTTGGGGAGCTAAATGTTCGTTTCTGTCACATTTTTAAAAAAGTTAATATGGTTGCTGATTTTTTAGCCAAGCAAGAGTCACAAGAGATTAATGTACAGCTTAGAGAGGACTCTTCCATTCAAGATCCTATCTAGGGAATTATTCGCATGGACAAATTTGGAGTACCTTATATTCGTCGTGGTTAATGTTTCTAGCCTTGGGAGTCTATTGTTGGTTTTCTTGAAGTTTTTTAATTGTGAGATTCATGATCTTAGAGATTTGTTTATGATATTCCTCCGCTATAAGTGATGATTTTTTTAATAAAAATGAAAAGATATCATTCTTGTACATGTGACCTTAGCTCCTTAAAAAAAAAAAACGCTCCATATTTCCCATCTATTTTTAGAAAGAGAAATGATTTGCCCAGTTCTAAGTATGCAAGTCTTCCGCATTCCTTTAAAAGTGAAAAAATCTGAAATCCATATAAAAAAATTTATTTTTTAATAGTAGACAAAAAAAGAGCTTGCAAAACTTACACATCTTAAGACTGTATCTAGTATTACCTGTCTCATCCCTTCCCCTTTCAAGCTCAAATTATCTTTAGAAACAAAAAATATAAAGAGTGAGGGGAAAAAAAGGTAGAAATGGAATTATCATTCTCATTTCCAATAGCAACGGCTTCTTCACCTTTGGGAATGCAATGATCCCGTTCCACAACGTTACAACCCTCAATGCCTCGTTTACCTTGCATCCCATTCCTCAACATTATGTATTTTCAATAATAAATTTTCTCAAACTCTTGTAGATTTCCTCTCATTACATCAAAACTGTGAGTAAGATGACAAAAATGATTGGCAGACCTTTAATGCCAAGGACCAACGAAATATTATTGACACTTCATGCCTATACGGCTATACCCCTTTGGTTAACAATCATAGAGAAACTGTATCAAACTGCAAAAGGATCCTGGTATTTCTTCCTCAATGCTTGAGTTCTGATGTTTCCTCCTAGATATCGAAGTCGAATTATGTTCCATCTTGACAGTCAATTTCTTCTTTCAGCTCCATGCACAACCCATGCTAGATAAGAGATCCAGTATGTCCATGTAGAAGGCAAAAGAGAAACATGAAGTGAGGAATTGGAAAGTCTGCATCTCGCCTGAACCACCAAGATGGGCATATAGAAAAACAGAAGAAAAGAACCATGCCCAATTATATGGGAAAAGCATCTGTTTGGAAGCTGCACGAGGGAGAAAAGCTGTGAAAGTATGAAATCAGTTTTCTATCTGATGGATTTCAGGTGGTAATTAAAGAATGTAGTATTTGAATTTCTTTTAGTGTTGTGGGATTTCTGGAGACATCTGCATTCAGGTAAAGGGTACGTGTAGACGGAAGTTTTTCTGTTGAACTTTCTCACTCTAGGTACCACAATCCCCTTGCGGTCACTTTCATTGAGCATTTCTTTCATCTGATACTTGAAAGCTTTCCAACTGCAAAACCATTACAGACAGTTTACATGTAAACCAAATGTGAAGTTCCAAACGCATTCAAATTGTTTTGCCATTATATACACCCAGAACTATTAACATGAGACAAAAGGCTCTTGCAAAAAGACTGATTGGAGCATTAATTTGACAAATACTACAAAGCAATATTATATTAAGATGTTTCTAAAATGTTGTCAGATACATTAATGGAGTAAAAATAAATCTGCAAACTAAGGATGGAGATTACCTGAGACCCATGTCCTGCAGTAAAACAACAAGCCTTCGTTTATCAGGCATTATGGTCTTAGCATGTCCGTCATAGAGAAACCTCCGGTGACCCATCAGAAAATGTGGAAAGTTTCCACCTTGAGTTGTCACAAAAACCTCACTAAACAAGCATACCATGTAGTCCAAAGCTGCCAATCTTGAAGAATATCCCTACCCAAGGAGCATACAGGCAATAGAGAAAGGTTGTAAGAGCTTATGCAATCAGCGAAACACATGGAGAATACAACACCATTGGGAATCGGGATAAATATTTGAGCAAACCTTATCTATAATTCATTCAAGGAAACACGCACTTTACACCCTCCAGTAGTTGGAGTGTGCAAAGTATATTTTCCCCTTTTGTCGCCTATCTAATCTTCTCACTCAGTCAAGCTACTTCAACATCCAAAAATGCAAGCTTAAAACTGGTCACGTGTCAAATCTTGTAGGTATAAATCAGTAAAAGTCATATGTCACTGATTGAACCATCAGGCTTTACCAATATCACAAAAACAAAAAAAATCTATTGTTAAGAGTATGCATTTGGTGCAACCAAATGCTGCAAAATCACTAGTTCATAGGTGCGTGTAGCCTGTTCGAACCCAATCAACAAAATACATCTAATTATCAGCCACGAAACATCCAGTAAAAGTTTATAATCTCAGATGTTGATTTTTGAATGGGTTTGAGAAACTTTTTCAATTTTAGTAGGCAATGCCACAATTTTCTCCCAGAAAACTTTACTTTTTTTTATCAGTAAACATTACATTATTAATATCCAAAGATCAATACTCCTAATTTAATGGGTTTGGTTTGCCAAGTCACCACTCACCACTACTATTCGTTGGGAAAGACTTTGTCATATATACATTGTAAGAGAGATCGTACAAGAGTTCACCTTGAAAGGAGCAAGCTCATCCGGGGTCACAAGAGACTCCTTTGTGTGGAGATGAGGAAACATCTTTAATAGAGGAGCTAAATGTCTTTCTGCTTGGTATATTTTCCCCGATGCCAGATAAATTGAAGTGTCATTACTAAAACCCATACCACGTAGCATCATCCCAACCTACACTGACAAGAAAAACAATATCCAAGAGAAAAGGTCACAATTGACTTTGAAATTTATGTGAGAGAAAAATAAATATATCTTCAGAGTTCAAAGCCCCTCCCCACGGGCCCTTTTAACCTCAAACACTATCCATCACATTCTTTCTTTTCTTGGCAACTTCCATTATGTTCTTTCTTGCAGCCTGAACCTAAAATCTGTTTGGTATTCTCACATTCCTGTAGCAGCTTTAACTTTAACAAAATATTGTTAATTATGGTAGAAGGACAAGATGAAGGTTCAAAAGAAGTGGGGCTGAAGCCACAGGAAAAGACATGATGGCGTAATGGAACTGGTACTGATTAGCATTTAATTCTACAATAAGCAACTGGACTTGCCTACCGAGAGAGAGTGAGAGAAAAGAAGAAAGAAACTGGCCTCAAAATACCAAATCATAAGGAATAGCATAACTTTGAAAGTTCTAAAGTTCTGAACAGCAACAAAAGCAGTTTATGTTTAAGGTACCTCCAAGGGAGACATCGGACATTTTCCAGTAATTCGATTGAGACCGGGTAGAATGATACGGTCTTTTCGTTTGAACTTCCCCCTCCAACCTTTTTCACGAACTGAATCCATTTCAATTTTTTCGGCCTTTCCTCCATCATACACACAGCATGAAAACGCCACCATGTCCTAGAGCATAAGACAATTATGTATAGATTAATTTTTCCTAACCACCCAAAATAAGAAGTACGGAATACCTATGATAAATAAGGATTAGTACCTCCTCAAAGCGGAGGTGGACAGAAACATACTTGCCACCAGTTCTTGAGCTCTTCTCAACCATTCTATTCACTATTTTATTTGCAAGAATTGAAATGGGAGAAGAGAACTTCAATGCTTCATAGTTAGTCAGGCATCTTAGATATTGAATATGAGGTGGGACATTCATTGCCAATCTATTTGCAAAGGGGGCCACTCGGATAACCCTGTATCAAACAAATAATCAAGAAAAACACCCGGAAGTTTCAACAGTTGGTAGTCAGATTGGAATCAATCTACAAGGTTCATTAAAGAACTTGTCTGCTATAGCTAAGCTGGCCGATACCATTCACTCTCAGAGAAGGAGTTTTCACAGTTTCCGGTTGGTAGAGGATATCATGAAAATAATGCAATGGTTTGATACATACCCTTGCTTCTGCAAGACAGGATAAACCTCTCCCAAGTAATAGCTGACAGAAGCCCAAGCTTGGATGCGGAAGGTTGGTACATTTGTAATGTTATAATCATGCGTTTCCATCAATGCATCAGGTAGCTTTTTCACCACTTTCACGTAGCCCTCAAGTGTGGCTATGAAGTGATCTTCATCATATATGTCACCAAACTCACTGTACAACAGATACATTGTGAAATTTGGTGTGTGGATATACATAAAAGTGCATTTTCAAAATAATAAATAAATTATACAAGTGTTGGGCAAAGAAGAGGCCTCAAGAGGGCACCCAGCACCCTCATTATGGTGTATAGCTCTATGTTCACAGTGCATTTCTGGCATATTTTTTGACATATGTTCTGGGGCATTTGATAGGGACCATATACAACTGCAGTTTCAGCTCTAAACACATTACTCATTGTTTATCTACATCTCCTTACAGCTAAGCCAGAACCCCAGAGGCATCTGAGACCCATGTATAGCTATGATAGCCAAGGAGTAGGAACACATCTAGTCTTTAACAAAGGCGATTTTCAACTTTACACCAAATACAGCTATTCGTAGACAACCAAGATGTTGATGACAAGCTATATCATTGAAAGACTGCTCAATCAGATCTATAGTAAGAAGTTATGACGCAAGAAATTCAGTTCCTCACCTTGGATCCCTCCAAACACTATGAAAATCAAATTGAGGGATAACTAGTATTGCATTCAAAAGTCCAGCGACTGCCACTGCATTGCAGATCTATCAAAAACAAGATTAAACATTACGAACAAACTTCATACGTGCATAAAGAAAGATAAAAAAGTACCAATATATCAAACTATTGATATCTACTAGGCCTTAGTGCCCCCCATTTAATATTTATTTTCATTGGTTGATGCCCTTTCTAGTTTCTATATTTCTTTGGTTAGCCCCTTTTAGCATCTACAGAAACAAGAAAATCAGAAATAGAACTGCAAGAGAAGAATAATATACCGCAGAGCGTTGTTGATTAAGACCACCATTAGCCTCAACAATCAAGTAACCACTAGGGTCAGAAGACTCTGAAATTCATGGGAAATATCAGTTTACTGCAATTCCATTTTAGTCATGCATTAACAGGTAAAAGAACGAGAGACTACAGGCATTAGAAGCAGTAAGGCAGAATGTAGGTAGTCAGGTCAATAGACCAATTAGTACCATTGATCATGAGAAAAAATAAAAGAATGTGTAGTAAAAATAAGAGAGTTAATATCTGTATATTATATAATTTTCAAAGCATGGGACTTTACTCCTATAATATCACAACATCTCCCATCCCACTAAATGAAAATTAGTCTTATAAAACCACATTATCCACTCCTCAATTGTGTTATTATTAAATGAAAATTAACTAATATATGTCATTGAGTTAAACTTATTAAATACCAAACAATATATTTAACTAAATTACTAATGTTAATTTAAAAATAAACTTATTAACTAAAAGATAATATATTTATTTAAATTACTAATCTTTTATGTAAAATTGCTACTTTAGTTTTCCCAACATGCCTTTTTGTTGTTTTCTCTACATATGCAATTTAATCTCATAACCAATGGATTCATATTGAGTTCTAAAATAAGTTAAAGAGCGTATCCATTATGACTCTTGATGACCAGGTTATTTTGAAACATTATATAAACAGTGCTCCATCTCTTTAGTCTTTCCACTCAAGAAAGTTTATGAGGTTCCTCATCACTAACATTGAAATAAATGAGAGTGCATGGATAGAAAATCAAGTTGGTGAACACAAATTTTAGAGATTGAAGTGTTAACACTTACAATTTAAGGGTCTATCTATTGTATGATGTCACAAGTAGCAAAACTAGAGTTACAAAAGTAAACTATGGAATTCATCTTAAAAAGTAAAATATGCTAACTTAATAAATACCAAAACGTTGTCCAGAAGTTGAATTTGGACAAGGTCTCTGCTCTTTTAGCTTCCTTTTGAATTTCCAGGCTGAGGATAGCTGTGAGAAGAAACAACATTTTCACATTGGCTGATCACAGCAAATTCAAAAATAATACATTGAAAGATCGCAAACCAAAATAATCACTATGCAAAATTATAGTTTAGTTCTAGTCAAATGAAAAACAGCAACAATAAAGATATGTCCAAGGTAGCATGCTATGCAAGGCAATAACAATAAAAAAAGCAAGGTGTAAGATGCCAACTGATTTGCACTACCAATCACATTCAATGGCACTGTAACGTGCTGACGTTATAAGCCACAAAAAGCAATGCCTTGAATAAGAAGAATCATGCTAGGGAGCATCTCATTCGACAACCATCACTAAAAAAATCCTTTTTTTTTTAAAATGTTTTTTAATTTTCTTAAATGAAATTTTCATTAGCTTTTCATTTAAAAAGTTCAGAATTAAAAAATAAATAAAACAATAAATTTTACTGATGGTTGTCAAATAGGGTGCTAAATATCATTTTCCCTCAAAAGAAATGATAACTCTGTGCTGATTAAACGTAGCTGAGTAAAATAAAGAAAAACCCAAACATAAATGTCCAGACTTTTTAGAGAAGGATCTTCTTCTCGGGCTCAAATAACTTAGATACTTTATTGCAATTCCTGGTGGGGAGTGTCTTTTCATGATTATGAATCACAAAGGCGACCATGAAAAATGGCATAGGAACTTCCAATAACTTCCCCAGTTGGAATATCAAGAAAAAGTTCCAGCCATCTATTAAGTAAATAAAACTACTACTTTATTTTATTTTTCTTTGCTTTCTTATTACGTATTCTCTTCCCTTATACTATAACTTCTTATTTATCAGAGTAGAGGAATCAAAAGAAAACCAAAAATACGAGCAACTGATGCTAGCGACCGTGCCGAACAGACAAATCCGGCAGGTAGTGACTCCGATCAAGTTAAACCCAGATGATATGACCCCTTTTTACAAACCAACCCGTGATTTTTTGAAAAAAAACAAAATAAAAGACCGCAGCCGACAAGTTCACGTGTATATAATACATAGTGTTCTACAGCAGTATATATTCCACAATCAGAAGCAAGTAACAAGGTTTACTTTCCGAACCACAGATGTAGCAATCAGCAAGCATATATATCTTGCAAAAACAGGTGGGGAAAAAAGCAGATAAATGTATACTAAAAGGTAAAGTTCCATATTTTTATCATTCTTTTCCTGCATTTTCTCGGCACCCAAAGAGAAATGAACCCAAAAGAAATAGAAAAACTAATTGTAAAAGCGAACCTCAATCGCGGAGGTATTGTCGGCTTCAATGTCAAGCCAGAGCCTCCTAAACATCTCATGGCTACGATACACCGAGCCAGGAGGGGTAGGCCGTCCGAGGAGAGCCGAGAAGGACCCCACACACATGAGCAGGCCAGGCACGTAAAGCAGCGGTAGAAGCAGCAGGTACCTCAGGTTCCGGCGCAACAGAATGGAGCCACCGAACCCCTCCTTCAGCGACTGAGCATACTGGACCTTGGACCGCACTCGGCGACGGCAGTGGGAGAGTCCGGAGTGACGGGGCGGCGAAGGAGGCGGACTGGGCGAGCTACTTCCTCCGTCGCTGGCATAGCCATTGCCGTTGTGAGCGTGACTCTTGGGTTTCATGGCCATCCTCCACTGACAATGTAGGACAGTGTGTCGTCGGCTCTCTTTTGCGGAAAAGGAAGCAGTTTTGGACTTATATGAGAGTACTTCCGCTCAGAGCAGATATTTTTTCTTTCATCGAACAAAATCACACAGATTCAGTCGCAATGAGACAATCGCTTAGAGAGAGAGAGAGAGAGAGAGAGGTTGGGGAGAGTGGCCGGCTTGGAATGGAGCCGATGACAGTGACAGTAACAGTGGGTAAGTATATGCTATTTGCACTTTTAGTTTTTGTGGGCATAAAATATAAATAAGAGATTATTAGGAAAGGAAATTAGCGTATGCGTCGGAGTTCTTTCTTCCCTGTGATTTTTTTAAAAAATAATATTTACAGTAGAATGTAAGTGTAATATATTTTTTTATAAAAAATTAAATAAATAAAAAATTTATATAAAAAAATTAATTTCTTAAATACCTGAAAAAATTAATTTTAATAAAAAATTAAATACCTAACAATTGCACAATCTATGAGTAATGTAGCATTACTTTCTTTTCTTTTTTCCCGTTAAAGGATAACGGTTGCTAATTTCATCACCGATATGCTGTTGTCCTTGTCAGAATTGGCGCCATTTATGTTTCCGGCGGCTCAAATATATGATTAGATTATCAATATTGTGAAATTTCATTAATAATATAATTGGCTTAAAATGTAAACTATTTAATTAAATAGAATAAAGTGTAGAGTAATATCCAATTTAATAGTTCTATTGTGAATATTATGTAAAATTATCTATTATTTTAAAAGATTAAACTGATAGAAAGATATATATTTAATTATTTATATTATTTTCTTACCCATTCAATATTTGATTAAAATTTCTAATCATTTAAATTTACTTGAATAATATTATATATAATCATAGAGTGAGTAAGTGTCACATAATCATTTAAAAAAGAGTAATTTATTATTAAAAAATTAATTTTTTTTATGAATATTTCATATTTATTCACTCTTTTTAAAAAAAATTACGTAGTCGTTAGACACTAACTATAGATATCATATCTCATTTACTTTTATTTTCACAGTAAATTGGATTGCTATCCTGTATGGTAGCCCTTTTTATGATCACTTAATATATAAATTAGAATAGACGATTGTTGACACAACTCAATGAAGTCGACATAAATTCAATGCCAAGGAAGTGAATTAGGATTAGAGTTGTTGATGCATGAAAAATCGCACAATAGGTTAGAATGGGAGAAAGAGTTAAGTTCTGACCTTTTATGACGATTTAGGCCTTGATCGGTGTGGTCTAATATCCCTGACAGTAGTTTGGTGCAGTTGTACGGTATCGGTGCGTACATCTATGACAGTGAAAAAAATAAGTATAGAGAAAGTAAAAAGAGATGAACAAACATATTTACGTGATTCAACATAATACTTACGTTCACATGCGTTTGAGGAGGATAAATCTATTACAATATGCTTATTACAGTTTCTTATAACCTTTTTGTTTCTCACTGTACAATAGAGATTTTGAATATATTTATTGGAGAAGATCTCTTCGGCAAAGCTCCCTTTCAAGAGGTTGAAGGAGTTGAAGAAGAACCCGTTTGAAGTCATTTGGACCTCCATTTTTTATCTAATCCTCTTCCATTGTGCGTCTCGGTGATAGTGAGAGATGTTCCCTTTGCGTATCTGACCCCTCTCCCTTTCCCATTTTCTCTGACACCCTTCCCCCCCTTTTACCTCGTGACACCCTCACCTCATTATCCCTTCTTTATCCCTCTCCCTCTCTCATATTCTATTTCCTAGTGGTGGACTGGCCTGGTGTATTTTACCCCCTCACAAAAGTGATGACAGGTAACGTGGTATGTGTACACAAATCTCGTGTACCTATTATTTTGGTTAGAAATAAGGGGCCTAACTCATTTTGTAACATGAAAAATTTATTTATCATCATTCTCTCAATATTTTTTTAATGTGACATTAAATGATAGGCCCGCAAATAAACAAAATAAATAGTTTCAAATCATTTAATATATCACATCATGTAATGATAAGAAGATAATAGTAAAATGGATGATGAATAACATTACTTTGAGGAATATAACTCTTTTAATTAGATTTATCTAATTAAGGTTAACTCATATACCACATGAATTCGACTTGACATGATATGAATTTTACACAACAACATTCTTGATATAAACTTAACATTTTGAAATAGTGCACCCTCAAAAATCATCTTTTATAACTATAATCATTAAGACTAAGCTATTATTTCTAAATTAAAGTATTGAGATTTTGCGACATGGACATCTATCATTTTGAAAGTAAGGGGAAAAAAAAAACTTTAGGTGAGGTTTGAATAGTGAGTTGATATGAGATGAAAGTTGAATAAAATATTATTAGAATATTTTTTTAATATTATTATTATTTTGAGATTTAAAAATGTTGAATTTTTTACTATATTTTATATAAAGATTTGAAAAAATTATAATAATTAAATGAGATGGGATCAACTCTCAACTCAAACAGGGCTTAGGTCCGGTTTGGTTTGCTAGATGAGATGAAACTATCTCATCTGATTTGTACAGATGAGATAGTTTTGTCTATCCAAATGGTTAATTTCACATTTCTATTTCATCTCAAAGTTTTCAAACCCATCGCATTGCTTTATGACATAAATAGTAAAAAGAATCCCACATAGTAAAAAAAATTCATTTGTGATTAAAATAAAATAATTAATAAGTCATTATTAGAATAATATATTTTCACAAAGAAATTAATAATTTTGTGAGTATTAAATAGAAGTGCATTTTGAGGTTTTATTAAAAAAATTAAAATTAATAAACTATTTAAAACAAATCTACAACATAATTCATATACTTATTTATTACAATAATCAAAATTATTATTATTTATAATTAGAATAAAAAAATGACCAATTTCTTATATATAGAAAAATAAATAGATAAAAATATCTTTTTAAGAAAAGAAATTATAAATTTGGGCCAACAACTTCCCAATATATTTTTGGATTTTAATTATTTTTTAGAATAATAATATCTTTTAAAAAGGTGAAATTATTTTTTTGAAATTTTAGAGTAATTTCAGCCAACAACTTCTTAATATATTTTTGGGATTTAAATTTATTTATGATAAATTTTTTAATTACTTATAAGTATTATTTTTTATTAATATATTCATAACTGTTACTCAATCATTATCATTAGTGGGATCCACCCCTTTATTAAAGAGTGCTTCTACACCCACACATGAGAGATCTCAACTAGGATCCCAGCTAGTGTGTTTCATTTTTTACTTTACTTTTTTTTTTTTTTTTGCTTTTATTCATGCTTTTTTTTTTGTCATTTTTAAATATATTTTTTAAAAAATTCAAAATATCAATTAAAAAGTACTAACTTAATCATTAAGTGAAAAAAAAACCTAGTCGAAATCCCAATTGAAAATACCTGGTTGTGGTTTTAATATTTTTCTTTATCAAATTTTAAAAGGTTAAAACTATCTAATCTCATCTTACATCTAAATATATATATTTTTTTACAAACTATCTCTTATCAATTTAATTTAAAAAATTTTACTATTATTTATCTTTATATCAAACCGGGATTTAATATTCAATGAATTGAGTAGGTAAAGGTGAAATATTATGTGGTAAAACTATAAAGCATTTAAATGATGAAGTTAAAATGATTGTAATTTAAAGACAGCCCCCATGTCGTGTGTTGATACATAGAAAAAGTCTAGGGAACGGCCCACGCACCCGGGGTGCACCTGACGTAGAATTTAAAAAGTACCATTTTAACTAATTATTAAGCGATAAGGCTCTATATAGGTCTAGGAGCATGGCTAAGCTAACTAGCCATGCATAATAGGACAGGAAAGGTTATATTATATGCATGGCAGGAGTAACATTATCTGGCCGGATTAGAGTAATAAATATAAATATATACGTGTATATATTTTTAATAAAATCTCAATATTTCATATATGACTTTCTTCTATACATCTCTTATTATTTTTCAGACTATTTACAATGAGATCAGGAAGTTCTTCTATCTAAACTTTTTCCTCAACTAAGTTTAAGGCAACATTTGCAAAATTATGAGCAACAGTGTTCTTTTTCTCTATAATCAAACTGTAAAAACCAATCATTCATATTCTTCAATATATTCCTAATGTCATCAATCAAAGGACCAAAGTAAGACATTTTCTTCTTCACACTTCATAGCTATTATGATTGTCTTTGCATCTCCTTCGAATATAGCTTTCTGAATATTGAGTTCACTGCACACCCGCAATGCCTTGCACAAAGCTTGACATTTTGCTACTTCAGCTGTCTGCACATTCATCCTACTGTCACAAGCTGCAAGCAATGCCTCTCAATTCTTATCTCTAATAATCATCCCCATCCCCATTCTCTTCTTCTTCATATCCAAAGATGTATCTCAATTCACATTTACAAACTTGCTATAGGTTTAACACAACTTGCCTTATTAACTGCATTTACAACCTGTTGGTATTCTTTGCCTGTTTAGAGCCCTCTGGGTCTCAATTGCTATTGATAACAATTTTTTTGGACAAGTTAGTCTTTTTTCAAAAACAAAAGTGTTCCTTCTCAACCAAACTTTTCTAAACTGGACTATCTCTTCTAGTTTTACTTTCTCAATGGCTCCCATCAACTTCTCCCATAGCAACAAAAATTCACTTCCTTCCCTTTTCCACTTTTGAACCCCACTTAAACCCCAGACATCATTTCCTGCAGAATACTCCCATAGCACATGCATTACAGATTCTTCCTCTCTATGACAAATTGGATAAAAGGGATCCTCAACAATCTTTTTCTGAAACAGATTCTTTTTAGTGGGTAGTAACTCGTTTGCTGCATTCCATAGAAAAAATTTAACCATGTTTGGTACTTCTAATTCTCAAATATTCTTCCATCTGCTATCAACCTGTTTCTCCATAGAAGATTCACCTTTACACCTCATTCTTTTGTCGAGTTGCAAAAAATAAGCACTCATCACAGTAAAAACCCCTTTCTTTGATGGCCCCCATATTGCCTTATCTTCAGTCCGGCCTCTACTAAGTGGTATACTCAGAATCTGCCTTGCTTCTTCTTTCTCAAAAATTGCATTAACCATTTCCTCATTCCACATCCCTTTGTTCTCTACCAATAGTTCTGCTACTTTTGAATCTGCCCTGAGCATTGAGATTGGTGAATGAACTGATAAGGATGAAGGTATGTTTAGCCATTAATGACCCCAAATTTGTATATTCTTTCCATCTCCAACCATCCACCTCATACCCTCCTTTATTAATTCTCTTGCACTACATATGCTTCTCCATATCAGAGAAGGTTTATTGGTCATCTTTACATCCAGCAAATTTTCATTCTTAAAATACTTTTCTTTAAAAACTACTGATGGTGGATCAATAAAAATATCAGAGTAAAATATTGCACAATATGTGTGCACGCTTATATAGGCCTTGAGTGAGATGTGCTCTACTATTATTAATCTTGGAGATCAATTCAGGGGCATTTTTGAAAGAAAGAGCAAAATATTTTATTTTGGTGTAATTATCTTACTTTTTATGGTACAATTGAACTTGGATAATAGAATAAAATTTGGATAATGCATGAGTGACTACCAAATGTGCACATCGATTGTACTAATGAAAATAAGCAAAAAATCAAGACTAAAAAAAAAAAAATCTAAATTTTAACAAAGTATGAACATTGGTCTGCATCTACATTGAATGACTATCAAGCAAAATATGTTCTATCATGATTCTGATTCATGAATACTTTGAATTCATTAGTACTAATTTGGAATGTATTAGCATTGGTCTGCATCATTACTTTGGAATATGCCAAAACATGAGCATCAGTTTGCATCATCGTGACCATTTTACAAAATACAACAACTTGCCCGATGACTTGAGCAATTTACATGTTCCTACAAAACCTCAAATTCAACCAATATGTCAAACATTACATCAAAATTCAACTAATAATGAAGTGATACATTTAAACTTTCTCATAATAAATTCAATGCATAATTCTTAATATCTTCAATTTTCAAGACTTCTATCTCTGGATTTGCCATGAATGATACACATTGTTAAATATAACATTACTCCTCAATTGCATATGGTGCACCGCAGTCCATCAACTCAATGCTATACTTATCAGAAATGCTATATTCAATTGCGTGATACTTGTGCACTCTACGATTGCATGTATCATTACTCTTTCAGTATATAAGTTCTACACATACAAAGAAATGATATAAAGTTAAATTTATAAACTGATGTAGGTTTATGTGATTCGTTAGATTTAGTTTATAATAAAATTAATTTTATAATCCAACATAAAACATTGAATCATATTAATTTATAAATTTACTATTATATAATCTCTTTTTACCTAAAGTTTTTCTTATCTTGAAACCATCTCTTCGATTCAATGCCTTTTTATGAACAAAAGTATAAAATGAGAAAAATATAAAAAGAGAGGGTCGACAACCTGATAATAAATACAGTACATACATAAAAAAAATATAAAAAATAAAAACTTATAAATCAACCTAACTTGATGTAATTTTTTGGGTTGTACAATTTTTATATATTATAAATTAGATCTAACACATCATATTAAATTATATCATTTTCTAACCATTTTCCTGGTAAGATCTAGATTTAAATTTAGTCCCCTTCTTTTTCAATAATCATAAATTGCGTATATCTATTTTCAAAATTAATCTTCAATTTTGATCAAAGAATTATAGAAGATCTTAGTTTGGATGAAGTATTGGATCAATTCCTTTTAAAAGTTGGTTGTGAACAGAGAATGATAAGAGTTTAGTAGCCTAACTAAACATAAAAAATAATAGTACATAGTGTCGTAAAGAATCTATCAAGAAGGATATATGATGCAGAGACGAAGGCAGAGAACCATATCTTTGATTTACTTCTAAGTTATATGGCATGTATTAGCTCTTTTGTTTAAATCTGAATTTGGATTCACTTTCGACTTGGATTAATAGGTTGCGTTTGGATACTGAGATGATTTCAGATTATCTGAAATGATATGTGAATAGTAGCATTTTGTGAATCCCATTGATATGTGTTTGAATGTAAATAGGTTGAGATGTGTTTAACTTTTTTATGAGAAGTTGAAAAAGTAGTAGATCTCATCAATAATTAGTTTGAGATGGGTTGAGTCGGTGAGTTTGTGTTTCAAACATAGCTTAGTATTAGTCGCCTAAAGATTCATTAAATTCCTTAGTGGGATTGAGGTATAATCTATGACTCAAACATGACTTGAGAGAGCACTTACAACTTCCCGCCATCTAAGCATTTCTTATCCAGTTCCCACAAATAAAATGCTATGGGATGTTTTTGTACTCAAATATATTGTTCAGAATGTTATTGGCCACAAAGTAACAGATGGACATTTGAGACTATTTAATACTTATTACTCGGCCAAAACTTTCAACTATATTGACTCATGAAAAAGCTTAATGAATGTGGTTCAAGACAATATCCAATAGGCAACAATCTAATCTTAATTTCATAGACTACATGTTTTTAAAGCCTTGAATCAAAACAAAAACAAAAACAAATCATAACACCAGGACCACTGACAAAAATACGAACAATGGAAGAAGACTGAAAAGAATTGGTAAGGGGACCAATTTTGTTGCAAGTAACAACTGTTTACATAAGTTAGCAAAAAGAAAAATTATTCTCATCAGTTACTATTCACTACTCAACATCCCACATCTTATAAAAAATATCCTTATATTTTATGAAAGAAAAAACTATAAGTGTGGGGTGTGAGAGTGAATAGTGACTGATGCATAACATTCATCTAACAAAAAAAAGGAGAAAAAGGGTCTGCTTACGTAATAAATGTTAATATTTGTCTTTTACTGATTATTTATAATGGTGTGATGGTACACAAATACAATACATATGAATCAATCTATGTAATTTGATAGAAAAATATTTTCTAAATAGTTACCGCATTATCTTATTGTTGATGCGATTTTTTGATGAGACCAACGTCCAATAATAAAATCGAATATCCCATCTAATACTAGAAACGTTACAAAAAGGCAATATTTAATATTTTGTTTGGGCGTTGATATGGTAATCCAATGTATATTCATAAAATAGATAATAAATAAAACATATAAAATATAAATAAAGAAATAGAAATAAATATATACTGCTAATTTGGATAATAGAGTATTTATTATTTTATTATTACTTTTTACTATCATTCAATATTCAATCATTATTTTTTTATTATTTTCAGAATATTTGAGATTACAGCAATATCCAAATCCATCCTTAGAAAACCAACTTGAGATCCCCACAATTTTACCATGCTTTTATATGTGTGGTCCTCTTCCTTATAGTGCTCCGTTCCCTTTTTTATAAGCTTTTCGAAAGTGAGAGATGCAAAAGTTGGCCAAAAACTCTATCTATCGCGGAGAAGACCCAAAACTTGAGATCAGGAGATTCTAGACTTCTCTCGATATTTGTTATCACATAAAAAAAAAAAAATTAAATATTAACAAAATAATCTTTAAACAATTAGATTATACCACGAAAACATTTTTCACTTTAGAAAATCTAATACTTATATATTTATTTTAATATATTTAATATATAACTTTGTACCATAGAAAATAGAATTCAAATTTAAACCAAGTTCTTGATCAAAATGTCTTGGTCTCAAAACTAGTATTTGTTGCAATTTTCAAAGTAATGCACATTTAAGAGACTAGGATAATTGAGGACTTGAAAATATGGGCAATGAGATCCAAGTAGCTGGGAGAGTATGGGTGGGGCGCCACACCTGTGTTAGCCATGGAAGAAGAAAAGGTTGTTAGGGAGACAAAATTAATGAGATGGGGACACTGCAAAGATATTCAAATTCAAGACTACATTAAATTGCCAGTTTTGTTAGATACAAGGTCTAAATGCATTTGTCTTCACTTCCCCCCTCAAACCCACCAAAATATGAACAGATCATACGTATGGTGCACCTAACTTCATTACACCCCCAAGCTAAGCTTGCTAACTTGTGATAGGTTTCAATGTGACTTTGTCCAGTTTTTATCACTGCCCTCAGTGCCTCGTGTGCATGGGGGCTCATGAGTTCAAAACAAGCGATTAAATGTTTTGGCTGGCATCTGAGACTTGGTGGAATTGGAGGGAACTCTGAGACTTGTCCACCCCATAATTAGCGGATTTCTATGTTACAACAACATAGATTATTAGATACTTTCGGAATAAAGATGACGTGATACTTCCACCCGATCACGTGATGTCTGATTCACGTTACGTAAAGACAATCCGTGATTGACAAAAATTTGGATATTTATTCGGATATGCAAGACCCTTCAAGAGACCTAATAGCGTTGTAATGAGTCAGTCATAAATATGATTTTACCAAGTTCAATCTCTCCCTTTTAAGATTTCACGGCATAAGAGCAATTTGCCAAGGCCGATCTCTCTTTGGAGGTGAGAGGTGAAAGGACAAGCATTTTTTAAACAGTTTTCTCTATGATCCACAACAACAGCAAAATAGGGCAACTGAGCTTTCCAAAAGTGTTCAAGATGCAATCTAAGCCCAATCCATCAACCTAGACCACCATAAATGACTCTCTTTCCTGAAATGAGAAACAAAAGTTTATTTCAATCATTTAATGTGAAATGACCAAAATACCCTACATTTTCCACCAAATGGATACCTACATTCATGCACTAACCGTACAGGCCAAGGTCTAGGAATAAGTCTCCAGGCCTATATATATGTGCTCAGCAGTCAGCCCAGTTCCATCGGTGAGCCCGGCTCTTGAAATTAATTTATCCCAAGTATCTTTTAAACCCTCTACTATTATTTGAGTAATTTATTATCGACAACCTCCATCTCTTTACATAAAACAGTTACACTAAGTTGATGCGCAGAAAGTTTAAAATTCCTCTCCAATTAATTATTAAAGGAAACCAACTCAAAAACACAACTTAACCAGCGAAGAAAGGCCAGTCTTTTTGTTCTGATAATAATGCAGATTTTCACATCCCAGATGCTCCAACCCTATCACGAGGTATCAGGCGTAGCTCCGAACCATGTTTCAGGAAGACATTGCCTGCAAAGCACAGCAAATTTGTTCTTGTGAGAAACCATGGTCTATATTGCAAACAACATATGCAAATAATGGTGCGCACCAGCAGTCACATGAGTGCGTTCCAACTTGAGAAAAAGCAAAAGAAATATCAATTGTAAATGACCAATCCATATCTGAGTGTTCAATTCCTCCTCATAACCATGTTATAACATTTACCATGTAATGATAATGAACAAACTAAACAAATGGAATGTTTAGTGACACATTAATGATAACCTTTCCTAAGAACAATTGGCAACGAGCCAGAAATGTTGGGTGAACCTGCACCTGAAGACCGAGGAGAAAAGGTGGTGGAAGCACAGGGCCTTGGGACCTTGAGTGACAGGAAAATACAAGTAATCCACCTATAGGAAGCGGTGGCAAAGAGTTTGATGGAGCAACGTCAGGTGGGTGCAAAAGACACGAGGTGGTGTTTTTAAGCCAGTAGGTAACAATGACCAAAACAAGGGTGTTGATGAAGATGAGATGGCTCAGAGGGGTGAAGGCAAGATAATATAGGCCACCGCTTTTTTTTTTTTTCCTTTTTTTTAAAAAACAAAAAAAATTGATGAGCAACAAATATGCCACCAATTTCATGCAGTTAGGAATATTCCTCCTTGTCTTGAGATCTTAAAATATACAAAAAAGAAGGTTTGGGTACTGAGAGTACCTAAGGTACTCCCAGAATACCTCACTACTATTATTTATTTTATTATTACTTTTCACCTACTTTTTACTACTATTCACTACTATTCAATATTCTATAATTACTTTTTCACTACTATTCACAGAATATCTGATGTACTCTCACTACCCAAACAGTAGAGAAAAATTACATCCTCCACATCTGAATTACCACATTTTTTGCAATATGCCTGCTAAACTTTCAATTTCAATACTCGTAACCCTCAAAACTATCAAAAAGTTGTGATGTGCAGTCTCTGTTAGCTCGGAGAATAAACTTGAAAGGAAAGTAAACTACTATAACATGCACGTGAAAGAATCAAACAACCAAAGTACCCCAATTTTACATTATGGATTGATATAACACATAAAGGGCAACTTGGTCATTTCATGAAGAACAAGTGTGGGGTATGTGATAGATAGCTTTTCGTCCAACTTAACATCTCAAACTAACAACAGGTGTACATTGCACCATTTTAGCACTTTATGGGTACCATGTGATGAAATTGAAAGTTTAGAGGGCACGTTACGAAAGGAAATGGTAGTTCAAGGTGGTAGGTTGATTTTTATGGAATATATAAAACAAATGACAAAGAATACAAAGCTAGGCCGACTCAGAGCCTACAACCTTAGCCAGGAAACCATTCACAAGAATAACACTTCATAGAGATTCTACAAGATGCAAATTGGACAAGGTACTAAACAAACTTTTTCAAATGTTCAACTCTAGAATCAATGCTCCGTGGATTGTAGGTGAATAAAAGGGGACAGTTGGATGAGGTATCTGATCGAGCAAAAGTAGTTGTGGAAGAGGAAGTGGCTTGTTTGTGAGACAAAAGCTGAGCATACTCATCTCTCGATATAGTAATTAGTTCTGAATCTGGTGGCTGGTAAGAACTAGAAGAATGTCTAGAATCAAGAGATGCATTATCCTGATAGGCCCTATTGGCTAACCCAGATGGTTTTCCATGCAAACCCCAACAATTATCCACAAAATGATTACCACGACCACAGTGAGTGCATTTACAATGTTCACGGCCTCGAGGTTGAGTCAGACCACTCCGAGTGCCACGGTCCCCACATGTACCTCGCCACCACCATGGCCTTCATGGGAAGTAAAACTCCCATGAGAGGCAACGAAGGGTGATCGTCACCATAGTCTTCAGAACTCAATTGAGGATTATTCCAAGACAATGTGGCACTCTGATGTCTGAAGAACACATCAGAATGCAATGGAAGCTTCAAACTATCCAAAATCTGAGCACGAATAGGCTCATATTCTGACCATAAGCTGATAAGGAAGTAAACGACATTTAAGTCTTCACGTTGTTGCTGAATACAAGGAACATCAGAACTACTATGTTGATACGTGTTCAGCCCATCACATATACGCATAAATTGGGAGAAGTATTCCTCTAAACTCTGAGTAGTGTGTTTTAGCCTCAAGTAATGTTTAAGCAACTCAGATATGAACATTCCAAGTAATAGAATATACATGTTCAAGATGCTCCCATACTTCTTTAGGGGATGTTTGGAAACATATCTCATCCCATCCCATCCCATCTCATCTCATCTCACCTCATTTCCTTCCCAAACACCATTCAAACACAAACACTTTCAAACTAATCATCACAACTTTTTCAAACTAATCATTATAACTTTTCCAAATTCTCAAACAAAAAACAACTCAACTTTTTCAAATCTCAAAACAAAAATAATATTAAAAAATTATATTCTAACAATATTTTAACTTTATAATATTTTTTAGTCAACTTTTTCTCTCTCCTTTCCCAAAACCCAATAAATATTTAACTCAAACTATCCTACTACTATTCACAAATCATCTTACTTCTATTTACAAAATTCTCATCTCAACTCATTCCCCAAGCATCCCCTTAGTTGTGTTAAAGTGAATTAGATTAGAACTGATACTAGGTTCAATGTTAGTCTACAAGAAGAATAAGGCATCTTCCTGTTCCCAATGACCATTATCAGTTTCTTCAGGCTTCTCTTCAGTTTCTTTTTTTTTCTTGAAAGAGGCTTCTCTTCAGTTAAGTGGCTAAGAAGTCCCTTGCCCTTCAAAAACACTTCAACACATTTGGCCCAAAGTGCATAATTCTTACAATTTCACAGGGGTCATAGGTGCATCAAAGCCAGATGCAACTGGCAATATTTCATATTTGGAACCCGTGAGATCCAAAATAACACTCAAACCAACCCAACCAATAACAATCAATACACATTGAATGCGAATGAAAACAAAAGACATTAGATTGACTCAAAACTGAACAGGATGACAAATGTGAAAAATCAGATTTAACTAAGTGCAACATGCACAAAATTGGCTTGAACCAAACCTGAACCTGGCTGTACCGACCTAAACCAAGCTGAAGTAGTGGTTGCAAGCCCTGAATCAGGCTGAGATGATGGATCAAACCTACTTCAACCACATCAGACTATATCGGCCGAATTGACTTGTTGAACGTGCAAAATAGGGTGGGCTTGAATGGCCAGAGTTAATCAGGTTAGACTAGTTTGGGTTGGCTTGACCTGAGTCGAACAAGTTCAATCTATTAGTCTCATTTGATTTGGATCGAGTGGATCATAGAAGAGCAATCCGAGAGGAGCAAAGAGGAGGGAAAAACGAAATCAATGCTGTAAAGAACCTAGCAACCCAGCTCTGATACCATGGAGATTTTAGTTTCAAACAAAGGGTTTTAAAGAGAAGATGAATTGGAGAAGGAATAAATGGCCGTGTAGAGTCTCTGTTCTACATTCCTAATGTTGCAAGATATTAAATACACTTTTAACTTTCTTTTTCTTGATAAGTAAGAATTTAAACACTTAAAAAATATAATGGCTAAAAAACTCATAAAGAGGTGTTTTGTGTTACATTACGAAAGCAATCATTAGATCCTTAATTGCTATAATTGGGGGTTTCCACATTAAATCTTTTTTCATTATTCCACCCTATCCATAACCCATTACAAAGCCCAACTTGCTTCTATAAAGATTCATATTTAATGGATCTTACTAATAAACAACAATGGCCATCAACCTACTGCAACTGTCCTACATTATTCAGCCTTGGGACTGCTCTACATCAAAACTTAAAAGATTGAGCATGACACGGATTGAGTTGATAATTCTAACGATGCCTGCTCCAAACTCAAATAAGCTAAAAAAGAAGTAAAAAAACAATGGTATGAAACTAGACAACTTCTATGAATACATCAATCATTTTCCATCTAAAATTACATAAATCAACGAATGTAAAATAGAAATTCTCAACTGGGAACCATAAAAATGTCGTCTCATATAACTTTGCTTAAGACTTCAATAGACTGACGAACAACTCAAGAACAGAAAGTGAAAGGAAGAACCAAAACTAAGCAATAGAACATGGCAATACCTGCACTTTGCTGAGGATTAATTCCAACACCGTCTGCATGAATGAAGCAAACATGCAAAGAACAGAAAGTGAGAAATAATGAAAGACACAGGATGAACAGGCAAATATATCCAAGACTGTCTCTAAGGCTGCTAATATCTTGTTAATTGAGGCTTCAAAAGTTGAAACGAGTAGATTTATAATTGCTGACGAAGTAACAAGCAAGATTAATTACCAGGCATTAATATGCTAAAAGTGAACATAACTTGAAAAGGAGCCACTTATAATTCTTTAATGTTTTTCATCTTAAAAGATGCATGATCTCGTACGTGCATTAAGATAATGTTTTTCATCAATTCAATACCAAATCATTATTCAAATACAAAAATCAACACAACTTTTACAAACTTCAAAACAAAATTAATATTAAAAAATGTATTCAAACAATTTTTTAACTTTATAATGTTTTTATTCAATTTTTTCTCTTTCCTTTCCCAAAACCCAATGAAACATCTTCACTCTAACCATTTCACTACTATTCACAAAATTTTGAGATACTACAAGTGTCCAAACATGCTCTAATAATTTAACGTAGTGAGATTCACATATTATACATATATATATACACACATATATATTCTCTCTAAATTATCTTCATAGATTGTGGCTTAGCTTAAACTGAACCATAACCATACATTATGTTTTGTGGACCTATTTAAATTTTCTAGAACCACCAAAGCCAAAAAGCAATAAGAAACCAAATAGATGCAACTATGCAGGATTAAAAAATCCGAGCAATCCCTACTTTGCTATTCCTAGTGTTGCTGTCTATGCAAAATGAATCCCCCATCCTTAGAAATTCAACTATTCTTCAGAATTGCAATATAAACATTGGAGGAGGTATCAAAGATTGGCTAGGATTGGTGTTCCACTTTTCTTCTTGGATTGTTACAAATAGAATCAGAGCTAACCCAACCAGAAGTGTGGTACTTGAGCCATGCCGCCTATGATGGACTTGACCAGACAAGGGCGTCAAGGATTTAGGGGGGCGATTGTAATATCTTGGATTATGTGATTGGTGTATAGGAAAGTTTTGAATGGGATCCCACATTATTTGGGAGGGAGAAGTTCAAGCCCTTTATAATGATGGGGGCTCCAATTGTAACCTTGACTGGTCCTTTTGGAGTATGGGCTTAGATGTGTCTTGAGCCTTCCATGCCTCTTCACCCTGTGTTTGGAAACAATCGTAGTAACCAGCATCAAATATTTAGGCATTCACATCCAATTAATCACTACCTTAAGAAATTCAGTCCCGGGATTACTTAGAAAAGAACTTAAGAACGCAAAAGTCTGCATTTTGAGACATCCAACTTTAACACCATATAATGACTTGTTCCCAGGAATAAGAGTGTAGCATCTTTTCATAGATTGTACAAGTTTACTAGGTATACAATACGAGTCTCAACTAATAAAAAAGATGTAGTTTCCTTATAAAAGATATTGACTTAGAGTTCTCTTGTTTCTTTCCCCTAGATCATTTCAAATCTCTTGCAATTAGACGACCACTTGTGACTGGCTAGCCAAAACACCCCTTGCTTAGACGAGTCTTTTCACAGAAATGGCTCGCTTTCTGTGTGTCTGAGAGGATATATACACATATATATCTAGAGTACTCTAATCGATATCTCAAAGGTGTCCCATGTCGATTGGATTACGCTATAATTCCCTCGCGTAAATTACAATCTGATCAGTAATTGCCAAAAATATGTCGAGAACGAAGTAGGAGATTAAGACGACGAAGAACATGCAAGGCATGCCCTAGATAAAGATGTAATTAAGAATAACCGTTGGTGATGATAGCGCTAGTCTGGGGAGGCACTTTGAACTCCTCTGCGGCGAATTTCAGAACGGCCGTGAAAGGGGCTGCCTCTGGTACGCTAAACCTGAGAGTTTAAGAGAAAATTGCGATAACCTGTGAATAATAATCACGGACACAGGAGGAAGGAAAAAATAATACGAAGGGTTTGAAGTCACGAACACTTTAAAAGGGAGCTTCGGATCGGAGGTGAGAGTCACTTTGAAGGAGACCTTTCCACCGCCACCATCACTCGCCATTTCTCCGACCTTAATCAAGGAATTCAATGATGGGCTTTCGTAATTCGCTCTTCTATGTCGCGGCGGCCAAATCTGGCGTTAGGGAAATTACCATACGCCCATTTATTCAACAGCCAATTACGCGTATTAATTAGAGTATTTACGTTGGTTTATATCCCTAAAATTTGACGAGAAGTAAATATTTTTGATAGATCTAAATCTCTCCTTCCATGACTCAATATTGGATTAATCATTAGTCAAAATAATAATATTTTTAATTAATTTTTTCATATTTTATAATAATACTAATTATATATTAATTAATAATTTAATTTGATACTTAAATGATTGTTTCTCAACTTAAATATATTATAACTCAAAATTAGGAAACAATAATTTAAATAAATAAAATAATGGTTATAGAGTGTGAATAGTGAGTCTTTAAATTTAAAGATAAATTGAAATATACTGTAATTCAAAATTTCAGATTTTAGTATTTGGTGAATTCAATATAGTGATTTTAAATATCAACTCATTAAATTTTGAAGATTGGATGCCAATGCTATAATTATAACGCAACAGGATCTATATTAAATATTTAAAAATGTAATTTTAAGCTTGATTTTGAAAAAGAATTTATATTCACAAATAAATAATGTAGAGAGTTCTTCAAAAATAAAAATAAAAATAATGTAGAGAGAAGTTGATTTAAATCAATTAAATTTATGCTTTATAAAAATCAATAGAATTTAAATACTAAAAACACTACAACAGAAAGCACATTTACCAGTGAAATACCATGTCACAATAACCGCATACTTCTATGCTAATGACTATTACCATCCAACCCATTTCGCTGCAATATGATCCGTCTTAAAAGGTTTTAAACGGCGCACTGTAAATTATAAGCTGGTATATATATAATTTATTCGTTTTTTGTTATTTACTCTACTAAAAATAGTCGAATTAATGCTGATCATTTGGTTACTCCAATTCCACATGACATAAATGCTTTTCTTATTTTATTTTGTAATATTAATCCTGCTGGTCACAAATATTTTGAAAGAAGGGCTTTATTCAAAGATATTCATGAAAGTGAAACTCATGCGAACTCGCAAATAAATTCTGAGGAAAATATCTAGTGTTGGGCCCTATATCATGACCGAGCTAGTAGAGGGCCACAGCCCAAATCAATAATTTGTTTTTTATTTCGACTTTTTTAGAATAAAAGTTATTGTGATAAATTTAAGAAAAATACGGAAATTGAGAATAAAAAGCAAATAAATTTATTTATTTTGATTAAAAGGATTATTTTAATCGCTATCCTCCAAGAAGCAAAAAACATCCAATTTATTATTTTGAGTGGAGAAAAATCAAGACACCTAGTCCATATATGACTCCTTCTATTCAAAATTATCATCAATTGAGGATTTGCAGTCCAATTTTAGGCCCAGTTTGATAAAATCAGTATTTTATCTCATCTCATCTTATCTTATCATTATAAATTTTTTAAATTTTCACATAAAATATAATAAACAATTCAATTTTTTCAAATCTTAAAATAATAATAATATTCTAACAATATTTTATTCAACTTTCAACTTTCATTTCAACTCATTTTATCTCAACTCACTATTCAAACGGCACCTTAATTAACTCAATCTTTGAGATTTTGATTATTACACATTCTAATTTCACTACAATAGAAAGCATCTTTCGCGGCCAACTTATTACCCGCATTGTATGCATTTGATGCAAAAATGCATTGGAGGCCATTTTTTACGTTGACTAAAATTGTGGTGCAATAAGTTTGCTTTTGCGACTAAAATCAAGTTGACACATAGAGTTTGACCAATAATGTCATTTTCTAGTGGTTTTTAGTTTTTTAAGACGATACAAAATTGCTGCAATAAAATCTGCTACTTCTATTGCCTTGAGTCGAAGTCTTTCGCCGTAACATATGGGTAATTATATATAGTCCCTTTTTTCTTCTCTCCCAGCTCGCACGATACCCTGTCTATCGCACACAGTGTCGAAAGCCGCCCTTCCCACGTCGCATCATCACCTCATCAGATATGCTAGTAACTCTCTCTCTCTCTCTCTCTCTCTCTCTCACTCTCTCTCCCTCTCTCTCTCTCTCAACAAATCAAACGACTACTGATCTGGTCGATTCGACCCTCTCTAACCCCATCTCAGATTTTCTCCGGCCCACAATCGCACCGCCGCAAGAATAAGGTATATACATACATATATATATATATATGAATGCCACTCATCTGTCGTGATTTTCCCCCTTCTCCTTGTACAGGGTCTGTCTCACCCCCCCTCGATATCTATTCACCTTACCCCTATATATCATTATCACATTATTTGTTTTGTATAATATTGTACTGTGTTTCGTTGACTTATGGGATTAGATGAATAAACAAATTTGCTCTATTTGATTTGTAAATTTAGTAATCAATAAGCTTATATACTTCATGGATTCGAGGGTACTTACTCTTTTTTTTTTTTTAATTTTCTTTTTATTTTATTAATATATATTGTTGAGAATGAATGTTATGGAAATTGATCTGTACTAGTAGTACTAGTCCTAACGAGCACTCTCCTTGCGGGAAGACACTAGTGATCATCATAATTCTTTTAGGCTAAGTTTTCTTTTTGAAAGCCATATGGGTAGTACTACTAGTGATCATGATATTTGTCTTACGTATACCCTTAATTTCTTTCTTTTGAATAATGTCCATCTAGCTAATATCTAAGCCAGTTGTTGGGTTTAATTAACTTATAATAGCACAATACAATGAATGTATGAGTTTGATCATCATAAGGTAAGTTGAAGGATAATATATATCTAACTTGCGTAATTGATAGACAATGATGAGATTTATAAATATTGTTGTGAAAAATGTTGTTGAGATCGAAAGATGATCAACCATGCTAGCTTTTAATACTCTGTTTAGTGAAAAATGATCACGCCCATAAATATATATATATATATATATATATATATATATATATTTATAGCCATTACTACTTAAGGTTCAAATGAAGCAAAAAAAAAAAAAAGAGTTTTGGACTTTCAACAATATTTGTGATGGGGGCTGGTGGCAGCCTATATGAGAAAATGAAGAGTGCCCACAACTAACGAAATCGAAAACTATACAGGGTCTGTCTCACCCCCCTCTCTCGGTATCTATCACCCTACCCTTATCATCATCACATGATTTGTTTTGTATAATATTGTGCTGTGTTTCGTTGACTTATGGGATTAGATAAATAAACAATTTGTGCCCTATTCGATTTATAAATTTAATAATCAATAAGCTGATATACTTCATGGATCCATGAGTTAGCCTCTTTGTTAGATTTTGTTTGAAATTCTGGAGCATTTGACTACTAATATGCTCAATTAGTGGGCGAAAATTTGCTTAAACCAATTATATTGACATGCGGCTTAGTTACCTTCAACCTTATGTTAAGGAAGATTGAGTCATTTGAAGAACAACACTTTTAAGTACTTGTTTTGCATATGGAAATTTAGATTAATTAGTGCTGCCTTTAGTGATTATTGTTTTTTAGATAAAATTGGTTGGTCTTGGAATTTTGGGTAAATATGCTCCCAAGGGTTTAGCTTTCCCAACTTAGGTTCTAACCTGAAGGCAAGAACCAATGTTGAGGAAATTCAGGAATTGAAGCACTGTATGTACTTTGTTCGTTCATTCATTTTTTCTGTATATTCCATTTTTTATAACCATGTCAACGATGAACAAATTCACAAAGACCACAGGAAGAAAAAATACATACATATAGTTATTCGTCTTGAACCAATTAGGTGGCAGGAAACTAGTGAACTTTACCAGTTATACATTGTAACCCCTATTAACTTTACAATAAATCTTTCCAACCTCTCAACACTCCACACTCCATCTTTTAAAATTTTTTTTTTAATTTTTTTTATTAAATAATTTTTATATGAATAGTAAATAAAAAATTTGAAATAGTTTTAAAAAAATAAATTCAAAAAAAAATATTAAAAAATATTAAAAAATGTGGAGTGTGGAGTGTAGATGAATAGTAGGAAGTTGTGTAGCAAAACCCAACAAAATACCTATATTCAGCAAAAATGACCCTTTCATATTGGAATTTATGAAACTATCCTCTATTGAACGGGTATACATCATTCACACTGTATACAAAGCATATAAAGTTTATTCTATATGCTTAAAAAACAAACTCGGAGTTAGTAATAATTAAGGGAGGGTTTTGACACTACATCTCGCAATGTGTATTTTTTGTTATCTAAACCAATCCATATTTCTTAGATTGGACGTCTATGATAATAAAATGTAGTTTTCAAATTTTTTTTTTTCAGATGGACAAAACTTGGATGCACCTCACTGATAGGTTTAGGTCAACGGAATATGCCCAAGGGGTTAAGCAGTTCCTCACAATGGCACGAGCTCATGCCCAAGGAAACAACAGTGTGAAGAGTCCATGCCGTAGATGTCGTAATAATTTCTTCTTACCTATAAGCGTGGTAGAACGACATTTATTTATTATAGGTATAGATCCAAATTACACTGATTGGATATTTCATGGGGAGCAAGAACTCATGAATTTCATGGACGAGGAGGAAGATGATGTTGATAGTTATATTGATGATATCGATGATATGTTGGGTGACATTCATGTGACAACCACCGTTGGCGCTAATGATAAAGACATGGGTGGGCATCCAGTGGAAATCAGCACGGTTGAACCCCAACCAAACACTTTTGAGAAACTTTTGGAAGATGCTCGACGTCCACTTTATGACGGTTGCAAAGCATTTTCTAAACTATCATTTGTTGTGAAGTTGCTCCACATCAAAACAGTTGGCGGGTGGAATGTAAAGTCCTTTAACATGCTTCTTAAACTACTGAGAACAGTTTTTCCCGAATCACTCTTGCCAGAATCTTTCAATGAGGCACAATCATTGGAGCGAGGGTTGGGATTTAGATACATTAAAATCCATGCTTGCCCAAACGATTGCATACTATTTTGGAAGGAAAATAGCAACAAGCAAGAGTGCCCCAAGTGCAAAACCTCCAGGTGATTGTACTCCACACCTTCTACATGACCAGTGCCCCAAAAGGTAGTGCGGTATTTTCCACTAAAGCCAAGGCTGCAGAGACTATATATGTCCAAGAAAACTGCAGTATCCATGAGGTGGCATCAATCCGAAAGGGTACATGATCAAGAAATTTTGCGGCATCCTACCGACTCTGAGGTGTGGACCACATTTGACAATGAGCATCCTTGGTTTCCTGAAGATGCTCGAAATGTGAGACTTGGTCTTGCTAGTGATGGCTTCAACCCATTCAATAATATGAGCAAACCATACAGCATATGGCCAGTGATTCTAGTTTCATATAACTTGCCTCCATGGTTATGTATGAAAAATCCATTCTTCATGTTGTCTACATTAATTCCTGGGCCGAAATCGCCTGGGAATGAAATTGATGTTTACTTACACCCTCTAGTTGATGAACTACTTGATTTGTGGAAAAATGTGGTTGATACCTATGATGCCATGGTTGCGAACGATTTCAGTTACATGCAGCTTTATTGTGAACCATTAATGATTTTTCCGTATACGGTGATCTTTCTAGTTGGAGCACGAAAGGGAAGTTGGCTTGCCCTTGTTGCAATCTGGATAGAGAATCTTTGTGGTTGAGACATGAGCGAAAGCATTGTTACATAGGTCATTGCCGCTTTTTACCAACAGGTCACATCTGGAGAATCGAGAAGAATCTTTTTAATGGCAAAAAAGATCATCGGATGCCACCTACGCAGCTTTTAGGAGAAGATATACTACACCAATTAAATGGCATTGGTCATGTAGACTTTGCAAAGCTAGTAAAAGGAGAAAGCGCACTCCTGAAGAGTTAAATTGGACAAAAGATAGTATCTTCTTTGATCTACCCTATTGGTTATCTTTGAAACTTAGACATAATCTTGACGTGATGCACATCGAGAAAAATATTTGTGACAATGTGTTAGGTACATTGATGAACATTCCAGGTAAAATAAAAAATGGTATCAAAGCCCGTCGAGACTTGGCTGATCTCGGTATAAGAAAAGAGTTACATTTGAAAGAACATGGAGGAAAGAGTTTTGTGCATAGTTGAAAAGTGTAAAATTTCCTGATAGTTTTGCATCTAACATTGCGAGATGTGTTAATGTTAGTGATTGTAAAATTTCTGGTATGAAAAGTCATGATGCCCACATATTCATGCAAAGGCTACTGCCAGCGACAATCGAAGGGTACTTAAGACATGATATATGTTTAGCATTGATGGAACTTAGCACATTTTTCGAGAAATTATGTCCACGGACATGCAAGAAAGAAGTTCTGAAACGTCTTGAGACTGACGTCGTCCTCATTCTTTGCAAGATGGAAACTATATTTCCACCAAACTTCTTTGACGTAATGGTCCACCTGGTTGTCCATTTGCCCCGAGAGTTGTACCTTGCAGACCATGTTCAATACAAGTGGATGTATCTATTCGAGAGGTATTTGAAAAAATTTAAGCAGTACGTTAAAAACAAGGCTCGCACAGAAGGATCCATTGCTGAGGATATATTCATGTAGAATGCTTGACATTGGCATTGATGTATTTGCATGATGTACCAACTAGCTTCACATGAAAGGAACAAAACATTGGTGTTGGTGTGCAAACATCCAAAATATCTGCATTCTCAATTTTTTTTTCTCAGAAAGTGCGCCCATTCAATAATTCAGTACCTATCCAGTTAGAGAAAAAATTATTTAAAACTGCCAGATGGTACACCCTCAACAACTGCATCGAGATTATTCAATACTTGGAGTAAGAACCTGTTCAACCATGGCTTCTACTTCCCCATAAGGGTTAAAATTTACATTAATTCTTTTGAATCGCTTAGGCATATAACCATTTTTTTAATTTTGTAGGGAGCACTACAACATCTTGAAGGAGCAGAGGATATCTAATCTAGAAAAGAGGCATGAAGTTGAATTTTCATCGTGGTTTAGGAAACGTGTAAGTTAAATTGATCATTATATCTACTCGGCCTTATTTCCATTAATAATATGTTTTAATCATTGGCATTGTTTTTCTTATCATGTGGTCATCATTTTAGATTCAAGCATTGCGGGCAAAGGATCCTGGCAATGTATCTAACGATCTTTATGCAATAACTTGTGGGCTTGACTCTTGGGTGTGTTCATATTCTGGATGTATAATGAACGGAATACGGTTTCATACAAAGTATCGGGAAATTAACCATAGGACACAAAATAGCAGTGTCCTGGTTAGAAGTGAACATCAATCTAATATGGTTGATTTCTATGGTGTTCTGAATGACATATTGGAGGTGAGGTACATGGGATGGTGGCGTGTACGGTTATTTAGTTGCGATTAGTTTGATGTTGGCGATGCTAGTCGAGGGATCAGGATGAGTGAGCATGTTACAAGTGTCAATATGTCCAGAACTTGGTATAAGGATGACCCATTTGTATTGGCTTGCCAAGTTTCAAAAGTATTTTACCTAAAATAGACAAAACTATCTGGTTCTTGGCACGTCGTGCAAAAGATCACATATCGAAATGTCTATGACGTTCCAAAATTGCATTTAGATGATGATGGGGATGACTCTAGCGAGGCCAATATCTTCCAGGAAGAACAATCTTCTGATGTTCATAGAGATGTGGACATCACTCACAATGACAATCAGTCTCTATGGCTAAGGCCAAATGTTCAACCCATTTCTGTGCCCACGGCTGCATTGGCTGGGGGAAGTACTAACATTCTGAACTCACAGAGTAATATGAACGATATATTAGAGCAGTCAGAATCATATTCCTGTGATTCATGTCTGACAAATCTAGTGAGGAGGACCTAGTTGGTGACACTGATGTAGAGACCAATGATGACACCAGTTCTATAGATGACACTGATCGAGGATGTGATTCAAACTAAGGTCCTAAGTCTGCATCACCACATTCTTATTCATAGAGGTTCCAGTTAAGTATACATCTTGGGTGTAATAGTATTTTGTATGATTCTAATAAATATGACAATGACGAGTTATGCATGTATTGCTTTGGCATCTTTTCACCTATTCTGACTCTTTATATCAAATTCTCATACTTGGACTTTCCATAAATGAAAATCAATATTTATAGTGACAAAAACAATCAATACCTTAACTCTCAGACCTGTTGAGCTTCTCATCTAATGTATTTTTAGATTAATGGAATGCTCAGTGATAACCAAACATCTTGTTTTTTTTTTTTTTTTTTTTGTGTTTGGGACAAAGTATATTAGTTGTGTTTCAGAGCAAGTAATTATATAGTTGTGTCTAAAGAAACGTGTAAGAAAGCATTCTTGGTGTCCATTAATACACTGTGTAATTGAAGCAACTAGGGAAAGATTGTTTGTGTCTTTCAGTTTTTAGTTAGTTATTGTAATGACATTGCTTTGTATTTTGATTCTCAAGCATTTCAAAGTAACCCCAGTAAGCAAGGAGCTTCCAGTTGAGGAATGTTTTCCAGAAAAGTGTGGTGGAACCAAAGAGCCTCAATAATTTGAGGTATTGAAGCCTTTACAATTTTTATGTTGAATTTCAGTGATTTCAATTGATAATTGATGACTATGGTGGCCAAGATAGATATGTGCGTTAATTTGAGTCCCATTTTAGCTTTCGAGTCCTCAGTCCCAGTCCCAAAATTGAGACATGGTTATTTATGGAAATGATGGAACTGAGATATGGCAAACCATTGTGGGTTGAGGATCTAGAACATGGTTATTTAGGGCAAGAGGAAAGGGTACAAATAATAATAATAGCTTAACAAGAAGCGAGTATGCAGTAAATTTAAATGTGAACTAGATTTAGTGTCCAACTTGTCTTCAGTTACCTCATACCTGGAGCTGAGGTGAATTTATCTTTTAGGAAAGTATTAAATACAACCCTAATTATATCTTTTCATGGAGTGTCGTACTTTCAAATGATTTTTTGATTTATAGGTGTTTGGATGTGAAAATAGTTCCCTTCTGCATTATATGTGGAGTAGTATGATGCTACCACATTCTGAGCTGTCATGCATACAGATCAAAAATAAAACCAATTATTTTTTTAACACATAGTACAGAAAATTTGATGTTCTCGCTAAGAGGTTTCTGTGAAGGGTGATGTATTTGGCTGGGAGGACTTATGGTATTGAGGGCTTGGGTAGTTGAATAAAACATAACATCTTTATGTGTGAGTTACACAAATTTTCTCTACCCCCTGGTTACACAAGATTTATTAATGCCTTGAATGATTTGATTTGTAACATTCTAGATGGACAAGGTTGTTGGTGATGTATTGAAGATGATGAATTTGGATGATGGCCTTAGATGGTTAAAGAAGATCATGAGTTGAAGAAAGTTTTGACATATTCTAGGGAGTAACATGTTGCCATTGGATGAGTTGTAGCAACTAATCAGTTACTACAACTTCAGTATCTGTCGAGACCCTAAACTATAAGCATTTCAAACTAAAAAATAATACTTAAGCTAGAATTCTGATCTGCAGGTTAATTAATATTATTTAATTTACCATTTGTTAAGTATTGTGTAAATTGAGTGTGCTAATCCGAAGAGTGATATTGGTACGATAGTACTGTCCAAGTAAAGACAAGATCAAGCAGGTACACACACATGTATATATCTTATATCGGACACATGCGTACAATAATTTGCTTCTTGGGCCATTTATAGAGAAATCTGCTAGCTCATCCTCAACTCAAATCAAAGCTTTTTGGGGTAGTTAATTCTCATTTGATGATCAGTAGAAAAAATATCACAAGCAGATCAGACTGATCAAAACCATGAAATGCTTTAAACATGTTGACATTGAAGTGAAGCCCATGAAATGTCTACGAGAATCCACTCATTGACAATAATGATCACAAATTAACGAGATAGATCATCATAATCGATCGATGTTTTTTGGCTTTCTTTAAAAGTACATGTTTTGTATTAAGCTTAAATTGGTAGTTTATTCATATTAAGCTTAAATTGGCTTCCAGAAAAAAGGTAGTGTATTCAAAGATAGATAATCGAAGTTATCGATAACTTAAATTGATAGTGTATTCATATTAAGCTTTAATATGGAAATCATATTAAAGGCCACTAAAATACGTTCGAGCACTTCCAATGGATTATTCATCCTATTCTTTAAAATATATTACCAAAATTTATTTTTTCTATTTTATGTATTGATTTTTATAATATACCATACACCAGATTATCTATTTTTATTTATATCATTTAAATATTCTTTTTTATTTATTTTAAATATTTTCTCAATCGATCTTCTCATATATTTTAATTAGAATATGATTACTAATTAATATATAATAGGTAGAATGGTAAAATATGATAAAATAAAATAAAATAATAATTAAAAAATTAAATATTTTCTTAATTAGTAATAACTCATTACTATATAATGAATAAATAGATAATCTAATGTGGAGATTTCATGTGAATATCATGTTGCCAAATTTATCTTATATTATTTTATTGTCATATAAAGAAAAAAATAAATATTCCAATGTAAAGACTTTATGTAGATAGAATAACTAAAAACTAAATTCATTTTATATTCATCAAAAATATCCTAATCCATGCAGTCACGTTTGGAAAAAAAGTACTTCAATACTTTTGTACATCCTGAAAGCATGATATACATGAGTTCCCACGTGCCAAATGTCGTTTCCTACCAACCTGGCCTTCTCTCTCCCTTCCTCTAGGCAAGCCTCCCGTTTCACCTCGATCTTCTTCCTTTTTATCTCTTTATTGCTTTCATTCATCACAGTCCAAGACCCAATCTCTCTTAGTGAAAGCTGAGGTTGAATGCCTTCATACCTAGCGACCCAAACCAGTGCTTTCTTGAAATTCTTCATTTCCCATCACACTCGAAGAACTAGTCAAGTCCAGTGTGACAACCAAGTCCATCGACAGCTACGAAAGATTCCTGATCTACCACTGGACATGCGCAGTCTAGCTTCTGTGAACACAGCTAGGTTTTCCCCAAAGTTCTAAGATAAGGCAGCCATGGCCAAATGCACAATACACAGCTACATGTCTTGAAGATCCTTTATCACGGCGTTGAGAACACGCTCCTTCAAGGTACTGTGCTTGGGCTATTTTACCTTCTGTTCTAGTATTAAGTTAAAAAACACTTGAAGAAAATACCAATCACAATTTTCATAATTGTTGGGAGGCCAAACATGATAGGCCTCTGTAACCGAGTGTTTTGTTCTTATCTCTTACATTTACGCCCTCTTGGACACCTTCTTTTATTTTTTTACGTTTATGTTGATTTTGTGGTGGTCGTTTGTTTAGCAGAAATTACAAAAAATTAGAATTTTTTTTTTTTTAGAATCAATATGTTAGGATTGGGTATTTTTCTTAAATTTGTTTGGTCAATTTCTTTGTTTCATATGAAGAAGGAAAGCCAGGGTTAAGGAGCAAGCATGTACAAATTTGAAGAATGATTATGGGGCTTTTAGTCATTGGGTAGTGTTAGACTTGGTAAATATGATTGTAGTGAAGGTTGAAAAATCGTGAGACCCCAGAGCAACATCTAAGCTACTTTTGATATTTATGACGAGACAATGGTAGTGGGTTTAGTTTGAATATGATTAGCAGTGTGTGAAGATTACACTTTGAGTGTAGAATACCCAACATTGGTTACTTTTTGAGTATTTCTTGCTGCAAAGAATTTCCTAAACCAGCACTCAGTTGAGTATTTCTTTAAGTTTTAAACCAACAAAAATCGAGTACCTTGCACTCGACTTTGTATTTCTTAAAAAAAACTGAGTTCCTTGCACTCAGCAAGACATGCTGGGTCTTGTTGGGAATTCCATCTTTATTGCTTTTATTCATCACAGTCCAAGACCGAATCTCTCTTAGTAAAAGCTGAGGTCGAATGCCATCATACCTAGCAACCCAAACCAGTGCTTTCTTGAAATTCTTCATTTCCCATCACACTCGAAGAACTAGTCAAGTCCAGTGTGCCAACCGAGTCCATCGACAGCTACGGAAGATTCCTGATCTACCACTAGACTTGCGCAGTCTAGCGTCTGTGAACACAGCTAGGTTTTCCCCAAATTTCTAAGATAAGGCAGCCATAGCTAAAGGCATATTACACAGCTTCGTATCTTACAGATCCTTTATCATGATGTCGAGAACACGCTCCTTCAAGGTACTGTGCTAGGTCTATTTTACCTTCTTTTCAAGTGTTAAGTTAAACAACATTTGAAGAAAATACCAACCACTATTTTCATAACTGTTGGGAGGCCAAATATGAAAGGCCTCTGAAACCGAGTGTTTTGTTCTTATCTCTTACATTTACACCCTCTGTGACACCTTTTTTTATTTTTTTCCATTTATGTTGATTTTGTGGTGATCGTTTGTTTAGCAGAAATTACAGAAAATTAGAGTTGCTTTTTTTTTAGAATCAGTATGTTAGGATTGTGCATTTTTCTTAAATTTGTTTGGCCAATTTCTTTATTTCGTATGAAGAATGAAAGCCAGACTTAAGGGGTAAGTATGTGCAAATTTGAAGAATGATTATGGGGCTTTTAGTCATTGGGTAGTGTTGGATTTGGTAAATATGATTGTAGTGAAGGTTGAAAAGTCATGGGACCCCAGAGCAACGTCTAAGCTACTTTTGATATTTATGACGAGACAATGGTGGTGGGTTTAGTTTGAATATAATTAGCAGTGTGTGAAGATTCTACTTTGAGTGTAGAATACCCCGCATTGGTTGTTTTTTGAGTATTTCTTACTGCAAAGAATTTCCTAAACTAGCACTCAGTTGAGTATTTCTTTAAGTTTTAAGCCAACAAAAATCGAATACCTTGCACTCGACTTTGTATTTCTTAACAAAAATGGAGTTCCTTGCACTCAGCAAGAAATGCTGGGTTTTCTTGGGAATTCCCTCTTTATTACTTTCATTCATTACAGTCCAAGACCGAATCTCTCTTAGTGAAAGCTGAGGCGAATGCCTTCATACCTAGCGACCCAAACCAGTGCTTTTTTGAAATCCTTCATTTCCCCATCACACTCAAAGCATTAGTAAAGTCCAGTGTGACAACCGAGTCCATCGGCAGCTACGAAAAATTCTTGATCTACCACTGGACGTGCACAGTCTAGCTTCTATGAACACAGTTAGGTTTTTCCCAAATTTCAAAGATAAGGCAGCCATGGCCAAAGGCACAATACACAGTTGCATGTCTTGCAAATCCTTTATCACGACTCCGAGAACACGCTCCTTCAAGGTACTATGCTTGGGCAATTTTACCTTCTGTTCTAGTGTTAAGTTAAACAACACTTGAGGAAAATACCAATAGCTATTTTTATAACTGTTGGGAGGCCAGACATGAGAGGCCTCTATGACCAAGTGTTTTGTTCTTATCTCTTACATTAATGCCCTCTGTGACACCTTTTTTTTTTTTTTTTTTAACGTTTATGTTGATTTTGTGGTGGTCGTTTGTTTAGCAGTACAAAAAATTAGAGTTGTTTTTTTTAGAATCAGTATGTTAGGATTGCTTATTTTTCTTAAATTTGTTTGGCCAATTTCTTTATTTCGTATGAAGAAGGAAAGCCAGATTTAAAGGGCAAGCATGTAGAAATTTGAAGAAATATTATGGGGCTTTTAGTCATTGGGTAGTGTTGGACTTAGTAAATAAGATTGTAGTGAAGGTTGAAAAGTCGTGGAACCCCAGAGCAACATCTAAGCTACTTTTGATATTTATGACGAGACAATGGTGGTGGGTTTAGTTTGAATATGATTAGCAGCGTGTGAAGATTGCAATTTGAGTGTAGAATACCCAGCATTGGTTGCTTTTTGAGTATTTCTTGCTACAAAGAATTTCCTAAACCAGCACTCAGTTGAGTATTTCTTTAAGTTTTAAACCAACAAAAATAAAGTACCTTACACTCGACTTTGTATTTCTTAACAAAAACTGAGTTCCTTGCACTCAGCAAGAAATGCTGGGTCTTCTTGGGAATTCCCTCTTTATTATTTTCATTCATTACAGTCCAAAACTGAATCTCTTTTAGTGAAAGCTGAGGCGAATGCCTTCATACCTAGCGACCTAAACCAGTGCTTTTTTGAAATCCTTCCTTTCCCCAACACACTCAAAGCATTAGTAAAGTCCAGCGTGACAACCGAGTCCATCGGCAGCTACAGAAAATTCTTGATCTACCACTGTACGTGCGCAGTCTAGCTTCTATGAACACAGCTAGGTTTTTCCCAAATTTTAAGATAAGGCAGCCATGGCCAAAGGCACAATACACAGCTGCATGTCTTGCAGATCCTTTATCACGGCTCCGAGAACACGCTCCTTCAAGGTACTATGCTTGGGCAATTTTACCTTCTGTTCTAGTGTTAAGTTAAACAACATTTAAGGAAAATACCAATAGCTATTTTTATAACTGTTGGGAGGCCAGACATGAGAGGCCTCTATGACCGAGTGTTTTGTTCTTATCTCTTACATTAATGCCCTCTGTGACACCTTTTTTTTTTTTTTTACATTTATGTTGATTTTGTGGTGGTCGTTTGTTTAGCAGAAATTAAAAAAAATTAGAGTTGTTTTTTTTAGAATCAGTATGTTAGGATTGCTTATTTTTCTTAAATTTGTTTGGCCAATTTATTTGTTTCGTATGAAGAAGGAAAGCCAGACTTAAAGGGCAAGCATGTAGAAATTTGAAGAAATATTATGGGACTTTTAGTCATTGAGTAGTGTTGGACTTGGTAAATAAGATTGTAGTGAAGGTTGAAAAGTCGTGGAACCCCAAAACAACATCTAAGCTACTTTTGATATTTATGACGAGACAATGGTGGTGGGTTTAGTTTGAATATGATTAGTAGTGTGTGAAGATTGCACTTTGAGTGTAGAATACCCAGCATTGGTTGCTTTTTGAGTATTTCTTACTGCAAAGAATTTCCTAAACCAACACTCAGTTGAGTATTTCTTTAAGTTTTAAACCAACAAAAATCGAGTACCTTGCACTTGACTTTGTATTTCTTAACAAAAACTGAGTTCCTTGCACTCAGCAAGAAATGATGGGTCTTCTTGGGAATTCCCTCTTTATTACTTTCATTCATTATAGTCCAAGACTAAATCTCTCTTAGTGAAAGCTGAGGTCGAATGCCATCATACCTAGCAACCCAAAACCAGTGCTTTTTTGAAATCCTTCCTTTCCCCATCACACTCGAAGCACAAGTCCAGTCTAGTGTGACAACCGAGTCCATCGACAGTTATGGAAGATTCCTGATCTACCACTGGATGTGCGCAGTCTAGCTTCTGTGAACACAGCTAGGTTTTCCCCAAATTTCTAAGATAAGGCAGCCATGGCCAAAGGCACAATACACAGCTGCATGTCTTGCAGATCCTTTATCACGATGCCGTAAACACGCTCCTTCAAGGTACTATGCTTGGTCTATTTTACCTTATGTTCTAGTGTTAAGCTAAACAACACTTGAAGAAAATACCAACAACTATTTTTATAACTGTTGGGAGGCCAAACATGAGAGGCCTCTGTGACTGAGTGTTTGTTCTTATCTCTTACATTTACGCCCTCTGTGACACCTTTTTTTATTTTTTTCGTTTATGTTGATTTTGTGGTGATCGTTTGTTTAGTCGAAATTACAAAAAATTAGAGTTATGTTTTTTTAGTATCAGTATTTTAGGATTGGGTATTTTTCTTAAATTTGTTTGGTCAATTTCTTTTTTTGTATGAAGAAGGAAAGCCAAGCTTAAGGGGCAAGCATGTGCAAATTTGAAGAATGATTACGGGGCTAAGCTACTTTTGATATTTATGACGAGACAATGGTAGTGGGTTTAGTTTGAATATGATTAGCAGTGTATGAAGATTGCACTTTGAGTGTAGAATACCCAGCATTGGTTGCTTTTTGAGTATTTCTTGCTGCAAAAAATTTCCTAAACCAGCACTCAGTTGAGTATTTCTTTAAGTTTTAAGTCAACAAAAACCGAGTACCTTACACTCGACTTTGTATTTCTTAACAAAAATTTAGTTCCTTGCACTCAACAAAAATGTTGGGTCTTCTTGGGAATTCCCTATTTATTGCTTTTATTCATCACAGTCCAAGACCAAATCTCTCTTGGTGAAAACTGAGGGGAGTGCCTACATACCTAGCGACCCAAACCAGTGTTTTTTTGAAATCCTTCATTTTCCCATCACACTCGCAGCACTAGCCAAGTCCAGTGTGACAGTCGAGTCCATCGACATCTACAGAAGATTCTTGATCTACCACTGGACATGCGCAGTCTAGCTTCTGTGAACACAACTAGGTTTTTCTCAAATTTCTAAGATAAGGCAGCCATGGCCAAAGGTAGAATACACAGCTGCGTGTCTTGCAGATCCTTTATCCCGATGCTGAGAACACGCTCCTTCAAGATACTGTGCTTTGTCTATTTTACCTTCTGTTCTAGTGTTAAGTTAAACAACACTTGAAGAAAATACCAATAGCTAATTTTATAACTGTTGGGAGGCCAAACATGAGAGGCCTCTGTGACCGAGTGTTTTGTTCTTATCTCTTACATTTACGCCCTCTGTGACACTTTTTTTTATTTTTTTTCGTTTATGTTAATTTTGTGGCGATCGTTTGTTTAGCAGAAATTATAAAAAATTAGAGTTTTTTTTTTTTAGAATCAGTATGTTAGGATTGTGTATTTTTCTTAAATTTGTTTGGCCAATTTCTTTGTTTCGTATGAAGAAGAAAGCCTGGCTTAAGGGGCAAGCATGTGCAAATTTGAAGAATGATTATGGGGCTTTTAGTCATTAGGTAGTGTTGGACTTGGTAAATATGATTGTAGTGAAGGTTGAAAAGTCATGGGACCCCAGAGCAACGTCTAAGTTGCTTTTGATATTTATGTCGAGACAATGGTGGTGGGTTTAGTTTGAATATGATTAGCAGTGTGTGAAGATTGCACTTTGAGTGTAGAATACCCAGCATTGGTTGCTTTTTGAGTATTTTTTGCTGCAAAGAATTTCCTAAACCAGCACTCAGTTGAGTATTTCTTTAAGTTTTAAGCCAACAAACATCGAGTACCTTGCACTCAACTTTGTATTTCTTAACAAAAACTGAGTTCCTTGCACTCAGCAAGAAATGCTGGGTCTTGTTGGGAATTCCTAGGCCAACAAAAGTGATCAGTTTAAAAAAAAAACAAAAGAAACATTTTTTGCTGTCATGTTTGAAAATTCCTAGACCATCTAAGCATTCATCTAATTACCCAGCATTTTTGAGTATTTATTGTAGAAACGATACCCAAGATTGCTATCTGCAACTCATTTTTGTTTTGTTTAAATGAACTATTTTTTGGGCAAGTTGTTTAAAGGAAATTGCTTTGTTCTCTTTAGAAATATTTTCACCGAGAGAGAGAACATAGTTCCAGTTGCAAGATTTGGGGTTGTTTCGATGAGTGCTTAGATATGGTTCAATCAATATTGCTGCAGTTAACAAACAAAGATCCAATTTTAACGTGGAGGCCGAGAAGGGATCAATCAATGTTAGTATGATTATTTTATTTCTTTCCTAGTGATTGAGTTGGCTTCCCTCAAAAGAAACTTGTCCAAAATCTCTGTTTAGTAGGAAAATTAGTACATTGAGAGAGGATTAAATCTTGAAAAATTATGATACTAACAATAACAGCAATGACAACAACACTAACTGTTGTGCTAACTTGAGCCAATGTACTAATGTTATGTTGGAAATGTCAATATTAATGCTACCCAAGATTTTTTCAGATTTTGGACTTTCTTGAATTTAATCTTCATTTAATTTCAATATTTCCCAAGCTTGCTTCAACCTATGGTCTATTTAAACTTATTACTGTTTGACTTATTACTTTATAAATGGAATGAAATTATTATGCATTTTTAATTTATCATTTTTTTTGGTTCTCCGAGACATGTTTATATCTTACAAAAGCTTGTTTTTCTTTCAACTGGGCAAGTGTGCCTCGCACGTTGCCTTTATGCTAGTGTACAGCTATAAATGTGTACGAAGGATAGTATCTTAAACCAGCTTTCTTGATGCTTTTATTTACTTAGTTTCATTTTTAATTCCCAACTTTTTTACTAATCATGGTAGTTGCTGATTTGTTTCTTTTATCTTTATTATAGCGCTATTGGTTGAGATCTTCCACGCGTGCACCAAGGGAGGTACGACCATTACTTCAAGAGACCATTTTCCTGTGTTTTGTCATGAATCACATTCACTACGTTATCATATTAAAATATGACGACTTATGCCTTTCTTTCTAATCAGCTCATTCTTGTTAAAGCTAATATGTGAGTTATTATTACACATTCGTTTGGCTAATCTAGGACACTTGTGGCCGCACTAATCGGTAACCATTACTACTTTGGAAAATTTGCCTTTGGATTCTTATGTTTGCATTGACCAGCACTTGATGGAGGATCTCTGCCAAGATATATATGGTGCGAAGTATAAGAAGAGGAGTATGTGGGCGAGGGAGAGGATTTATGGGGACTTTATTACACAGGCCAATTATACAAGATGCGCAATCACCACCAAGTAATGGCCCGACACTGAGAGACGATAATGACTCATCAGACAACACAACCCAACCACCCAATGTGGTATTTGGAACTGAGTTTCTAGAACAACTGGGTTGTATAGGTAGATGATGGTTTTGTAAAAGTTTCAGATTTTACTAAGGTCTTATAACGTAGCAGATCATTATTTTCCTAGATACATTTGTTAATAATATGGCATGGTCCATAGGTATTTGGTTTTTATAATTATATAGTATTGACAATTTGTAGCTTGATTTTGGTCATTTTAGTGTCCTTGAGTAAGAAACAAGGTTGTGGACAAGCAAATATGATCAAATTTGACATGTTGCGAAAAAATGAGACTAATCCCGTTGCTGATCAAGGATGGGGACACTAAGGTGTCATGCCAGAATGCAAGCATATTCAGTGGACGGGTCACATGAATCATCAAGCATTATGCCGACATGGGTTGCCAACGTTGGAATGAAGTGCCAGAATATGAACAAGAGGAGTTGTGTAGTCGTGTCCGAGTAAGGAAGATTGAGTATCACGCAGTGTGGGCTGTAATGTGTTTTATTTTATATATTTACCTGATATATATTAATGTTTTTATGTGTACATGTTTAGGCTGACTTTATCATAGAATGGGAAAAACAAAACCATCTGAAGATGGTTACCAAGCAACTACGAAGGAGGTTCAATTCTTACCACTATGACTTACATAAAATCTACATTGGGTATGGGAGTCATAAAGTTGCTCTAGCAAGAGGGACCGATTGGTGGATCAAGCGATGTGGAGAAAATTATGCATGCGCTGGGGTAGCAAGGAATTCAAGGTTAAAACATCATGTGCTCCTCGTATGTTTGGAATTAATTTTTTAACGTGTAATCTGGTTGCTTTAGTTGAAAACAGATAATGATCAAATGACAATTGTATGTGATATTTGTGAATACTATGTCTTTCATTAATTATTGGTTTAACCTTAGTTGCATGAATTTTCTAGACTAGCTAGGCCTTGTCACTGCAAAACAAGGCGAATAGAGAAAAACAACTTACCAACCACACCGCTTGCTGGAAAAGCTTTGTTCGAATAATGGAAGAGCAGGTAATTATTATGTGCTTATATGTATGAAAATTAATTTTAATAATAATCAGAAGTACATATCTCTCAAATATGGTTATATAACTTAGGTTGTGCTAGTGACGATATTTGAATTGCATGTTTCAGCGTGAGGGTGTTACTAATTTGGTGGAATTTTTTAAAGAGACTCGATGGTCGAAGAAAAAGAACGGGTTTGTGACAAACATGAGTGAAGAGCTCTATGTGAGTTACATGACTACTTGGGGAAAGTACCTATGATGCCATAATTTTTTCTATTGTAATTAACATAATATCTATGCCTCTTGGGTACTTTTCAGTAGTGTTCATGAGTGTAAAACTAAACATACTGATTTATTTTTAATTTTTAAAGGACAAAATGGTGGAGAAGCTAAATGAAATGCAACTGGAAGAGCGCACTAAGGAGGCAGCAGCTGCAGTGTTCAAGGAGGTCCTAGGGAGAAGATCAGGATATGAGAGGGGGTTGGGCGAGAAGCTGATACCCATAACATCAGGGATAATGCAAAGTGGCGACAATGGAGGTGTACTATTAGCGGATGCGCAGTTTTACACGGCACAGTTCAGGCACTACAGGGAAATGTTCAGGAGATTTTGGTAAAGTAAGTGGAGTTTGATAAATTTATGACATACACTCAATCACAGCAGCTGTCGCAGGGAGAGTCTCTGAGGGAGACTCTGGGAGCTGTCTAAATTGTTTGCAAATGACTTTTTGACTTTTTGAGAGGCAATGGGACATGGTGAAGTACTTGTATTGGCTGACGACAAGTATTTTGTGAGTGGCTTTCTGGAATTATCATGGATGGGTGGTTGCCGAGAGTGATGTCAATGAAAAGAGCACAGACATTATTAACATTTTGGAATGTGTACTATTAAATGCTACTATAGCCATGCCCAGTGAAGAGGGACAACCCGATAAACAGGTACTTTTCAAAAACTACTAGCATCAAGTATGGTAGTGTTGGAAGATGCAATGTAGAATTTATGATATTAGAGCACTAGTAGTGGGCTCAACAAACTTTAACTAAAATTTGACTAAAAAATCCACTTTTACAAATTTTAGTTAGCCACTTTTTACAACATCAAATAACAGGTTCAACAAATCTTTTACTATTCTATTAAAATATTGATTTTAAACTTTTCATTTATTTTAATTCTAATTGCAATTTGAATTTCTCCAACGGTTATATTTTTTAACGGTTATATTTCTCCAACAGTTATATTTTCCTCAACGGTTATATTTTCTAACAGCTATATTACCCTAACGGTTATATTTTTTAACAGCTATATTTCTCCAACGGCTATATATTCTAATGGCTATATTTCTCCAACGTTATATTTTTTCCAACGGTTATATTTTCTAACGGCTATATTTCTCCAACAGTTATATTCTTGCACTATATAATATAACATTTCATCAACAATTTCATTCACTTCAACTCAAGTGTCCTTATGAAATCTTTTCTTTTCATTTCCTCTCAATGGATCGTTCACTTTTTCACAAAATGATACTTATCGATTCAGATTCTGATGAAGAATTTGAGATAGCAAGACAACTTGTTTTGGAAGAAGAAGGATCAAACTCACGTGGTTCTTCTAAAAAATCACGTAAATTCATAAGGCGCGATCGATTGCAAGCCCACCAAAATCTTTTTCGTGACTATTTTGCTGATCCTCCAATCTATCCTCACAAATATTTTCGAAGGAGGTTTCAAATGAGTCGTTCTCTATTTCTTCGTATCCAAGCTGCAGTAGAAGCCCATAAACCTTATTTTGTCCAAAGACGAGATAATTCTGGAAGGCTTGGTTTTTCTTTCCTTCAAAAAATTACAGCTACTTTGAAGATGCTTGCATATGGTGTCACGCTGATTTTATGGATGAATATTTGAGATTGGAGAGACTACCGCATTAAGAAGCCTAAAAATGTTTGTCAAAGTAGTTGTTTCGATTTTTTCTGAAGAGTATTTAAGGAAACCTAACAATGATGACATTGTTAGACTGCTCGCAGTTGGTAAGAAACGTGGATTTCCAGGTATGTTAGGGAGCATTGATTGTATGCATTGGAAGTGGAAGAACTGCCCAATTGCTTGGCATGGTATGTACTCTGGTCATATCCACGAACCAACAATTATTTTAGAAGCAGTGGCTTCTTACGATCTATGGATTTGGCATGCTTTTTTTGGATTACCAGGATCTCATAATGATATAAATGTGCTTGATAGATCATTTATATTTTCTGACCTTACCCAAGGGCTTATTCTGACTGTTAATTACACTATTAATGGTCATAAATATGCAATGGGATACTATCTTGCTGATGGCATTTATCCGCAATGGGGAATATTTGTTAAGACCATCTCAGCTCTCCAAGGAAACAAGAAAAAATATTTTGCTGCAGCCCAAGAGTCCGCAAGGAAGGATGTGGAGCGTGGTTTTGGTGTGCTTCAAGCACGATTTGCTATAATTCGTGGACCTGCACGATTTTTTCACATTGAAATGTTCAACGATATTATGATGGCATGTGTAATTTTACATAATATGATCATTGAAGATGAACGGACTGACAACGAAGAAGAAGAGTTCGAATATAAACAGTTGGCAGACAGCACACATGATCCATTGTCAACTGGCCCTACACCTGAATTTAGCGAGTTCATTCAATGCCATCATGCTCTTAGGGATAGGAAAATCCATTGTCAACTCCAAGTAGATCTCGTCGAGCACTTATGACAACAATATAGTGCCTCATAATGCTTTAAAGTTTATGGTTGTATTAAAGTCTATGGTTGTATTAAAATGTATGGTTGTATTAGAGCTATGGTTGTATTAAAGTCTGTGGTTGTATTAGAGTTTATGGTTCTTGTTCTATGGTTGTATTAAAGAAGCTAACAAACATAAATGAGAAGATAACACATCAAGTAAACGTTACTTCATAAAACATAATTAACAAATCACAAATAAAACAAACATAAAACACTCATAAGTTCAAATCATAAATCAAACAAACATAAAACACTCATAAGTTCAAATCACAAATAAAACATTACTCGGCAAAAAACATATTCAATTAGTTTTTCCTAGCACGACTTGCAAGTATTTCCATTTGTCGTTGAAGATAGTATTGTTGTAGCATTGGAGGCATAGTACTTGTATTTAGCATCATAATTCTTTCATCTTCTTTTTTTTCTCCATTTCGTACCTTCTCCTGCTCAAGTAACACCTTCTCTCTCTGAATACGCACTTCTTCCTGCCTAAGACTCACTTCCGATTGTCTAAGACTCACTTCCTCTTGCCTAAGACACAACATCTTATTGTCATGATCACGTGCTTCTTGCATAAGTACGAGTTTACTCTTTCTAATTTCTTTCATCTCATTTAGTGCCACGAGAGAATCAGACTCCGTCATTTCTTTTCTCTTTCCTTTCTCTTTTTCTGCTTTACGACCAATTGGTCGATCCAAATTTGAAGATGCTGCATGAAAATCCTCATCTTCACCTAAATTTATTGAATTTGGTGTCGAACCATTCGAACTTGGTTTTTTCTTCGGTTTCACTATTTTCATATGTTCCATCCACTTTGGATGGAATCTCAACACCTGCCAACAATGATCAAAGTTAAAAGTTTCCTTCTCTAACTCTAGGAAATGACCTTTGCTTTGCCAATCTACATACATAAATTACCATAGTTACTCCATAAGATAAAGTAGTTTAAAAAATTACTAGCATGTTAAAAAGTCGAAATAAAAGGTGGAGAACATACCTTGTCTTGCTCATTAAAGCCACTTGGATGCATTCCCTCAGCTTGTGCCAAGTAACCACAAAACTTATTTACCGCTTGTTGAATCGTCGACCACCGATTCATTAAATATGAGTAGTTACGTAAAAAGTCAAATTTCTTGTTTTCCTCAAAATATTTATGAATTCTTTTCCATAACATTGTGTGCTTTTGATTTTTTCCTTGCACTGCATTTAATGAAATTTCAAGCCATCCTTTCACAAGCATCAAATCTTCCTCGTTAGTAAAATTATTACCTCGTTGTGGTTTTCGTCCACTCGGTTCAACCTCAATAATCTCAACTTGGAGTGGAGAAAGTTGTTGTTCATTAATCTCAGTTGTGGCACTCATAAAAAAATCATTGTTGTTTAAAAGATTTGTGAAGTAGGCATCACGGTGAGTGAATGGATCCATTCCTAACAAGAGATGTGAGAATTGATAAAATTTACAACTTAAAAAAATGTCTTATAAAATGAAAATGCATCAAAACAAACACATGAAAATGCAGAATAAAGGAGAGGTGGGAGTAATTGCTATGGGAGGCAGTATCATAGGAGAAATAATATAACACATGGCTGAAAGCAAAAGGATGCAGAGGTGCTGCTTTCTCATATAACTCAAATAAGTATAAAATAAATAATAAATTGGCATTGCTTGAGAAAAAATAAGTATTGTTCCTAGGAGATAGGGAGGGGAGAAAAATAGAACAAAAACAAGCAACTGGACTATCTGATCTGTTCAAACATAATAATTACCTCCAAACATATATATATCTTTATATATATGCAAGGATGAAAAGCTACTAGTTTATAACTACATAACAACTGGTAGCTATTCCACATTATTGCATGGTTTGTGATCTCCCATCATCTTCTCCAACTTTGTTCTAGTTTCTCAAATTATTCATATTCCAATTAGCTATTAAAGCAGTGTCATGTAACAATAAGCTTTGCAAGTCATCCATAAGCGTGACCCCACTATTTTCAGACGCATGCACAAATAAACAAAGTCAAATATAAGCATATATTAATAGAGATAATTACACTTTAACGTCAATGGTTTGGGTCGAGTTTGAGTTAGTGTGGTTTAAGAATATGTCCGTTACCCAACTGAACTGTCCTTCAGTAAGTATATTTTTAACCTCAAAATCCTTAAAATTTGCACACGCGTTGCCTACCTTATGTTCATGAATCAGAAAATAGATAATTAGACAGCAACATATTCAACCATAAGTTAACAATTAGAATTTTCAAGTACTGCGTCTTGGTTTCCTTCACAAATTGTGATACTTTGATGTATAAGCATCGTTTGATCACATTTTTAAAGTTGTAAATTTTTACTGCAATACTCACTGTTTCTGTTCACACCTTTTCTTTGATAGAATAAGAAGTAGGAATAAGCTTGTGATTAGATAAATGAAAATGATTACAACCTTATGGCACCTCTAAAAAATAAGATGCAGAAAACGGAAATGACCATTGTCCGTACAAATGGCTATCGCTCTAACTAATGGAAAAGAAGTGATTCCTCTCCCTTTTCAATTTTTTCATTCATTTTATTCTTTGATTACAGAAAACAGGAAAAGCAGACCAACTCATTAGATTGGGAGTCCAGAGCATTTCCACAAACATAAAGAAGGCACATTTACTACTGCTTTTTCACAAAAGTAATCAATAGCAGAGATCTTTCAATGTACAAACAGAAAACACCAAATATTCTAGAATACACCAGTAGATGAGAATGAAGAAGAAGTTGAAAGATTCACAAAACAAGCAGAAAAAAAAATGAAATATCAATTAAGTTGACAAAAACATTACCTGGGAACAAGTTGACAGATTTTGGCAAATAGAGATGAGAATGATGAAGTCTTGCAATGGTCTAAGACCAAAAATGTCGTTCACGCGATGGTAATTTCTCCAGTAGTGTTGCAATGGTTTAAGAATGAAGAGAGCTGGTCTGAGAATGATTTCTACTGCGCGGGAGTGAAAACCAGCGGGAAATGAATATTTTACTTAAAAGTAATATTTGGCCAGCTTATTTTAGCTCAACAAATTTAGCCAGCCCCTTCATATGAAGCTAAATTTACTGTATATTTAACCAGCTCAATGTTGAGCTTTATTTTGCACTTTAGCTATTCTTTAGCTAAAATTTGATTTTAGCTAGCCCACTAATAGTGCTCTTAGCTGTTTTGTTGTATGTACTTTGCAATTTGATGATTATAATAATGCATAGTTATGAATATATTTTAGTCTAGAACTAGGCTTAATTCTTATCAGAATGGGTAGGCTTGAATATATGTTATTGGTTAGACATTTATTTTAGTTAATATGATTGAAGATTGTTAGTGCTTCAATGATATATGGATTGGTTGTGCCGCTTGGGGGAGTTAGTAGCACGATTTTACAATGCTTTCTAAGTGGTATGTTTAGGTAATTTCACTTGTGATGGTCTAGATTCCCCACAAAATCTGTGAACCTCAGATTGATGGAATGAACTGTATGAGAATTAGTAATGAAATTGCTGCAATTTTATTAGGTCCTGATGAAGCTAGTGTTGGGATTAAAATTGATCAATGGAATTGATTTCCATAAATCAAAAAGTTGGTTGCACTAACTGCACTTTCTTCTAACCAAAAGTGTTTTGGGTTCCATAAATTCTGAACTAGTATTTTAACCTTTCACATGAGTTTGTGTAGTAATGAAATTATGCATGTAAAAGCCCCTTGTATATTTTATATCAAAATAGCAACTGTCCATTACAGTACATATGTGAAGGTATATATAACCTAAGTTTAAACATATACATGCCATTAAATGAGCCATTGGTAGTTTAGTTAAACATCCATGCATGTCAATTACATGTAGTTTCATTTCAAGTTATATTACTTAGATTATTTAACTGTAAGAATGACCGGATTGATGCAAAGAAATGTATATCAGATATTTGATGGGTGATTGGTGATTGCTCAATAGATGAGGTCAATAGATTGAGCAAATTCCCACCATGGTTCCATCACAGAAATGACTCAAATGTTGTCTGCCACATCACACAGTACTGCATATGCATAGCACATATTATAGTTGTCTTCTATTAAATTTTCCAAAAAATATTGCTTCAGTGAAGAACAATAAAAAGTTGCTCTACTTGGATATTGTTGTTTTGGTACTGCTACTATATGTATAGAGTGATTGGTACATGATCACCCACTCACGTGGATGAACAAATACAATGCAGGATCAACATGAGCTTTTTGTGCTTATTGGTCTATGGTTGTTATATAAATGATAGTAGACTATTTTTAGTTCATATGTCTATTTCTGTTTCAATTAATGAATAGCAAGTATTCTATTATTACTGATCATCATGTTTTAACTATTTTAACTCAAACATATTAGTTAATGATTTAAAACCCAAGTTTTTACTCCAACAAATACCCCAAAGTTTTTAGTCAGGATTATGCATGCATGACCGTGAGAAATCAATTAATTAATGATTTTTGAACTTTAAATTGCTAGTTAATTATTTAGGTATTTATGGCAAAATATTAACATTTGACAGACCATTTGTAATGTGCAAAATTAATATTGATCATGATCAAACATTTCATGAAACATTAGAGGTTAGTTATGGGACGTGATGAGTGCTGAAACCTTCGAGTGCAATCAACTAGAGTGCGAAAAAATTACCACTTGTTGGTAATATAAACAATTTGCGACCATGTTTTTGTGACTTGCTCAATTCTGTAGCTAATAGCAACTGGTTTTATTTTTTGTGACATTTTTTTCCATTTGAGACCACATTCCAACACGATTACATGATTTGCGTCGACTAAAACCAATTTGCATGCGCATGCATCAACTAAAACATTTGCACCGATGAAACATTATCGCCGCTAATACTCTTGCGAGGCAATTGTACAATTTTTTTCCTGCGTTTAATCCAACTTTTTTGCAACACACTAGATGGTCACAAAAGTATTCTATTTGCGATGCCATTTAATTTTTTGTGATGAAAGATTGCGCCGGAAGAAAATTACTAATTGCCACGATTTAGACTTATTTGTAGTGGAAGAATTGCACCGGAACAACAAAACTTTTAGTCGCAATTTCTTTGTTATTTGCAGTGAAAGGATTGCGCCAAAAGAAAAAAAAATTAGCGGCAATTTTTACTATTTGTGGCGGAAAACGTGGCTGTTAATAATCTATAATCCCAACCATTCAATACTTTTTGGGATGCATTATATATACTTATTGCGGTGACCTAAACAGACGCAAGAAGAATAATTTTTGCGATGCTGTACACACATGATGTGGAGTGCTATATTTATATACATAGAAGCACCAACCATCCCAAAAAAAAAAAAAAAACACACACACACACACACAGATATAGAATTTATTTTAATTAACTCATAGTCCACAAATTAAGTATCAACATCGCTGCAAGAATAATCAGAGCCGACCATCTTCCATTAATCAAAGATTTTAAGCCTCTTGACGCGCTAGCGCCGCTGCAGACGAGCTTCTTGTTATGATACGTGCAAACTGGTTGGCTCCTGACGTATATATATATATACATATACATGTACACAAATTATATATATGAGACATCGTTAATTAATTTGTTCATGAACATGATCAAAGTCGGATGTAATTAATTTTTATACATACATGCAAGAACAACATTGATTAAATGTCATGCAGGAGCGAGCTAGAACATGTTTTCAATGTACTAAGTGTACGTTGCAGTAGGGTACGTAGGGGGAGCATGCATGCATGAGCCATGAAGCAAATGAGAGAGAGAGAGAGAGAGAGAGAGAGAGAGAGAGACTACAAACGAATTATTAATTTTAGAACTTTTTTTTAAGAAAAAAGGTGTATTACTTAACCGTCTTTATTAATAAAAATATTATATGATGCATGTTGTATATATAATGCTGGAATTCACCTTTACTCGTTAGTTTATCATGATTTGATCAGTTAATTATATATTTAACATAGTATCATGAATGCAAAATTATATTTGCATATTGATGCAAAAGATCAACATATTATCTATATAATCAAAATTAAATTTACATTTCGATAAATTAAATCTTATCATATCAACAATGATGATCAAGAAGAGAATGTTAATTATCCGCACCGACGACTTTTAAATAAATTATAGACTAAGGTTTCGTTTGTTTTCACAACTCTTCTCAACTCATCTAATTATCATTATAACTTTTTTAAATTTTTATACAAAATAAAATAAAAAATTCAACTTTTCAAATCTCAAAATAAAAATAATATTAAAAATATATATTCTAATAATATTTTATTCAATTTTTAATTTTAATTTTAATTTCAACTCATCTTATCTTATCTTATTTATAAAAGCAAACGAGACTTAACTGTTAAATTTTGAATTCAAAACTACACTACCTTTTTTTTTAATTAATTAGAAATATTATTTTCATCTATTACGAGAAATCTGATAAATTAAATTTTTATATTAGTCTATTCCCATTTTATTAAAACATATTCCATGATCGTATATATTCAAAGCTAGCTGGATCAAACGTTAATTAAAAACAACACAAGTTGGTGATGATATTATAAAGTACTACCTGGATGAGCAGAAGCTGACGACATAGTCGGTCCCGGAGCACGTAAATATACTGGTGGGATCATCGTACGCATAACTATAAGCGGTAGGGCAAGCCTCCTTAAACTTCTTCGAATAATACGTTGGTTGACATGTAAGTGGGTTCCCATGAACTCCTCTGCAACAATACTCATCCGTGTTGAAAACATCGCATGCGCTTCGGCACGCAATTACCTTCCCGTTGGCTTTCAAGGATAGCTCCGACGGGCAGTTGGTCCTCAAGTCGCCGTCGCATCCGGCAACGCTGCAGTTTCCCTTTCCATTGATGGGTGTAACACTCATTGGCAAGTTAAAGCCGTCGACGAGGCTGACATCGTAGAAGTCAAGTGCTGCGAGGGTGAACTCGGCGAGTGAAGCCGGGGGATCCCCCGAGGCTCCGCACTTGAGGGAAGAACCGCAGGCACCGGTCTGGCATTTGCCGCTGCCGTTTTTGTCAAATTTACAGCCGGTTCGACCCCATATCCGGCCTGACCAACTCACCGGAGCGGTTAAAACTACGGATTGACCTGCTTTGAGTTCAAAACCGCCGCCATTAAAGTTCTCCCCTGGTGTAACTGCAGGCCAGATTGTCTCTTTGCAGTTGTTTATTATGGTGAAGACTCTTGCGGACTCAGAAAGTTTGGTTCCTGCATCCATGATATCCATGCATGCCCATCATTAATGTTTAAGATGTAAGGATCGACCAACCTAAGCCATAACTATAAAGAGAAATCCATAGATAAAAGAGATCGAGAATCAAGCATGCAGAAGGCAACAAGAAGGAGAAATTAAACAGGTTTACCTGATGAAAGTATAAGTAGAATAACGCACAGAACGGGTAAGAGCACCTTAATATCATGAAATGCCATGTCTCCTTGATTTCTTATTATGGCGGGGGGCTAATTAGAAAATTAACCAAGAGACAGGAAGAGATCGTGGGGCTGCAGCACTTTATACAAACGTAGATAGGGCATGGCGGGGCGGGGGAGGAAGAATAACGTGTGGAGTGAGGTATATGCATCATGTAGTACTAGTAGCGGATTATCAAAATCATTTATTTAATTAGTCTATTCGGGGAAAACTTCCATTAAAGGACTGTTTGATGCTTTACCTGATCCATGAATGCAAGTTTATTCGGGTTCCATTCTTTTCCTCGCTTGAACTTTTTTGCTTTTATAGCCAGACGTACGTGGAACGACAGGATCGATCAATCTACCTCATAGTCCAGCAACATTTAGCAAGTCTATATTTACTTGTTTGACCAAAGAGAAATACTCTAGTTACAATAATCATCTAATTTGATGTAATTCATCATATTATAAAATAGATCCTTCTATTATATAAAACCACATCAATTTATAAAATTATTTTTATAGAAAAAGTCTTTTTGCAAGCGAGTTCGCATACCAAATCGTACACGCACCGATGCTGACATGTAAGGCATCCATTTTATGAAACGATACGAATTGAAAACGGAAATAATTTTCGTAAGACATAATATCTTATTATTTTTCTTCTTTTATTTTTCTAGTTTTCAATCAAAAATACCATGTCAACATTGGTGCATAATTTGGTGTAACAAACCGCTTGTACCTAACAAGTTTATTTTTATATAATTTACTTATAACTGTACGACTCATCTCCGCTAAAATGTTACAGCAATATGCTTGGCTGAAAGGCTGAATTCTTTTTGGGGTGAGACGTTAGAGGGCCGGGAGAAGCACCAAACAGAATGAGAATTTGGGAAGCCCTTGATCAGGCCGCACGGATGGGTGAAGTTTAGGCCCAAAACGAACGGGTAAATCCATTCAAGTTTCATGCTATTTAGTACTTGTAATTAGCTTGTGCATATCCTCGTTAATGAGAATCGAACATGCAGCATTGCTCCCCATCCAGACGTCCGAAAAATCATTAACTGTTCATTAGGAAGTTGAGAAAACGATGTGTTTCTAAGAAGAATACCAAGTCAAAGTGGGCGCGGGGGGATATTCGGCTGCTTTCTTAATTTGGTCCCCCCCCCCCCCCGGGGCGCGCCTACTATTGCATGCGTATATGGGTTTCTTATTAGGTCCATACTTGCACATGCAAGGTGTGTTAGGACCTACGGATTTGGACAATGTAACAATTGGGTTATCAAGTATCATCAACATCAAAATCAATGCTACATTGAAAAGAAAAGGACTCTCATTTTTCTATGCTGGCACCTTTCTTTAGATATGACCTTGCATCTCTTGTAACTATCTAGAAAGCAATTACATATATCGATTTAAATATATATAAATTTGAGGTTCTCCCAATAAATTGACCTCAATAAATGGTGCAATCTTTTAGGATCGTGATCAATTATGAAATCAAGGCGACTAGTTTAAACCTCTCCTTTCTCTTAATTTGTTGGGATCAATAGATTTTTCGAGCTAGATCAAACTCTTGTAAGTCAAGTCTTATTATGTCGGTAACATGAATATTGGTACTATAAAATGTTCAGATTTCATGAAAATTATTTGAAAAAGTTTATCTCGAACTTTAAGGAAAACATATCTTTCTTTCTTTTCTTTTTTTTCTTTTTCTTCTATATGTAATACACTAAATTCTTCATAATACTATATACTTCTCAGTTTACAGAATATGACACTAAATAATATAAATTTTTACTTCCAATAATTAGCTATGATTGGAAGGGCATTTCCATATGGGATGGAGGGTGAACGTTTACCGTCACTTCGATTTTCTAGAAAGAAAAGGTATTGCTCTCATGATTTTCAATTTATGTACTTAGTTACCAATTGCGTAAAGAGCAATGATTGGTGCAATAATCGAAATGTAAATGTTGGTCAATTACTTTACTTGGTGCAATCAAATGAAAATTAAATATTGTTCATCATGAATTCTAGGAAGCATTACCCAAATGTAGGAAAACCCAAGGAATAATAGAGATATTGTTAAACGCATCTCACTCCTCACTTCTCAAAGATAAGTGGCTATGTATAGGTGTCAAACGCATTTCAATCTATCTCAAACCAATCATTGATGAGACTCGCTAATTTTTAAACTTTTCATAAAAAGTTAAACATATTTCAACCTATTTTATACATTCAAATAAATTTCAATGAGAACGACAAAATACTATTATTCACAGATCACCTCAGCATTCAAACGCAATCTAATTAAGTGCAATTTTTTTTTTCTAGAAAAAATTGTAAAGAACAAGATGTTTAGCAAGTGTTTTTAAATAATTTTTTTTCTAATTATTTGCTAATATGTAATGACTGTAAAACAAGAATTTGGGGAAAAATACATGACCCCCACCATGATTTGCAATCACCTTTACCAAATTATTAAGAGAAATATTTTAGCTATAAAAAAATTTAAAAAAAATAAATTTACAAACAAATGCAATTACATTAAATTATAAAATTATTAATTTTATTATAAAATAAATCTAACATATGTCTCACATCAATCCGCATCAATTTATAATTTTACAAAAATAAAATCTCTTTATGAGGGTAATATTACTCAATTATTAATCTGGACAATCACTCCGCTACAAACTACCAAAAAAATCTCAATGTACCGTACCCCATTTTCTCTTTAAAAGATCAAAGGTATACTCGATAATCTTTAAAAAAAAAAAAGTACCATAAGAAAAAAGAAAAATAAATTCGTGTATTTTCCTTTTTAAAAAAATAAAATTATAACTTTTAATGAATGATACTTGAATCTTTGTATAAAGGATATGTTGAGATTTTTTAGTAGTTCAAGGAGTGATTGATTTGCCGAAATTGATAATTTAAGAGCATAATTATAAATTTGATGATATTAGTCTAATTATAAACTAAACTGAATTAGTTAAAGCTCATATAGGCCTCGTATGTCATGTCTAACCAATTGTGGTGGGCATTGGGTCATCGCACCCCATTTGATTATCTTACTATATTCTGACCAACTTTAAGCCTTATCTTAGGCAAATTAATTGTACCTGCTGCAGATATTATATTGTTTTTAGAAGTACTGCTTTTCTAATGCAAATACCAATAATAAAAGAAAAACCAATAATAATATTATAAAAGTAACATATACTTTTCATCCTCAAATTAATACACATTTTACATTTTACACCCTACCTTATATGATCAATGACACATGACAGCATCTCTATCTACAAAAGATCCACGACAAATGGTATCATCATTCGGTCTTGATCGTTAAGATGGATGAAGATAATTATTGTTATTTTTTATGACAAGAAAATTTGGAGATCTTGCAAATACAACATTTTTTTTATCTAATTAAATTATGGATCATATGTGTAATATGGCGTCCGCATCATATAAAATAATTAAATTATTGACTTTTTAACGATGAGACATCTGTAGTTGATCTTAGAATTAGGTCCTGTTTGGATAATGATATGAAATGAGATGAGTTGAAATAGTTTATGAATAATAGTGAGATTATTATAAGTTGAAATTAAATGAAATAGTTTCATCTCACCTTATATCCAAACGGACCCTCGGGAGATAAAAGTTAGGAGATAAAATGTGTGTTTTTCTTATTTTAAAAGAAATCATTATATTTTTTGAGGTTAGAACTCAATTTATAATTAACAGGATTAATCAGACACGTTGGTCCAATATTAAAAAAGAAATTGCCAACGAAATGTGACTTTAGGAGGCACTTAAGATCATGATTAGGGGGTGCTAAATCCATGGCCCAAAGACCTAACTTTGAGAAGAGGATATATGTTTATTATTGGATCTTTTCTGTGAAGCCAGTTGGCACACCTGTGTTACTAATCATGTTTAGCACCAAAGCCCGCCCACCTCAAACCAAGTGTAATCATTCACTCCATCTTCTTCATGACTCGCCCACACATAAGCACTCACACTCACACTCACACCAATGAAACCTTTTCTTTTCTTTTTTTCCCTTTCCCCACAATCTCCTTCTGACTATTAAAAGTCTCTCTTTTTTTGCCTTTACCTTTCCATATACCCCCACCCATTCATGTTCAGTCCTTTTTACATGGGCTCTTTCACATATGGTGGGCCATCCCGCTCGTGCAGTGCATGCAACTCTGGGCCCATTCAAGCCCATAAATGGAACTTTGCATTTTTTTTTTTTAATGGAAAAAATGAAAAATGCTTAAGAGAAGTGAATATTGCATGTCACCTGTAGGGGACATACCTCTATCACCTGCAAATGAAGCAAGGATCAGTAGAGTAGTAATTAGCTGAGTAGACTAGTAGAGTAGAGCCGCATGTTACATGCACTGAATTTGCATTCACACTCCTAAATGGGTGACCCAGTTATGGTTCCCATCCGGGTGATTTAATTAATTATTGTTTGTAAAAATTTAGTTTTTTACCAGGGAAGTGGCAGCAGCAAGGAGTGAAAAAGAGCTTTCTCTATCTCTATTTATAGGGAGCTAAATTAGTCCATTGCTTCCCTTACATCACAAACAAAGTCTATAACAATGGCTTCTGAGAAGGTTGAGACTGTTATAGCTGGAAACTATGTCGAAATGGAGAGGGAAGAAGACGATCCCAAGTTGGGTAAGAGCAAATTCTCACGGATGTTTTGGCATGGTGGCTCCGTCTATGATGCGTGGTTTAGTTGTGCTTCAAACCAGGCATGCACCTGTTCATCAAGATTCTAGATTTCCTTTTTTTTGAACTCGGATTGTAATGGAAAACCTCAGTACTATATGTTCATTTACATGTGTTTTTAATTAATTTCTCGTTCAACGCAGGTTGCACAAGTGCTCCTCACACTACCTTACTCATTTTCACAACTGGGAATGGCATCTGGAATCATTTTTCAGCTTTTCTATGGGTTGATGGGAAGCTGGACTGCCTACCTTATCAGTGTACTTTATGTTGAGTACAGAACTAGAAAGGAAAGAGAAAAGGTTGATTTCAGGAATCATGTTATTCAGGTAATTATATATCTGATCTCCTCCTCAATCATGATATCATTTTCTGTTTCTAATGCCAGCAGAACAAAATTTTCCTTTCTGTAATTTCCAGCTTTTCTCACTTTTAATTGTTTGCAGTGGTTTGAAGTTCTTGATGGGCTGTTGGGGAAACACTGGAGGAATCTAGGCCTCTTTTTCAACTGCACTTTTCTTCTATTTGGATCTGTAATTCAACTAATTGCATGTGCAAGGTGAATATATTGCAGAATTATTCATTTGCCATACATTTTGCTTACATCTAGCTTGATTCATGTTATTCACCTACATTATTTTGCTGCAGTAATATATACTACATAAACGACAATCTTGACAAGAGAACTTGGACTTACATCTTTGGCGCATGTTGTGCAACAACTGTCTTCATCCCATCATTCCATAATTACAGAATTTGGTCATTCTTGGGTCTTATGATGACTACTTACACTGCATGGTATCTCACCATTGCTTCCCTTATCCATGGGCAGGTAATAACAAACTTACCAAAAACCAATGCAAATACAAAATAATTTTCTTTTTATCATTCATTCATTCATTCAACTAAAGTTATTTCTCTCTCTCTCTCTTTTGTATTTTGAAGAAAGAGGGAGTGAAGCACTCAGGTCCAACAACAATGGTACTCTACTTCACCGGGGCAACCAACATTCTCTACACCTTTGGCGGACATGCTGTTACAGTGTGAGGATTCTTTACAAATTTAACACACGCACATGTATGGTCATGTGTGTGTATATATATAACTCTCGATGTCGAGTAATATACATTTCACATGCCGGCCCATGATCATATCTAGGAAACTGTTAACCATAAAAGAGAACATTTTTCCTGAAAAGCTGGTACGAAACATGTCAGATTTCTCCAAATTTCATGGATTGTAAGTTGACTGTATTGGGCACGGACAACGGGACAAACAGTACTAATTAGTGTTTGATTAATTGCATAGCCGGTACGCTCATCATGGGAATGTGAACTGTTTGATTTAGGGGGAATTTAATTTACATTATTAATGCAGGGAGATTATGCATGCAATGTGGAAGCCGCAGAAATTCAAGCTAATATACTTGATAGCAACACTCTATGTGCTCACCCTAACTTTACCATCAGCTTCTGCTGTTTATTGGGCTTTTGGAGACATGCTTCTCACCCATGCCAATGCTCTCTCTTTGCTACCAAGGACTGGATTTAGAGACGCCGCTGTCGTCCTTATGCTTATTCACCAGGTTACTAATATGCATGCATATTTCTAAACGCTTACTTTGACTAATGTGATTTTAGTTCATGATTTAGAATCTTGGAAATCTAAATAATGATATTTTTTGGGATGTAAATGTTTGATATTCTTTGCAGTTTATTACGTTTGGATTTGCTTGCACCCCACTGTACTTTGTGTGGGAGAAATTCATTGGGGTGCATGACACAAAGAGTGTGTTCAAGAGAGCTCTAACGAGGCTTCCAGTGGTGATCCCAATATGGTTCCTTGCAATCATTTTCCCATTCTTTGGCCCCATCAACTCGACTGTTGGATCTCTTCTGGTCAGCTTCACCGTTTACATAATTCCAGCCCTAGCACACATGGTGACCTTTGCATCTGCAGCAGCTAGAGAGGTTTGGTTGCTGTTAAATTAACTTCATTTCTGTCTTAGGATAAGCCATTTATTACTTGCATGACAAATTTGGAGAAAGTCTTATGGGGAAAAAACTAAAACTTATCTTCTACTTTTGTTCTTAATTGACAGAATGCAGTAGAGAGACCACCATCATTGGTAGGAGGTTGGGCAGGATTATACAGCATGAACGCCTTTGTAGTGGTGTGGGTGTTGATTGTAGGGTTTGGATTTGGAGGATGGGCAAGCATGCTCAATTTCATACGCCAAGTTGATACATTTGGTCTATTCACAAAGTGCTACCAGTGTCCCCCACACAAGGCTTGAGTACTAGAATCCCCTACTTTTTTTTCCAAAAAAAAAAAAAACAATTAAGTTACATATATGTAAGCGTGTAAAGAGATTGGCATTTGAAGTTTTCTTTTTTTCCTCTCCTTTTCTCTGTGTCCTTGTAGAAGGTATGTTGATGATTTTCAGAAAAGGTGTGAAGGCCATGCATCATGGCCACCCATATACGGATCTACAATTGTAACTTTGTGTGCTGATCGATTAATCTTCTTGTTCTATTTTTCTAAATGCAACTCCCTTGGTTCTTTTATGGGATTGAAATTGTTCTATCATTCCAAATTCTTGAAGAAGATATGTACGTACACTGTCCAAATCAACTGGATATATAAGAGTAACGTGATCTCACTATTTTTCTGAATAAGAACCTAGACCCAACTGGGAAAGGCAGTAGTACTTTTTCGATCTGTTTCTATACACAATTCTTTCCCTGGCTGCTTTATTCAGGAACTTCTCTCGGTTAAACCGTCTAGCCACTACGGTAATGGTCTCTCTGAAACCATCTAAATCCATTCTCGCCAACCTGATTTGGACAGTTGCCTGAAATGCTACAGACGTCTAACTGATAGTGCCATGCATGGAGTTCTAAACGACAACTTGTGGCTTAATTTTCCACATATTGGTTAGGTTCTTATCATATCAGCATCACCAAACACTTCAAATTCTGTGTTTTAAGCAATTAAAAAGATCAATCTGGGGGTGAAAGGTCTCCTGGAGTCGGTAAGGATCAGATCCGAGTACTCTTGCCAGAACCCAAATATAATAATGTGTGATATTGGACAGCTTTCTTCTTCTTTTTTTCTTCTTTTTTTCCTTTAAAGAGTGATGGGCAGCTTTTAAAGTTAGCTATAAAGGTTGATGGTATATGTTTGAACCAAATGATGTAAGGGACTAATTATTTGGGTGGCTGATCTAAACATATACAGGGCCATTTGAACTTTGAAGTACTTTCTCTTTTGGTTCCTATCACATTACTCAAATTGGACTCTCTGCCTAATTTGATGTGCTTTTTTTAGACATGTCCTAAACGACAAACAAAATGAGCAAAAGCTTAATTGTGTATTCAGTCATTTAGCTATTGGCTGAAGTAGCTGGATGGAACATCATAAACTAGTGGCGTTCCCTACGGCTGTGTACATGTGTTTGTGTTAGAGAAGACAGAAGTTATTCAAGCAAATTTGTAGGACCCAGCGCATCTAAAACATTTCACATACAAACACTTAGAATACTCCTTTTTTTGAGCAACCTTATTTGATTGAGAATGAATAACCCCATAAAAAGAGTAATTTATAAAAGCTCAAAGTTAATCATTAACTAATAAAAATATTTAATTTAAGTGTGGTGCATGGAATAGATGGGCTTGATGGGCTTCCATTTTAACACCCTTCTTCATGGATTGAAGTGACTTTTTTTCTGATAAGAACAAATGGTCACTAAGATGGAGAGAGAGAGAGGCTTGGAAAGAAAGCAACCTTGATGCCTACTACACCTGTGAAACTCAAGAAAGCATTGCCTTCCCTACACCTAACCCTAGAAATTAAAGAGATGGCAAGAAGAAAGGAAAAGGGAGTTCTGTGTGAACAGTGACAGAAAAAAGTTCTGTGTGATATTAGTTTGGCCAAAGATTTTTCAGGTCATTAACAGGGTACGTGGTGGGGTCTTAGTACACATGACAAGTTTTCTTGGGTGGGGGTCACTACATTCTCTAACAAACTTTCAATTATAACAATTATAAGGAACGTTTCAATTATTTTTCTTGTGCTTTTTCAAGATCAATGAATCTGCATAATCATAAAAGAGAAAATTCTTTTGACCAGCTATTGAGTTTCTAAGATTTCTAGGACCCTAATCAACTTTTACAGAAATGCTTTTGACTAGCAATTGATTTTCTTATTTATTTATTTTTAGATAGAACTTGATATACTGAGTTTTGCCATCCATTTGATAGAATTATGTATTCCCACCATATATTTTGCAGTTTATAGGATTAAAATGAAACTCAAATGGATTCTGCAATTTGGACAACATGTAATATGTCTGTATATAACCTGGAAATGGCTCTACTGATCTTAAGATATCAGAGAGACAACACCAATAACAACAGCTCCATACTGACATTTCCAAGACTGTAATCCTTTTGTACCCATTCATGTTGTAAGCTTGTGAGACAGGAATCAATATCTTGACCAAGGTCTTCCTGATCAACCGTCTGGATAAGCCACACGTGTGTGGGTCCTTCTGTGCAGTGACAATCCGTGTGATGTGAGGCTATTATGTGTCCTCACATGGTTGGCTTTTTCCTTGGATTATCATCTTGATGTCACCCATGAGCTTATATGACAAGTGACCAAATTTCCCAATTGACCAAATATTTTGAATATTCTTAATTCCTTTGCTAGATATCATTGCAAATGGCAATTTACAAGGGAAAAAAAATTATTTTATGGTAAATCTCATCATTTATTTTGTATGTTCCAATACGTCTCTTGACCAAATCACACCTAAAGTGGATCAGTACTGATCTACTTCTCTCAAACACATGTATTTGGAGGAAAATAAATAAATTATCTGTTCATAATGTTTTCTAGGAAATTTAGAGTAATATTTTAATTCAAAAGTACTTTATCCCTGTGAATTTGTCCTAATTCAGTGGGTATTTTCCTATATGAAATTTAGTTACTCAGAGTCACACACACACATCTATATATAACAGGATAAAAGAATACAAATATAAATGTTAAAATACACTAAACTGTGAACATAAAATACTTCTACAGCCATAACAAAAAAGTATACAAGATCTTCTTCTCTATGAAGATTTGTAAACATGGACCACAGAACAAATTATTGAGATCTGATCTCTCTCTTTCTCTGGCAAGAACTTGTCAAATTATTAACTGACCCACCTTGACCTCACCTCAAAGCTGCTTTGGCCAAATCACTAGTTAAACAGCCTTACTGCAACCCATGAAGTGACAGATACACTAACAGCTGATTTGGATTCTGAGATGAGATAGGATAGTTTTAGATGAAAGATGAAAGTTGAAAAAAATATTATTAGAATATTATTTTTTAATCTTATTATTATTTTGAGATTTGAAAAAGTTAAATTGGGATTTGAAAAAGTTGAGTTGTTTATTATATTTTGTGTGAGAAGTTAAGAAAGTTGTAATGATGAGATGAGATAAAATTGAACACTTTCTAAATTGGGCTAACTGGCCAAAAACAAAACTGACATCATGTGCAATCTGAGTTTGTGTGTGTATATATATATATATATATATATATATATATATATATATGCATGTGAAAAGGAGCCTCCAACTCTCAAAAAGACACCCTAAGGCAATGCTGATCATAGCCCTCTTTTTCTTTTTCCAGCTGCTGGAATGGTTTCAATCAAGAGTACTGGAGGAAGGAGAAAAGGTTCCGTGACCTTAAGGAGTGGGGTTGGGATGGGGGTGTTTGGTCAAAAAGACTCAAAACTGATCATATATATGGCCCATAGAAGAAGTTTCTTCTAAAAGCATAAAGGCTGGTTGATATTTCTAAAGTGTACTGATTCTGATATTGCTTCTTCAGGTCCTGTCTTTCTCAAAAATCTTCACAAATGCTTAGACATTAAGCCTACACTGTACTGCACAATAATAATACTGAGTTAATTAGCTCGATGATTAAGCAGTTCTTAAGGGGGAAAACCGACATGCTTAAATGCTTGGATAGAAATAGAATAACAGAGGCAGGCAAAAGGATAAAAAGGGATTTGTGTTGTATCTGTATGGGCCTATGGCTGCGGACTATGTCCAACAGGAAAAGAACATCGGTTTTGGGTTAGATTTGGGCCGCTAGCCCATTCCTTGCTCAATAAGATTGGCTATTGTAAGATTACTAGGCCGGAATGGCCCACTAAAATCGGGTGTCCCTTATAGTTATTCCTTTTGACTGAAGACTGAAGTTAACAATTAAGATGCTTTGGGAAAAAGTATGCATGGTTTGGAAAACATATGGCCATTAATTATGGTTTAAAGTTTTCTTTTGAGAGAAAACATCATTGTTGTCCAAGGAAATGCCTTCCTCATTTCTAGGAACAATAAATCTTTTCAACTTCTCAACACTTCACACTCCATCTTTTTAAAAAAAAAAATTTTAATTTTTTTATTAAATAATTTTTATATGAATAGTGAATAAAAAATTTGAAATAGTTTAAAAAAAATAAATTCAAAAAAAATTTTAAAAAAAATATTAAAAAATGTGGAGTGTGGAGTGTGGATGAATAGTAGGAGGTTGTGTAGCAAAACCCTGCTCGATATCGGTTTAGTCAAACTTGATTTTAGCCTTTATTATATGATCTATTTGTGAACACAAAATTACGTTGAATTACCAGATGGTATAATTTGTATAAAACTCTAATAGACTCGTAAATACTTGGTATAAAGTCCTATAATTTTAGGTTTATTTTCTCCACGTGTCATTTATTGATATGCTACAAATTATAAATTTGAATATCAAATATTTGAATTATAAGGTGCCATTTAGATAGTGAGTTGAGATGAAATGAGATGAGATGAAAGTTGAATAAAATATTATTAGAATATTACTATTTAATATTATTATTGTTTTGATATTTGAAAAAGTTTAATTGTTTATTATATTTTGTATGAGAATTTGATAAAATTGTAATGATGAGATGAGATAAAATAAAACACTTTCACTATCCAAACGAGGCAAAAAACTGAAAAAATGAGTGTTGTAAATAATATTGTAGATATATATATAACTACTCATTTTCCATTTTCTTGTTGCTGTCGTTTTCTTTTTAATGGAAAATTGAAAAGGACAAAATAGAAGAAGAATTCTATTATGATTTCCTTGATGATTTCTGTATTACACAATAGTCTATTTATATACAAATGAGTATCGAATGTTCTTTATAACAGAATGATATTCGTAGGACACGTATACAAATATAAAAGTTCCAGACTGTTCCTTAAGGAGTAATGCTGCATTGTCCATTTCCTGAGGTGTCTTCTTCATCTGCTGATGATGGAGTGATATTGCTTATAGCCCCCTGCGAGCCCTGCATTCCTAGAAGGACTATGAGGCTTGACCTTAATGTGCAAAAATGAGTATTTGTCAGCGGCTTTGTGAGTACATCCACTATCTGATCCTTGCTTGATAGAAATGAAACTTGGAAGAGTTTTATTGTGAATTCTATCACGGATGAAATGATAATCAATATCAATATGCTTTTGTGCATGAATGCATGACAGGATTTACTAATAAGTATGTAGCCCCCAGGTTATCACAGTAGAGGATCGGAGACTTAGAGAGAAACACACTCAGTTCAGATGGTAATGTCTAGACCCAAATTAGTTCACATGTGGCATGAGCTAAGGCTTTATATTCAGCCTCTGTGTTGGACTTGGCAATGGTGGACTGCTTCTTTGAACTCCAACAAATCAAATTAGCACCTTAAAACACACAATAGCTTCCAGTAGATTTCCTATCATCGGAAGCCCCAGCCCAGTCAGCATCGGAGAAGACAGCCAAAACAAGAGAAATTGAAGAGGAAATAACTAGACCATAATCCAGAGTTTGTTTCAGATACCGTAAAATTCTCTTTACCGCCTGCCAGTGAGAAATACACGGAGCATGCATATACTGACAAATGCGATTTATCGAGAAAGCCAAATCAGGTCTGGTGAAGATGAGGTACTGTAAACTCCCTACCACACTCCTATACAGTGTACGATCGTCCATGGAAGTAGAATCAAAAGCAGATAGCTTTGTGGAAGGGGACGTTGAAGTGTCCACAAGTTTATAATTTGTCATGTTGGTCTTCTTAAGAAGATCCAATATATTTCTTTTGAGATAGAATTAAACCAATAGAGTTTTGGTGACACTCAATACCAAAGAAATAATGAAGTGCACCTAGGTCTTTCAAATGAAATTCAACACTTAATAGCTGAATAAGCTGTGCAATAGCTTGCGGATCTGATCCAGTGAGAACAACATCATCAACATATACCAAGAAATAAATGACCATAGATTGGTGTCGATATATGAACAAGAATGTATCAGACTTAGAAATAACAAAACCCAATTCAACCAATTTTCAACTAAGACGTGCATACCAGGCACGAGGGGCCTGTTTAAGGCCATATAATGCACGATTTAGCTTACAAACATAGTTTGGAAACTGTGGATGAACGAAACCCGTAGGCTGAGACATAAACACAGTTTCATTCAAGGTACCATGCAAGAATGCATTTTGTACATCCAACTGATGAATCGACCATTTTGTATACAGTGCAAGAGAAAGAACCAACCTGATTGTTGTCGGCTCCACAACAGGACTAAATGTCTCTGAGTAGTCCAGTCCCTCTAATTGATTGTACCTCTTGGCGACAAGCTGTGCTTTTCGGTGCTCAATGGAGCCATCGAAAAGATATTTGGCTTTGAAGATCCAATGACAACCCACTAAGTTCTGGGAGGAAGAAGCCGGGACAAGAGTCCAGGTGTTGGTAGAAAGTAGAGCATCGAACTCGACTTGCATAGCCTTTCTCCATTTGGGAAACTTGGAAGTTTTAGTAATAGAAGAGGGGTCATCGGAAGTGACCGGTGAGGTAACACGAGCATGAGGTTTCAGCCAAGCAATGGTTCCATCAGTTCAAATTTTGGGAAAATGGAGGCTGGATTTAGAACAGGTTGCCATGGGATGAACAATAAAGGATGGAAGAGAGGTAGAGGAAGGCTGCGTTGGAAGGATCGAGTGTGCCCTAGAAGATAAAGGAGACAAACCTGGTGAATTCGTGGGGTGAGGAGAAGAGATCCGTGATGAGGGCTCTAAAGCAGACTCAATGATGGGCTCATGAGTGGGCACCAAAGGTGAAATGGGCTCTAAACTAGAAGGTGAAGGATCGGGCCTACAGTCAGAGTTGTTTAGTGGAGCTAAAAGAGTTTGTATGGGTTGTAGTTGGTTCGTGGGCCTAGAAGGAGTAAGAATAAGAAGATATGTGTGTGTAGGAGTGTTTGGCCTAGAAGTAGATTGTTTAAACAGAAATACTCCTTCATCAAATAAGACATCATGGGATACATATATCCTGGAGGTTGGAATATGATAGCATAGATATCCATGATGATTTGGGCTATACCCAAGGAAAACACATGGTAGAGATCGATAAGACATTTTATGCTAGTTATATGGTCTAAGATTGGGCCAACAAAGGCAACCGAATGTCTTTAGAAAAGTGTAATTTGGGCTTTTATTCCATATTAATTCAAATGGTGATTTATTATGCAACACTGGCGTTGGTAATCTATTGATTAAGTAGACGGCAGTAACAAAAGTATCAAACTAGTATTTTTTAGGGGAATAAGAATGAGCAAGTAAAGAGAGTCTAGTCTCAACAATATGCCTGTGTTTTTGTTCAACAGAGCCATTTTGGGAATATGCATAAGGACAAGACAAGCGATGAAAAATGTTAAAGGAATGTAAAAATAGTATTAAGAAAGCGAAATTCACCACCCCAATTGGATTGTAAAGCACGAATTTTAGTATTAAGAAGATTTTCAACAAGACACTTAAATGATAAAAAGATATTGACTACATCTGATTTACATTTTAAAGGAAAAATTCATATAAACTGACTATAGTCATCAACAAACGACACTTAATATTTGAAACTTCATCTAGACAAAATGGGAGCTAGCCCCCCATACATTAGTAAACAGAAATTGGAGAAGGGCGGTGGTCCAGGATGGAGAGGAAGCAAATGGAAGTTGATGGAATTTGGCTTGACAACAGAAGGAACACAGCCCATCGTGAGGAGAGGATTTCACAGGAAGAGACAATTGTGAGATTATTTTGCGGACTAACTGCATAGATGGATGTCCCAAACAGGCATGCCATTGAAAATGAATGACTCTGGAACCGTGATAGGCCTGAGGTGTTGACTTCATAGGAGGAAAGACATACAAGCCATGATCAGTATGGCCTTTGAGAAGGGTTTTCTTGGTGCGGGAATCCTTCACATAAAAACAAGATGAGTGAAATTCAAAAAAGACACAATTATCTTCACAAAACTTTCAAACTGAAATTAAATTTGTGGAGATAGAAGGAACATGATAGAGATGAGAGAGTAGAAGATTTTCAGATGATGAAGGAACGCGAGAGGTGCCAACGTGATGAATAGGCAGAGAGTTGCCATCTCCAACCCGCACTTGGTCATCTCCCTTATACTCAAAAGGATTCAAAGAAAGGTTAGAGAAATTATGAGTGAAATGATGTGTGGAGGTTGAATCTGGGTACGATTTGTTATCAATAGTGGAAATAGTATCAGAAGAAAATGAAGGAGCTACAGTGAAGTGAGCAGACAATGTGGAAGGGGAGGGAGATTGATAACTATAATCAAACCTATAATAACACTAAAGAGTAGTGTGACCATGGCGATGGCAAACCTGACACAATGGACGGTTGGGTGAAAAATGAGAAGATTGGAACTGACCTCCATTGCGACTGCGTCCATGTCCCCTGTAACCATCTCTACCTCTTGATTGACCCCTTCCTTTAATACTGTTGCTGTTAGTGTTTGTTGTAGCAGTGTTGGCCAAGAACTCAGGTGATGCAGTGAGGATGGTTTGATGGTGAGAGATACGGGATTCATGAGTAAGTAAATGGCTGTAAACTTGAGAAGGAGTGAGAGGGTCTACTCGAGTTGTAATGGAGGTAACAACCGAATCAAAATCGGTGCCCAATCCAGCCAACAAATAAGCAATGAAATCAGATGAGGTTAAAATTTTACCAGCAAATGCAAGGTTACCACGAATGAGTTTGACCTTTTGATAGTAATCAACAGTGGTATCGGAACCTTTATTAAGTATGGAGAGTTGATATTGAAGTTGCATTACTCAGGCTTGAGATTTTGAGGCAAACAAATCCTTTAATATCAACCAGATTTCTCTGGAGGTAGAGGCCTCGATGACATGGGCTATGAAGTTTTCAGAAAGAGAAGAAATGAAAATGGTCATAATAGCTTGATCTGGCTGTTTACAAAGTAAATAGTCAGAGTTTTCTTGCATGGGACTTTCGTCAAGCAGTTTAGATGCCGTAATGGACCCATCAACATATCCATAGATATTTTGACTGTTGAGGTAAGGCATAAGTTGAGCCTTCCACAACAGATAATTATCATGGTTTAACTTCATCGTAATGAAATAGGAGGGAGAAGGGAGGGAAAATTTGAAAGTATGAGATTCGGTCATGGATGAGCTTCGGACATAAGTCCTTTAGTCGACTCTAGATACCATAATAGAAAACTGAAAAAGGACAAAATAGAAGAAGAATTATGTTATGATTTCCTTGATGATTTCTGTATTATACAATAGTCTATTTATACACAAATGAGTATCGAATATTCTTTATAATAGAATGATATTTGTAGGACACGTATACAAATATAAAAGTTCCAGACTATTCCTTATAGAGTGCTACTGCACTATCCATTTGCTGAGGTGTCTTCTTCATCTGCTGATGATTGAGTGATATTACTTTTTACTTAATGAAAATTAATGTCTCATTTGAACTGAGTCTAACATTCAAACACCTAATTTTTAAATTACTAAATTCATCTTAACTTAAAACCTCTTTACACGTGGGATCAATAAGCTTTTTCAAATTTTTATAAATATATCTAAACTCATATAAACATCCAAATACATGTAAACTCATATTAAGTGAGCCCCACAAAATTCACTTCACTATCTCAACTCCCTACTATTTATAAATAACTCAACTCAACTCAACTCAACATCCAAATAAGACCAAAATATACCCACAATGTTTTGTAATGTCAGACTAGTTTGTTCAACTAACTTTTGGCTCCAAACAAAGAGTCCAAAAGACAACGGAAGTTTTCTTATGAGTTATGAGAGTTATGCACCGCGCACCAGCTCTAAACGAACCAAATCAAGCCTAATTAAAATAAAGATGCTCAAGCTCGATTAATATATATGGATGTTGCTAGGTCCACAAATGAATTCTATCGAAGGTGGCCACCGAAGAGAGTAATTTGTCCTTTTTCTTTCTTTCTTTTTTCCATATATTATTTTTTATATTTTTAAATATTTCTTTTTTTTTTAAAAAGTCACAACATCATTTAAAAACACTTTCTTAATTACTAAGTAAAAATAAAATAAAATTGGTGGCTACTTTTGATGGCCTTCATCTGTGGATTCAGCATTATCCAATATATATACTCTTTAAATTCGGTTCAAATTTGAATAAAAACTCAAGCGTACTTATTCAAATTCAGTGATTAAAAATAAATCATCGAGTCGAATTTGAGTAGCTTGAGTTTTATTTTTATTTTTTTTACTTTTATCTTTTGATTAATATTAAAACAGTTCTACAAAAAAAATTTAACCATTTATCTATTCAACTAAATAGTTTTGATTAAAATATTCTTATGATATAAATTTTTATAAAATAGTTGTATAAGTAATATATATATATATATATAGATAGCTAGCGTAATAATTCAAAAGCTCTAGTTGTATAAGTAATAAGTAATAAACACAATATATGTTATCATTTACTTTATTCAGTACAATGAAAACCATATTGTGTATAAGGTTAATAATATAGTTTCTTAATTAAAAAAAAAAAAAAAACTATCAACTTACGTTATAATATGTATTATTTATACGAATTATAGTTAGTTAATTTGGTATCTAATTTCAAGTAATTGTTTATTCACTTTTATAAGTGCTATTTTTATGTGATCTTTTATCACTCTTTTATTTATAAAAAGTATCATTTTTTTTCAATACTATTGATTTTATTTTATTTCTACATATTTTCTGATATTTGAAGGAATAAGAAGATTTAATGCAAAATGAGAGTATTGATACAAAACAAGAGACTACGGATCCAGACCGATAAAAGGCAGCAATATTTGAAAAGAGCCGATGAGATTGGGGAGAGGAGCCTTATCCCGTAGGCAGCAAAGAGATTTCTTTCGCCTAAAGGCGAGAAGATTTACCTCTCGGTAGGTGAGGAATCTCGCGACTAGGCTCTAGGCATTTAGATTGGGTGACTAATCTAAACGACATCGTACGCAATAACTAGAAAAAGTAAGAGTAGTCTTTTATCCCAGTCTGGAGTCTTTCTACTTGGTAGGCGAGGATAGGGCCATGTGATCTTTGTGACCTCCACACCTGTTCATTTGTAACCTCTACGCCAATTATATTTAGCGTACACGACATCTACTTGGTGGGATAATTTCTCCTGACCAGAATCAATTTACTACTGACCACCAAATCTGAGTTCCGCAATCAATTTGTTAGCGACCGAATCTTCCTGAACCCTATAATTCAAGCAGTATATCACTGAATCTTCCATTTTAGATAATCTCATTATTCTTGGAATAATTTCCTTTTATATTAACATCTATTTTTATAAATTATTTTTCAAATTTTTAAGCTAGATTGTAGCCGCAGTTATCTTGTTTCCATATTTGAATTTTGACATTTATTTAATCCCGTCTTGTAAGATGAATATGGGGAGTTCTAAATTGGGGTCTTTGGTTTTTTAAGTTTTTATTTTTGAGTTTTAGAAAGTCTGAATTTAGGTTTCGATAGTAGTTTATTATTTGAATTTCTTTCTAGGAGGCAAATCTGAGGGAGTAGAGGCAAGAGCCAAATGCTTCATCAACCGACTTCAACAAAGAACATCAATTTTATTCTTTTTTCTTTTGAATTTCATTATGAATTAATTTTATTTTCTAGAGTTTTAATGTAGTCTAGCACTGAATATACAATTTATATTTTATTTTATTTTCAATATTTCTATAATTGAGTGTTTATTCTAGTTTGTTCTTACTGCTTGTAATTTTCTAGTTAACTATTGTTCGATCTATTGAATCACAATGAGACCGAGAGATGATTCATGATTAAAACTTTAGGATTAAACAACATTAATTGAGCGAAAATAGAGATACTTTACTGCGACGAGTGTGATTTTCAAGTAAAATCTAAATAACTTAATGAGTCTCCAATTAGTTAAATTCACATAGAGATATAAAGTTATTAGTTGGAGATATTTTTGATATTGTTCAAGATAAAATATTGAATAGTTAAGGAATTTTTATTATTAACTTGTGATAATTGGGGTTACATAACAAGGAAGAATAAATTGTATGAGATTTGCTAGGTGAAGTTAAATGCTTTAGATCTATTTTTATTATTTTTAAAATCTTAATTTTAATGTTATTTTCTTTAGTTTAATTTAGATAAACTATTCTTCAAATTTTGATTTTTCAAATAGTAATTAATTTAGTTAATTTCAATACTCAATAGCATAATTATTCATTTTGAGTTCGATATCCGTTTTCTTTAAAATACTTTACTACTTGTTACGATTCTATGCATCTACAGATATATTTTTATGCGAGCACACTTCTTCATTTATAACTATACAATTGGCTGTAATCTATACAACAATTAAAAAATTGATATATAACACTGATGTTATAGTTTATGATGCATAATTATCTAATCTTATAGGATAATTTGTACTACAAACATTGAAAATAAACTATGTGTTTAGTGCTAGGTTATATTAAAATTCTAGAAAATAGAATTAATTTATAATGAAATTAAAAAGAAAAATAATAAAATTGGTGTTCTTTGTTGAAGTTGGTTGATGAAGCATTCGGTTCTTGACTCGACTCTCCCATATTTGCCTCCTAGAAAGAAACTCAAATAATAAACTCTGAACTATCGAAACCTAAACTCAAACTCTCTAAAACTCAAAACTAAAAATTTTAAAAACCAAAGACCCGATTCAGAACTCCCCAATTCATCTCACAAGATGGGATTAAATAGATATCGAAATTTAAATATGAAAACAAGATAATTGCGACTACAATCTAACCTAAAAATCTGAAAAATAATTTCTAAAGATAGATGTTAATATAAAAGGAAATTATTCTAAAAATAACGAGATTATCTAAAATGAATAATTAGATAGCTTGATATATCATATAATTTGTAATAAAATACACAATTGAATATAGATAACTAAATACATAAATATCTTCTATAAAAAGAATTATACTAAGTATCATATACACACTTTGGGGATATAATAAATATATTAAATAATATAAACTAGAAATAAATTAAGTATATAAAATACAACTAAGATGTAATAAATATAATCTATACATTTATAACACATATTACGAGCTTTAAAACAAGCCCAAACGAGCCAAGTTGAGATTATACAAATTTTGTTCACAAATATAAATCGAGTTTATACAAGTTTTACTCATTTAATATTCAAACCAATATTTAGCACTTTCGTCTGAGCTTTTTTTTTGCTCTACCCAGTTCAAAACTAGGTTATTTGAGTTTTGGAGGTGGTTATCAACCTAGGTTTTATCGAAGCGAACAACTGGATTACCCACCTGCCCATATCTGAGGTGGATTACAAGTACAAGATGCGGTATTGGGTTTAAAATCCAATACCCGCAACTCAAGTTTACTTTTAAAAAAAAGAAAAAAAATTCACAAGCTCCCACTATTCATTTACATTCCACACTCCACATTTTTTTAAATTTTTTTCTTTTATCAAATATTTTTTATATGAATAGTGAATAGAAAATTTGAAATTGTTTAAAAAGAATATACTTAAAAAAAATTTTAAAATTTAAAAAAATATAGAGTGTGAAGTGTGGTGGAAGTTGTATAGCAAAATCTTAAAAAAATTAAGTTATACCCAATCGTAGTTATCCAGATTTTCAAGTACAACGCAGGTAACCTGGATTTTAAAAAAATAAAAGAAAAGAGTTGGTTTTTTGGAAAATTCGGTCCATCTGAGTAACCAAATTTTCGAGTTTAAAATCCCAAATTTTTTTGGGTACTGACTCGGGTAGACACGAGACTCATATTACATGTCTAGGTCTGGGTCCAGGTAAGATGCTCAATTTGGATACTCAATCATCTTATTTTATCTTATCTCATCTCATTTTATCTCGATCATTAAATTTTTTTCATATTTTTATATAAAAAAATATAATAAACAATTCAACTTTTTCAAATTTTAAAATAAAAATGATACTAAAAAATATATTTTAACAATATTTTATTTAACTACTATTCAAATTATCTCATTTCATCGAAACTGTCTATCCAAATTCAATCTTAATATTTATGAATATCTCATCCATTAATGAACCGAATTTAAACTTAATATATACAACTCGAGCTCGAATTGTTCACTGTTAATTTACATCCCAAAGCACAAGCAATCGAAGTTGCGCAATATTAAAAATCTTATTCGCAAGGTCGGGCCAAAGAAACTTAAAAAATTTAAAATCCTAAGATTTTGAGCTATTCTTGCAGATTAAACTCTTATTGTATATAGAAGGGTGGAAGGAAGTTATGTACGCACCAGCATGCAAATACAATGATGGTATTAAATAAGTCAATGCTCCGTTCAACTAATGGAAAATGTTAGGGCGCACAAGGGACTAGATTTGGAGAGTGAAAATATTTGAAAATATTTGTGAATAATAATAAATAAATATGTGAAAAGTAATGGATAATAGTAAAAAGTAGATAAAAAATAATAATAAAATAAAAAATAGTAATGCGAGTACTTGAGAGTACTTGATGTAAGTATCCAAACCAGCCCTAAATGTGCACTCTAAATATGTACACTAGTGAAAATAGTTTTTTTATTTTTTATAATTTTTTAAGCATCTTTAACCAATAAAAATAAAAACTAAAATATATGAGTATGCACATTTAAAAATCATACTAGCATTTTCCTTAACTAAAACTAAACCATCGTGCTTGCCGGATTACCTAAAGCATTCACTAGTCATCTAAATTTTCATCTAAATAACTAATCATAATCTACTTTTTCTATTTTAGTTAACTACTTTTACAATACATTATACATCAATTTATCTATTATTTATCCATATCATTTAAATATTCTTTATTTCTTTATTGCTTTTAAATATTTTCTCTAACTAATTTTAAGTTTATAATATGTTTAATATAAAATATTAAACATATTATATTAATATATTAATATAATTGTATTAATATTTCTCCCTTTTTTTAAAAAAATGACATCAATAGTCCAATAAAAAATAAAAAGTTAAAAACTCATTATTCAATTTTTTGTGAATCCTTTATCATTTTCTATGTTTAGCAAAGTTTTCGTCATGAGAATAATTTTTTTATATAAAATATTCTAATAATATTATAACTTTTTCATATTTTATAAATAAAAGTATAAATGTGAGATATATAAAAAAAAATAAAGAAAAAGAAAGAAATAATAAAAAATATTTACATAAATGAATAATACATGTTAAATGTAGAGAATCACCCTAGCTCATATGTATTTTGGATTGATTTTACATAATCCAATGGAAACCTTATTTTAAAATGTTGATAGTTATTTTACATAAAAATGCAAAATAGATAAGCCTTTGTGAGTGATCTTATGAGCATAAATGAAATTAATCGACTCTCATGTGTCTATATTTATTTCTCAACAACTTGCATTAAAATTTTCCCCAAAACAAGAAGGTAGGAACAGTGAAAATTAGACAAAGATTGATTTTAAAAAAAAGACTCAAAATATAAGAACAAGTTCTAAGACCTTGCAGAAAAATCAGGGCAAAAGGTTGGAATGCAATCTTACACCTCTCAGTGGCTACAAACAAGGATAAGGTGTATGAGATCGCAAGCTCAGCTCCCCTACACATTAATTAATGACTCAGAAAATAACAGTCTCTCTTTTGCCATGGCCCAGGTTCTTTCGTGTATATTATACAAATAAATGTGTTTGGACGTGAGTTTTGGAGGGAAGTGAACAGAGCATGTAGATAACCCACATCCATGGAGCAGAAAAAGAACAAAAAAACAACAAGAATATATGTTCAACAACTACCACCAAAAGAAGGAAATCCTTTCGGGATAAAGATTGCTAGAACCATCCATTCCATCCACATATATTGAACCAGAACACTGAGACGTCCAGAAACTTCATAAAAATTTTAAAAACACTATAGATACAAAAGAATTGCACAAAGAGATTCTATACACGCTAGTGTGCCACGTCTTTTCTTATTTTATTTTATTTTCTCCCCTTCACGGTGCCCACCACCCCTGCACTCTTCCTGCCGGCCATGGTAGTCGGGAATACCTCAAAGTGGATAGAAAATGCCGATGGCCAGGCAGTACCACCGGCGTGGAGCTCACTCAATTTTGTAATCATGTTTTGGAGAATAACGTAGGACTCACTCAACTGTTTATCATATTGTACGAAAATAATTTTTTGTGCTCTTGAAAGCAAAATTCATAAAACCTAAGGCCACGTTTGTTTTTGAAAAAAGTAATTTAGATTTAAAATTCAATTTAATTCATTTAATTATTATAATTTTTTAAAATTTTTATATAAAATATAATAAATAATTTAATTTTATCAAATTTTAAAATAAAAATAATATTTTATTTGACTAATTTAAAATATCTCCGATTTCGACCGGAGTACCACCATGGCTGTTCAACATTCATGGCATCGATAAAAGAGAAAAAAAATAATGAAATGGAGAAAAAAATACAAATAATAGGAAGGAAAAGACCTCGCAATCAGAAGTATCAACAAATATACGACTTCATAAATTCAAATCCCATACTGAACAAATTATGGAGGTTATGAGAACGATGAAGAAGAAGAATCTATTACGAAATATCGGTATTTGGTAATCAAGCTTACCCCCAAAAACCCAACAACGAGAAACAATTGGTGAGAAAAAAGAAGACAGCGCTTCTGATTCACCTTCACCGAGCATTCCATCCCCAAGAAGATAAGAACAATCTCCAAGCACCAAATAAAATCAAATAAAATAAAATCTGTAACAAACCCAGAAAAATCTATAAGCCCATTTCACTTGGACACCCAAGTTCAAATATTCTAAATGTTAGGACAATCCCTCGCAAAATGCCCTTCCTCCCCACAATTATAGCACACTCCACCACCACCACCACCACCAGAGTATCCGCGGCCACCGACGTATCTCCGGCTCCCACCGCCAACGCCCCCTCCACTACCTTGTTGATAACATTCCCGAGCCAAATGACCGATTCGCCCACAATTGTAACACTCAACACCACCACCGCCAATACCAGTAGCAAGGCTATAGCCTCCGCTGCTCCTTCCACCTCTCTGACCACCGCCCCTACCGTAACTACCACTAGCGAAGCCTCCGCCACCATATCTACTGAAATTACCGGCTCTTCCCCTGCCGCCTCCGCGACCAACACCCGGGCGGCGAGATCTGGCGAGGTCAGTCACATCCACGGCCTTGGTGCGGCCGTCTTCGCCGTAGTCAATGGAAAACTCGACCGGCTGACCCTCCAAGAGGGTGCGGAACCCGTCGGACCGGATCGAGGTCTGGTGGACGAAGAGATCCTCACCACCTTCGTCCGGAGCGATGAACCCGAACCCCTTTTGCGCGCTGAACCACTTTACCGTGCCCGTAGATCTCAGGGTCTCGTCCATTGCTAAGCTAAATCGATCCCGAGAAGATTCTCCGTCAGAAGCAGTTGGCCATGGAGGAAAGGTCGTTTCTCTTCTTTTTTACATGGGCCTCGGCTCTACGATTGCGTTAAAGTTGCGACAGAATAAATGGGGTGGGGACCCATTATCGAGGGATCGGACGGTTGAGTTGAGGCTAGCAATTTGGATCGTATCTCTATGGTACAAAGAACAAAATTTTATTCGCTGGCTTATCCATTCGGGCCACGTCATATTTTTTGCAGGCTATCTTTGTTTGTTTATTTGTTTTTTTGAAGGGACATATATAATTTAGGAAAATACTATTTTAATATTTTATATATTTTTATTTAATAATTAAAGAAGTAATATTAATATTTTTTTATATATTTTTAAAATATTTTAAAATGATAAAAAATATGAATAAAAAATTTTAAAAAAAATAAGAAGAGAAATTTATTTTAGGCGGCATGCCCCACTGTCAATGCTGGGCGACAACTTAGCACTACTTTATAATTTATCATAATAGTCTATTAGAATCAAATTACGTAGCTGTGTCAACTCTAAGATCTCGTTTGTTTTCATAATTCGTCTTAACTCATTTAATCATTACAATTTTTTTAAATTTTTACATAAAATAAAATAAACAATTCAACTTTTTTAAATTTTAAAATAAAAATAATATTAAAAATATATATTCTAATAATATTTTATTTAATTTTTAATTTTAATCTCAACTCATCTCATCTTATTTGTGAAAAAAAACGAGGCCTAACAATAATGATATCTTTTTTTTAATACATGAGGAGGAGAGATTCGATTCTTGATTCTCTTAGTGAGAAATCAAGATGTTGCCAATTGATCAAAAGGATCTTCACAACAATGATAATATCTAGATAAAAAATTCTATTCATCATTCTCACACATCACATTTTTTTCATTTTTTTTATTTTATTCTCTTATCAAATGTGTGATATATAAATGATGAGTAAAAGAATTTAATTAGTTTGAAAAGAATAAAACCAAAAAAAAAAAATGTAGTGTGTGGTGTATGGGGATGATGAATAACAAAACTTTATCTAAATATTGATACCACTGTTATATTGCATTATCCACTTGTCTAACATTTCTTGCAAGCAAATAAGCTGCTTTATTGCCTTATCGAACAACATGGATTACCTCAAAATCTCCAAACTTATACAATAAAAGAGAAATTTTGCTTACAACCGTGTGGGGGAACTCCCGCGTAACTAGCGCCACGTGAAAAATGAAAAAGTGCACCCGCCCTCTCTCTGGGCTTCCACAGCCGCATCTCTCATGGTCGTTACCCTCTCTCTCTCACTGTTTTCCCTTCTTCCCCCTCCATTAACTCCTTCATTCGCTTTCCCAACTCCTCCCCACTCACCCACCCTTGTTCCGAATCATTCACTGCCAACGCCACTTTCAATTCCTTCACCATCGCCACTCTGTTCATCCTTTTGCTCTGCAAATATAGGCCACCCAACCATCGGCACTCCGGCACTCATCGCTTCAAGCGTCGAGCTCCACCCACAGTGCGTCATGAGTCCCCCCATTGAGGCGTGACTGAGAACCTCCACCTGCGAAGCCCATTATTTCACCACAAAACCTTTATCCTTACCCCATCCATCAACTTCCTCGAGCTCCCCCAAATCTCCGACATCCCTTCCAATATTCCCAACGTAGAGTTTCTCTTCCTACTCCCATCCCTCAACAACCCCAGTCTTCACCAAGCCCTTCAAACCATCTCTTAGACCTCCAAACTCAAAGCCTCGATAATTGATTTCTTTTGTGATGTTGATTTCCAAGTGGCTGCAAACCTTAGCATTCCCATATACTATAAATACACATCTAGTGCAAGCACTCTAGCCCTATTCCTATACTGCCCCATGACCCACCTTGCATAAATGCTATGGTAAAATAAAGGAAGATCTCGAAGATTCGCTTCTTGATATTCTCGGCTTACCTAGCATCCTGGCATCAAATCTCTCGAAAAATATGTCGGATCGTAATTCCAAATTTTATGGGTATTTCTTAACCGTGGCAACGAACATGGTCAAATCAAATGGACTGATCGCAAACTCTTTTGAACAGCTTGAAACAAAAGCTATCAAGGCAATATCAATTGGACTGTGTGTTCCAGATGGACCGACTCCGCCAATATTTTGCATTGGACCTTTGGTATTAGGAATCAATCAAGGTGGAGGTGGACAACATGAGTGTTTGACTTGGCTAAACTCGCAACCAAGGCAAAGCGTTGTGTTTCTTTCATTTAGAAGCATGGAATTTTTTTCGGCATAATAGTTGAAAAAAATGGCAGTAGGAATAGAAAACAATGGTCCAAAGGTTCTTGTGGGTGGTAAGAAATCCACCACCAGAGACAAGGGTAATGTTGGAGTATGAGCTTGCCAAGCTCTACCACTGTCAGGTGGCTTCTGCCTGCACAGGGGTATAGAACTATGGCATCATCCATGTTGCGTTGGGAGAAACAAAGTAGCAGTGTGAGGAGAGAATGGAGGGAAGAGAGAGATTTGAGGTGAAGAAGATGAAGAGAGATGACTTTTACTTTTTGTTTTTCTGCTTTTCTTTCTTTTATAATTCCACGTAAGCCTGGAGAGAGGGCGGGTGCACTTTTTCATTTTCCACATGGTGCTGGTCATGCGGGGATTTCCCCACGCAGTTGCAAGCAGAATTTCTTATAATAAAAACTAAATTTTGACAAGAGAAAAGTTTTGAACGGGCCAAGTGTTATTTTCCATTTTACATCGGCCAATAAAATTTCAGCACATATATGGAACTTATGTGCCTTATGGTGTGTACAAGTTGAGTGAATTTCTCTCATTTTCCCTTTCTCTCTTCTCTCCCCCGCACAACTCTCCTCTCCTCTTCCTTCGTCCTGTCATCCCAAACCCATCTCTATTGAGAGATTTTGAATCCTTTTGGAACCCATCTCCGTCAAGGGATTTGGAACGAACCCATCTCCCTCAACTTGATTTGGAACCCACTCGATTTTAGCAAGTATGTGTAAGTTTTTTATTTGTTTATTCTGCATATTAAGTATTAAGTTGGGCATATATGATATGAGTTTGTTTGCTTGTATTGTAATGCTGTTCAAAGTTTGAATTTGCTACTTTCTATTTGTTTTTTTCTCCCTTGTAATGTTGTTGCTCAAGATTTGCAATGGCAGACTGTTTTTGGGGCAACAATTGGAGGAGACGGAGAGGGGAGCTTCGAAGGAAAGAGTATTTCAAACTTCAAAGGAGAGAGAGAGATCGGGCTGGGTATTTCATATGAAGAAATTAATGTGATTCTCTACATGCGATTTTCTTGTTTAGTTTGCTACAATCTATATGTGTTAGCTCTTCATTCACAAGTGTAACACTGGGTATAGGGCTGTAATCGAGCCGAGCCGAGCTTTGGCTTGTCGAGCTCGGCTCGATAAGATAAATTCTTAACTTGAGCTCGAGCTCGAGCTCGAGCTCGTCTCACAAATGAATTTGAGTCGAGTCGAGCGCTCGAGCTCGAGCTCAAATTGTTTTTTTTTTTTTAATAAGATTTAATAATTAATCAAATAAATAAATAAAATAAAAGATCTAATATTGAATTTATACAACTAATAAGTATACCTCTATTGAATTATAAAATCTTAAAAATTTTATAAATAATTAAAATATCTAACTAGTTGATATTTATCCAAAATAACAATATATTAGCCTACATATATTATTAATACATACACTTAATATGATAGCATATATCTATTTCAAATATGGTTTCCACATACTAGTATATGAAATTATTAAATTTTATCAACTAATTATTATACAAATTATAAAATATACCTATAAAGTATATTCACTATATAAACATAAGTAATTAGATTACACATTATATATTTAATTATAAAAGTAGTATGTTTATATTATTAGCTAATACATATATATATGTATATATACATAGATGTATGTATATATTTATCAATATATGAATGAGTTTTAATCGAGTCGACTCGAGCATAAACGAGCGAGCCTTAACTAGCCTTAACCGAGTTGAGTCGAGTTTTGTCGGGTATGTGTCATTTACAAATCGAGCGGGTATCTGCTTTCACGAACGAGTTTTTTTTTTCACGAGTCGAATTCGATTCGAGTTTAACCGAGTGAGTACCGAGCGGGCTATCGAGTAGACTGGTTCATTTACAGCCCTAACTGGGTATTGACCCATCTATTTGGTAGCGACTCTCTTTTGACAATCAAAAGTCCTTGTCTTGAGAGATTATCACCTCGTGATTAAATAGAATCAATAACAGTCAATGAATTCCTTTCTAGAATTAAATTTGAGATCTCTAAGTTTAAAATCATTTGTAAATTCCTTAGAGCAGCCATAGTTTCAACATCTTCAACCTCCAACAAATTCACTTCCTTTCTACTTATAGCAAACAATGTGTTGCCTCTATCATAATGTAAAATAGCTCCAATTCATAAGGCATTTGCAGAATTAAACACAACACCATCAGAGTTGTGAAGGTGGTTTCCACAACAGCAAACTCTCCTTCCACGTTTGGTAATTCTTAATAGTATTATAACTATCTACATCAGAAACACATTTATCAATGATTTAACACAATCTAAATTCTGAAAACATATGAGGTTTCTATATTTTCAAAGATTTCAAGAAATAAATAAAAAAAGTAGGCTATCTTTAATTTTGTAGTATGCAAATAATAATATTATGGTATTTTAAAATATAAGGGGTGAGGTTGATAATTTTTATAATCATTCAATGAATATTTATATCCAAATGTCCAACAGTAATATATATATATATATATATATATTTTAAGGAGAGGGACGGAACTAATTTTAATTTATTGATAATTCTCTTTCTCGACGTGGAAAATTAGGAAAATGATAGGAGGATCGAGAATAGTGCTCCATTTTGATTGATATTGTGTTGTTTTTTATTTAATAATTAAAAAAGTGATTATTAGTGAATTGATATTTATTTTATTTTTTAAAAAGATCTTAAAAAAATAAAAATACATTTACACTTATGGGTACAATGCCTCATCCCTAGGCATTGTCCCAACAATTATGTATAGAAATACAACAATTCTAGATGAGTCGTAGTGGCAGAGGGAGATTTTCGTTCCATAATATGGGATAAGGGAGTATCTATTGTAGACGAACTTATTAGGCAGAACCATTTGAAGGACAGCATCAATTGCACAATACGACGTAGTTGACATTCAATGCCCACAAATAATTGTAATGACATGTCGGGTCATGAGCCAGCATGGCAGCATGGAGGGGCACGTGGGGTCAGTAGCACTGGGATAAAAAAAACCACACAGAGATACTCAACACAAAGGTGTTTATAGATTCAAAGAAAAAAGTGGAGAGACATGTTACGGTAGTGGTGCAAAAATGGTAAGGTATCTATTTGCACTTTAGTATAGTTGAATTAAAAAATAATAATAATAATATTTTATCGTGGAGTCGTAAAATAATTGTCTACCATTCTCAAGTATCTTTGCTTTTCGAATAAAAAAAAAAATTGCATTAGTTTTGCCTTTTGTACTCCAAATTAAAAATCACTAAAAAAATATATAATTTTGCACATCCAATTAATATTGTGTCATGCGATTTATTTTTTATCGAGAATTACTACAGTTACAAAGAGATATCACTAAAGTAAACTTACAAACTGATATGTTTTCATATGATACGTTAAATCTATTTTGTAATAAAAGTAGATTTATAATTTAATATATTACAGTAAGTTACGTAAATTTGTTGATTTATTTTTGTAGAATCTTTTTGTTCTAAAATATTTTTCCTTTTCATTTATCTTAAAAGAAAACAAAATTGAATCTTGTTATTTATCGGTTTTAAAAAATTTGTTTATAATTTGTGAAAGCTTATCAACATGCCAGTCAATTAGACCTGAAGATTAGATCCGAAGATAATTTGGATTGCAAAGTTTTTAATTAATTGAGGGTATAAATTATATATATCTTTTTTTTTCTTTTTTGGGATGAACCACTTCTTCGTTTTGGTTTGTCTTTTTGTTCTTTGTTTTATCATATTCTAAATTCTCTTTTTGAGTGTGAATTTTACATTGATCTCCACTTAACAACTTCAAATCGCATACTCTAGAACATATGAAGATTTTCAGGTTTGAATCTGCCTGGAAACATCAGGAGGCTTGTAAAAGGCTTATCCAGGATGCTTGGGTCAATTCTGCCACCTCCTCCTGTAGTTTGCAAGGGATTTTAAAGGGGCTTCGACTCTGTCAAAAGCATCTACAAGTCTGGAGCAGATTTCATCACAAGGGTCAAGGAAGACTCCTCATGAATAAGATCCAGCAACTCAATGCCATGCAGTCAATAAACCAGGGTCAACTACATAAGGAAATCAAATATGTTCAACATGAGATAAATTATTTGATGAATGCAGAAAATTTAAAATGGCAACAACGGGCTAAACAAGCATGGCTAAAGGATGGAGATCGCAACACCAAGTTTTTTCACAAATGTTCGAGCCATAGGAAAAAAATCAACACTATTAGCAGGATTCAGGCTTGCACAGGCCAAGAAACTCAAGATCCAAAGGAAATCAGTCAAGTTTTTCAGGATTTTTTCAAAGATCTCTTCTCAACTTCACAGCCAACAGACTTTGATGACTGTCTGAAACCAATGCAGGCAGTAGTCACTGAGGATATGAACTCCACTCTTTCCAAGGTATTCACAGCTGCTGAAATCAAAGAGGCCATATTTAGCATGAATCCCCTAGGTTCCCCGGGGCCTGATGGGTTTCCTGCACTATTTTTCCAGCATTATTGGGATATTGTTGGTCCTCGGGTTACTGAAGCAGTCTTAGAGGTGCTAAATGGTGGCACCTGGGATAGTAAGCTTAATGACACCTTCATAACCCTTATCCCCAAGAAGACTAATCCATCAAATGTCACTGATTTTCGACCAATTAGTCTATGCAATGTTTTCTACAAAATCATTGCTAAAACTTTGGCTAATAGACTGAAATCAATCTTACCCGACATCATTTCACCTACCCAAACAGCTTTTGTCCCAGGCAGGCTCATCACTGATAATGTTATTGTTGCCTTTGAAGCTCTACACACCATGAAGACTAAGCTTAAGGGGAAGGAAGGGTATATGGCCTTAAAACTCGACATGAGTAAAGCCTACGATAGGATTGAGTGGGTGTTTCTGAAATCTGTCATGCAGGTTATGGGTTTCTCAGCAGCTTGGATCAATCTCATTATAAGTTGTGTCACCTCGGTCACCTATTCCATCATCATAAATGGTGTAGCTCAGCCCTCTTTCAGCCCCACTCGAGGTATTAGACAAGGGGATCCTCTCTCCCCTTATCTATTTATCCTATGTACAGAAGCTCTCAGTTGCCTCCTCAACAAAGCTGAAGAATCTGGTCTCATCTCAGGTTTACCTATACAAAAGCATCATCTGCACATTAACCATCTATTCTTCGCAGATGACTCTCTCCTCTTTTGCAAAGCCAATTCCTTAGAGTGGAGCCAACTCTATCATCTGCTGGACACCTGTGAGAGAGCTTCAGGCCAGAGACTTAATAAGGACAAAACATCTATCTTCTTCAGCTCCAACACCAGAGAAGAAACAAGAGACATAGTCACAAGCATCGCAGGCATCAGAGGCACTAATTCCTATGAGAAATATTTGGGTCTCCCAGCTCTAGTTGGCAAATCAAGGGCCCTAGCTTTCAAAGGCATTCTAGACCGTATACAATCTAAGCTAAAAAGCTGGAAGATCAACTTGCTTTCTCAAGCAGGAAAAGAAATATTACTCACGTCATTGATCCAAGCCATCCCAACCTATAGCATGGAGATTTTCAAACTACCTAAGAAGCTACTCCAAGAGCTTAATAAGTCTATAAGGTCCTTCTGGTGGGGACACCAATTGCCTAAACAGAAGATTCACTGGGTGTCTGGAACACAGTTGAGTAAATCAAAGAAGTCGGGAGGCCTAGGACTTAGGGATTTCGAAAGCTTCAACTGTGCTCTACTCGCAAAACAAGGTTGGAGGCTTATCTCTAATCCCTCATCTCTTGCGGCCCAGGTGCTCAAAGCGAAATACTATAAGAATGAATCTTTCCTCACAGCAAAAAAAGGTCACCAATCCTCTTTCCTGTGGTAAAGTTTCTTCTATGCAAAACCCCTACTAGAGGAAGGTCTCATATGGCGTGTTGGTAATGGCGAATCTGTGGAGATATGGAATGATAAGTGGCTACCTCAGGCATCCACTTATAAACCACAGAGCCCCCTCAGATTTCTGCCTGCTGATTCAAAAGTTGCAATACTTATAGACAAGTCTACCAACCAATGGAATCTACCAATGGTGGAAGCCATATTTACTAATACAGAGGCAAAGTTACTAAGGAAGATACCTCTCAGTCCCTTCTCAAGACCTGACAAGCTGATATGGAGATGTTCTCCTTCGGGCCACTTCACTGTCAGAACTGCATATTATCTTAAATTGGAGATGGAACAACAGCAAAGGGGTCAGTGCTCCGAGCCTCTTAAGGAGGCAGTGCCGTGGACCAAACTCTGGCAACTTAAGCTACCCAATGCCACTAAAACTTTCCTCTAGAGAGCCTGTCTTGATGCTATTCCTTCCAAAGTTAATCTCCTAAAAAAGAAGGCCATCACAGATGAGATCTGCCCACTTTGCAAGCTCCATCCAGAAACAGTTATACATGCTCTATGGACCTGCCCCTCGGCTCAGGATGTTTGGAGCCACAGTGCTAAAAAAATCCAGAAATCCAACTCATTTGCCGAGTCATTTAGATGCTTAATGGAATTGTTTCTTGAGATTTTAGATGAGGAGGAGATGATGGAATTTGCTCTCATCGCATGGAAGCTTTGGAAACGTAGGAACGAGATGGTCTTCAATAATGCCTTCCTCCACCCCAATTCTCTGCTCCAGTCGGTCACGTCCCTCATGGAAGACATTAGACAGACTCATCAATCAACTACCCAATTCCCCGTTGCAGGTACTTTCTCTCCCCAATGGGAAGCCCCCACTAGAGGTCACCTGAAGCTCAATTGGGCTGCTGCCCTTGATAAAATCAACTGCAAAATAGGGATCGGGGCTGTGCTTCGGGATTGGGAAGGCAAGGTGAGAGCTACCTTAAGAATGAATTGCCCACTGTTCCCAGACCCTCTACTAGTTGAGGCTTTTGCTGCCTTTCAAGCCTCACTCTTCTGTAAATCACTCAGGTGGCAGGATCTAATTTTAGAAGGTGTGTCTCCAACCCTAGTCAACTACCTCGAGGCCAAGTCAAGCTCAGATTCTTATGTTGGTATTCTGATCAGGGACACCAGATCTACCCTTAATTCCTTCACCAACTGGTCTGTGAGGCATATCACGAAAGCTTGCAATCACCTCGCTCATGTTTTAAGCATTAATGCTCTTAGCATATGTACAAGTATCATCTCTGTGGACGAGATTCCCTCTTGTATCCAACCTCTGATTTCAGTTTAATGATAAGTGAACACAATTTTCTCAAAAAAAAAAAACAACTTCAAATCTATTAGGTAATCTTATGCCTATTACCAGTATGATGGCGTCGTGGGCTTGCTAAGACGTGGGCCGGTCGTATTACAGTTTGTCGCGGGCTTCCTCAATTTGCTTTGGATTTCTTAGTAAAAGATATTCCCTTGAGGCCCAAGGAGGGGTGATCCGGCCCAACGCATTTAAAAATGTGTTCCCATGCAATAAAGAATAATTAAGTATATTGTGTTAGATATATTAATAGACGAGATCAAAATCAAGTCTATGTTTGAGTTGTTTTAATTGAAACAAAATGTAATAAAAAATGAAAACTGATACCAGAAAATAAAAGTTATTTTGCCTCATTTCATTTTTTTTTTCATATTTCCATCTCAGCAATGAACCATGATTTGATTGGCCAAAAATATTTTTTATTTAACTTATTATATTATTCTAAAATCAGAAAAATGCAGGTTTTTCCAATCTTGAAACTTTCTTATTTATTTTTCGTTGCACACCTAAAACATGGGGGAAACCACACCTATTCTCATGGCTTGTCTTTATTTCTCAAAATTTAGCATCCATTTAGAGGATGCTTCCTAATGCTCGAACCTTCATATGCTATACTATAATATGAAATTAACTTGTTATCTACAAAATATTATAAATAAAAAAAAAAACTATGGTTTAGAAATAACAATTGGTCGAGTACCTTAACTTCGATTATTAGAGTATTAATATTAGTTTAGCTAAATTATTAGACAAAGTTTAGCTGGTATGTCATCTTTTTACTTTCGATTTCCATTCAAAAGTCAAACATTATCTTAATCATCTTACTCAATACAAAAGAAGTACTAGTCTACTCGCACCTTCTCCGTCGTTTTCTCTCTCAAACAAAAACGCTCTCTAGAGAGGTAAAAAAAAATCTTACCTTCTCTGTCTAGAGGGAGCTCCACCCACCCTCTTCTTCGATGTATAGTCTGGTTACTATTCTACTTCTTTTTTTTTTCTTTTCTTTTTTTTAAAATTTTCCGACCATAGCACACAGAAGTGCTGATTTACTGCTTTCTAACCACCCAAATTGCAAGTAGCACATGCTGCACCAGAGAAGAATCGTCAGCCGCTGATCTTTCGGATGGCAGATGAAAAAGTCGAAAAGAGTGATGCGTGTTCCTCACGCGCGGCCCAAACTACACGTAGATCTCACGCACCGCCACACCATGGCGAGTCTGTCGCCAACACGTGCAACTTTTTTAGGGTCAGCAGCTTCGAATCTCTTAAATTTGCCGCCAACACGTGCCACCACAATTCTTGGCAGTCTCCTGTCTGCGATTCAATGCTTCTCCAGCCTACTATCTTCTTATATTATTGCTCATCCTAACCAATGATCGTGGAAAAAAGATAGTGAAAGTCTTCTTTAATTAATCCAGACAAATGACATGCAGCACAGATCCATTCATTGTAGCTTCCGATTGTAGTTATAATCCATTTATCGAACTGTATCAAAACCGATTCGAGCGGCTTCCCCTTATGAGAAATTGGTGGGGGTCAAGTCTTTAGTCCCAAATCTTTGTTTTTTCTTTTTCCTGTGTTGTACTAGCTGGTTTGGGATGAACGTCAAGGTCTCCCACCTTGTTATCTCCTGTAACTGTTTTATATATATATAATATGCTTGATTAGAAACAAAAAAAAAAAAAAAAACTTACTCTATATAACAATATTTTTTTATAACTTTCTTCTACTTTTTAAATGCATATTTTGTTTTTTGTTTTGTTAAATACTTCTTTTTATCATCATTTTCATAAGTTCCAACAACTTTATATATCAAAATATATAAAGTTTGTACAACAAGTAAATTAATTTCATTCTGAAACATTAAAGCATCAATATATGCGTTCATACTTATATCCTACAACTAGAAATCAAAATATGTAAAAATTAGAAATTGTGAAAATTGGGTGAAGTGAAAATTTTTGAATTGTGAAAGTATTTCATTTCATCTCATCTCATCATTACAACTTTTCTAAATTTTTACACAAATTATAATAAACAATTCAACCTTTTCAAATTTTAAAACAATGATAATATTAAAAAATAATATTCTAACACCATCTTATTCAATTTTTTAACTTTTTTATAAAATCATCTCATTTCATCTCGCTATCCAAACCGCACTACTTAAAATAAAAAAATAATATAAAAGATTTAGATGGCTAAAGTTACCATTTACTTAAATATATAGACAACTAC